>JAGPOW010003316.1:95529703-95626332 GCA_030014935.1 Caiman crocodilus
AGATGAGCACCTTGCTGGGGTCATCTGACTCCGGTGCTCTTTCCTGCCAAGGCAGGGGGTCGGACTAGATGATCTGCCCAGGTCCCTTCCGACTCTAGATACTATGATACTATGATACTATGAATATGGTGATAGCACCATATGCCCCAGTCAGGAGCTGGGCTTCATTGTGTTAAGCTCAGTGCACATATGTAGGGAAAAGCCCCCCAAAGAATTTACAGTTTTGGGGCAGCATTTAACACCTGCCTTCTTAGACTAGGTGCAGCCATTAAAAAAGTCTGAGGTAGAATTGATCTAAATTACACGGTTTTCTTTAAGCAGTATAGTTTAGATCAGTAGTGAACAGAACACACGTTTGTCTTTTGATGGGTGCAAATCTTAGACTCGGCTCTGCCATTTTTAAACCAGTCTGTGTGCTGAATTTCTGTTCTATTATAGACCAGTTTCCAATCACTTATGCTGGTAAAAATGTAATGTCAGCACTTGGCCTTAGTTTTACAGTTTGCATTTGGATAATATGGTAATTAGCATATTATAATTATGCCAAATGAGAGAGAAAGCGTGAGCAAACAGGAGACAGATCTTTAGAGCTATAGCAAAATATACTGAGGAGTTCTCAGTGCTCCACCTTTTTTTAACAGTTGCAACAAGAGCAGTAGCTCCAAGTGTGGAGGTGCTAGGCCTTACTAAGAAATCAGCATCAACTGAGGTAAGGAACACTGTACATTTTAATTAATTTTTTTGCTTGTTAAGATCCCCTCAGTTAACTGCAGTGGTTCTCAGTCTTTCAGGTGGGTATCTTTTGCATTTTAAAGGTAGTTTTTCAATGCTGGTTTCTGCTGATTCTTTTCTTACCGCTCCATTACTTTCCTTGCCTAGTTATCTCATCTCAGCCACTGTGATGCCTTTCACTTCTAAACATCTCCCTTTGTCTGTCTTTCTGTCTCCCTCTATAATAGGTCCTTCTCTAGACTCTCAAGCCTGATCTCTGCTGATGTCACCACCTACTGCACCTGCCTCCCCCACTCTCACTCTCTTTTTCTGGATCCTGCTCCAGTTCTCCTGTGCATAGCTAGCAATATGCAGAAGTTTGCCTAGGGCAAGTCTTAAAATAACTTAATGGTAGGTCTGAGGCTACTGGATGATGACAAGTTATGTGGGTGAATGTTAGATTATTTCTTTAGAAGATGAAAAGAAGGAAAGCAGAGGGGGAAAAAATCTATACCTCACCAGAAAAATCCTTAATATCTGTATCCTGACTTGGGAAGACTACTGTACAAATAGTTTTGTATACTACAGTAGAAATGCTGCTGTTTTCCTTTTAACTCTCATAACTCTCCTTATTATATGTGCTGCCTTATTATATTTGCCCTACAGAACGTTCTCAGTATTTACAGACTTAGAACCATAGACATCCAAGGATGGAGATTCCACCAAAGATTCTGGGTAAGCTGTTCCAGTGCTTTATTAACACCCTAGTGAGAAAGTTTTGCCAAATATCTAACTTAAACATGCCTTACGGCAACTTGAGAACATTGCTCCTTGTTCTGTCATCTGTTACCACTGAGACCAGTTCAGCTCTATCCTCTTTGGAAACCCCCTTCAGGTAGTTGAAAGTTGCTATTAAATATCCCCTCAGTCTTGTCTTTTCCATGTTAAATAAGCCCAGTTCCCTCAGCCTCTCTTCAGAAGTCATGTGCCCCAGCCCCCTCAGCATTTTTGTTGCCCTCTGCTGAACTCTCCAATTTGTCCACATCCTTTTCCTCCTACTCCAAATGTAGACTCACCAGTGCTGAACTGGTAGGAGAGGAGAGGATAATCACTTCTCTTGATCTGCTGGCAACACTCCTACTAACACAGCCCAGTATGTCATTAGCCTTCACAACAAAGGCACAGTATTGGCTCATATTCAGCTTCACGTCCGCTGTAACCTCCAGGTCCTTTTTTGCAGAGCTGCTGCTTATCCAGTCAGTTCTTAGGCTGTACTGGTGCATGGGATTGTTCTGTCCTATATGCAGGACTTTGCACTTGTCCTTATTGAGCCTCATGAGATTTCTTTTGGTCCAATCCTCAATTTGTTGAGATCTCTCTGAATCCTAGCCCTACCCTCTAGTGTATCTACTACTCCCTTGAGCTTGGTGTCATCTGAAAATTGCTGTGTGTGTATTCCATCCCGTCCTCTAGGTTGTTGATGAAAATATTGAACCAAACCAGCCCCAACACGGACCCCTGGCATGGTCCACTTCATATCGGCTGCCAACTAGACATAGAACCATGGATTACTACCCTATGAGTTTATTTACAAGTTCACTTTTCTGTGGAGTAGACTAATTAGCTATGCAGTAAAGCATCACTATTTACACATGTGCTGGTATTAGGTCTCAGTATACTAATTAATTCTGCCATAAGATAGTACTGTTGGGGAGGGACAGTATGGTCTTACAGCAGAGTAAGTAACTGAGCTGAAACACATGTAGATGGTGACAGGGGCTGGCTGGGGCATGAGAGTGCTAAAATGCAGAGGCTGCCTGCCACCTAGCTACATGACACCGCACTTTCAGCATCCCTGTGCTCCAACCAGCTCCTCCACCACCCTATGCCACCCCCTGAAAGCCCAGGGCTGGCTTCCCATGACCCCTAACAGCCCAAGACTGCTCTGGTAGCTTCCTGGATCCTCCTTTTTTCCTGTTTTTAAAGATGGGTACTATATTTGCCCTTTTACAATCAACCAGGACCTCTCCCAGATTACTTTTCTATACAGTCCTTAACCTGTTCCTTCACCACTGTTGGCTGCTTACCTCCTCCCCAAACTGTGCTGCCTGGTGCAGTAGTCTGGGAGCTGACCTTGCCTGTGAGGACCAAGCATCTTATCCCATGATTTGCCATCTCCTGTGCTGATTGACTCATTAGACATTTGGCAATTCTAGACACTGCCAGGAAGCTGTCAAAGGAAGTGTAAGAGGCAGTTAGATCAAAACTGTTTTGGTGCACCAGGTTCTGTTGCTCATTCAGGATTTGTGGGGAGAAAAAAACAGACCTCCAAAAGCTGTGTACAGAGGCACAGAGATGCAGTTCCTAGCTGGTTAAGGGTGGGGAGAAATAATACTGGAGGTGGCCTTAAAAAATCAGCCCACCCCCCAAAAACTTCTGTGGTTTGTATCTAATGTTGGCTCCGGTCTGGCCTATTTTAATTCATGTAAGGTGTAAAGTTACCTCTCTTTCTTGCTCATTATCTCTTTCCCTTACTCCCTGTTGCTGTATTTTTTTAATTCATGCCTTTGAGTCTCAGATCTTTTCCAGCTGTAGCTGGAGCACAAGTTTTAATAGATGACTACTAGTCGGCAGAAACTGAGAACCAGCTGTCCTGCAGCTGGATAAAAGTGCTGGCAATAAGTAGAGTGAGGGTGCTTGTGCAGTTGTCTGCCATAATCCAGGGGCACTGACTAGGGCATCAGCTCCTTGAGTTGTGTTCAAAATCTTGACCAGTCCCAGCTAAACGGGAACTATCAACAGGAATTTGGTGACTTCACTTTGTTGCCTCCATACTTATTAGGTGTATTAATGCAAAAAGAGCAGATTCTTATAGCAGGATATTTTGGTGACTCTTCTATAACCTTTGTTCTCCTGTGACACAAAGAACAGGCAACTTCTTGAAGAAAAGCTTGGCTAATGTCACCAATTGCCCTAAGCTCTCTAGCTTTAAGCTCCATCTTGTCTTTTGCTACTCTCTTCCAATTCCTTTTGGCTTCTCCATTTGTGCACTTTCTCCTACAGCGTAACAGGAATCAATTAGAGATAACCATAAATACCAGGCAGACCTTGGATCATAGACTTAAGATTTTTTTTCAATCCTAGCAATGTAAGCTGAATGTTTTTTATGTACAAATTGAAATACCATGTGCAGACTTGAGAGATTATGCGCCCTTCTGGGAACTACTGAACCGTATGTAGACCTTTGGAAAATAAACCAAGGCCCCAATAGCTTATTGGACTATCCAACTGCATGGTTTATTTGTACAAGTTATGTATTTGTGTAGCTTGTTTTCTGCCTATAGCCAACTAAGAGTCATCAGTATTTAGCAACAAATAACAAATGGATTTACAACATAAGTGGTTTCAGGGGTGTTCCGTACAAACAAAATACTTAATAGTTCGGAACTATAGTAAAAACAATCACAATCATATCTGTGACCTTGGATAAAAAGGGAATAGAAACAAGCTGTAATGAAGTGTGAAAGCAAACATACCCAATGAAAGACAGACAGGCAGTCAATAAAACTGCAAAACTCAGAAGCCAATTGTCAATTAAAACCTCTCTGCATTACTTATGAACTTTAGATCAATTTTAAATGGAGTCCTATTTCCAAGATCATGATTAGGGAAAGCTGCAAACTTCTCTAGGCCAGCAGTCTTCAGAAATCTTGTATGCCATCCACTGAGAAATGGGGATACAGGCTCTCTAGTCAACTGATTTAGGTGGCTAATGAGTTTAGCCTGAGGCATGTGGGCTGGAAATCAGGACTCTGTCAAAATAAGAACACTGAGCCTTTCAAACACATATAACACCAGAAATGTTCTTGACCCAAAGGAGCACCTCCACTAAAAAGGTGTGACTTTTAGACAGGATTACCACATGGGGTACAAATGCCATAGCTTTGGTAGGATTCTTTAGGGCAAACAGAATTAATTTACTCTTTAACTTTAAAAGAGAAAATGACAATGGAGCCAGCAGTGTAAGTGTGAGCACTATTAGCCCTTCTCCACAACTTACCCCTACCATTTACTGTGGGTCTTTATCCTCTTATACTTAATTGGATGAAAAGTCTAATATTGCCTGTTTAGGCCCATTTCCCATCAGACTAAATAGCCAGCAGAAATTACACAAATTTCAGATCCTTAATAAGGGAAAACTTTCTCAATCTTGCTTAAGGAAAACAAGCTCTGCGTGTTTATGGAAAGTTAAAATACTGTGTTGAATGTTGCAGGAGAGTGTTCAGTTCCAAACTAAAAGTTCTCAGGGGTCAAGGTGACAGAGTCTTTTCTCCTTGAATAGATAATGAATGTGAAAAATGCCACACTCCATCCACTTCTTATAGTATTTACCAGTTTAAAAGAAGTGACCACGGCTTGGTCTTATTGGGGAGAAAAGGGCCTAGGTTCCCCTCTGGGTCAACAAATGAAGGTGATGTGAGAACACTTTAGTTCAGTGTTATAGCTAGGGCAATATAGTTGAAGGGAAAGACAGAAATAATGCTAATTAAAATAGTGAGATCACACTCAAAATCTTAATCATCTTCTAGCTAAGTGAGCAAATCAGAAGGCCATCTTGAAGAAACTGGTGAATTGAACTGCAACATCAATTTCTGTAGTTCTCCAGCATGATGGCATATTTAGTGTAGCTCAGATTTGAGGCAGGCAAGTGAAACTTTCCAAGAGGCTTCCATTTCTGCTTTTAGTATCACACCAGAAACAATATAGAGCTGCCAAAAGATTGTACAAGGGGTTATTAATTGTGTAAATGTGACAGCATACAGTTGAGATGCACAGAAATCTAATCTTGGGAATAATGATCATATTTTTCTTTTCTAATCTTGGTTCCTTTTAATTCCACAATTATTCACAGGTGCAGTATGTTCGTTCACCAGATGTGGCCACACAGTTATGCAACTAAATATCTGAAACTTCACTTGAAACCTCTGAATCTGAAATGAGGGATAGATAAATCCAAGCTAAAAATCAGACCTAAATATAATTTGATTTTATGAGGGGGAAAGGTGGAAACTAAATGAAAGTTCTAACTTGCTCATTGTGCAGCACCTTGTCTCTTAAGAACATTAGGTCATATAAAAAATCACAGCAGAGGTCCACTCCTTTCACTAGCTTCTGTTGAAAACTCAAATTCATAACTTTATTGTGTCTTTTACTATATCACCCCCATAAGGCAGCTGTGAATAACACGGTTTTTGGTGGTGATGAAGTTGTGACAGCACATTCTTTGGGACTAAGGGCAGAAAACTCTTAACCATGTACCTTAAAGGCATTAACAGATGAGCAATTATACTGATTTAAAAAGAAGGGGGATGTTCCACTTGTGAGCATGCATCAGCTGTTTTGTTGTAACTCTTTTGTGTCTGCTCCTGTACTGCAATAGATGAAGCTAACCCACAGTAATTTATCTCTGAGTGACATAGATAGTAAATGATTTCAGTTGATCTTGTATTATAAATACGTTCCTGAATTAGATTAGCGACACAGATGGTCTTTGGTTTCAGTGAGTCCAAAACTTTCTACCCATATCCCACCTTAACCAGAAAAGTTTGTATTGAAAAGCTTGAGTTCTTTTCTGTTTTCCTTAACTGGACTACATTCAAGAAGAGAGGATAAATATAGTGTTTTGCTATGTCTGGATTTGTACAGATGCTGCATGGGAGGCATGTGCACCATCAGGTTAGTCAGTTTGGAGTGAATCAGAAAGGCAGTATCTCTTCAAATTACCAGAGTGTGAGGAGAATTCAAAAGGCAGACTGAAAAAAATCCTTTAATATATATTTCCTGTGCTCTAACAAAACCCTTTGCTGCCAGCAGGGAAGGATTAAAATTCTGGGTTACTGAAAGTGGAATGGAATTTGGAAGGAATAAACAAAAATAATCCTGGGCATGATTCCAAGAGAGTTCATAGGGAGACTGCCACAGAAATAAGCACCTGTCAGAAGATAAGAGCCTAAAAACAAATTGATTCAGCTATAGGTGCCAGAAGGGTTTGAATATAAAGTCTCTGTCTCCCTGAATAAAGCTACTGCCAAAGGTCAAGAGCAGTGACTAGAGGGCCTTCAAAGAAGCTGACTCCTTGGTAGCCACAAAGGGGAGAACATCCAGTTAGAAAGTGCTGTCTACCTCAGGATAAGTAAAAATATGTATATTGAATTCCCTTTCCAATAAGAAACAAGGCAGAGGTGAAAGCTTGCTTACAGAAATTTAAAAAAATCCCAAGTAGGCAAATTTAATATATAATTTAAGTCTAAAAAGGGAACATTAAAAAATATAATATGATGACCCAAGGGAAAATGATTCTGTAGAACTGACAAGAAACTGGAGGGGAGGTCCTTATGCACTTAAAATAGCTACCCCTTGCTTTCAGGATTTGAAGTAGCACTAAGAACCTTGCTGACCCAGCCTCAGGAAAAATCATGCTCCTTTTGCACAGAGATGAGTTTCCTGTTAGCCCAAACAGTATGCAAGTCATTAGATCTGGACAAAAATAAATACAGTATGAACTTACTTTTACTGGGGACTAAACAACCATTGAAATAAAAAGTGAAGCCTGGCAGATATGCTAGCAATTAGCAGACATTTCAATATCTGAGATCTGATCCAAAGCTCACAGTGAAAAGACTGTCCTGACTTCAGTAGACATTTGATCAGGCCCCAAATATTGGCAGGGAACATAAGATTTTTTTCCCCTCCGCATCTCCAAGGCATACTGATACCCAAACACCTTAACAAAGGGGTGTTTGTTAAGCTGACATGTTTCTCATTCCATGTTATAATGGTACCTGTAGAAATGGCAGAAAAACAACAAAACCAGACATTTAAAAAAAGCCTGTAAGGTAAGCTTAAACTAGAAAGGATCTCTGAAATGGCCTATCACCCGTCTTATGATTCTGAACAATGACATGTGTACAACCCGAAGGCCTGAAGAACCAATATGTAGTGAAGTAAAGGAAGAAAAACTAAAATCTTCAGTAGATTTTGTATAACATGATTTCTTTTGAAGATATTTGACATGATGATGTAAACTACTCTCTGTGTCTCAGCTGATCCAGTTTTAATCTGAGGGGAGTAACAATTTCCTACCTCATAGTGGTTTCAGGAAGCTTAACGCCTATATGTCCTGAGATGGAAAAAGCTGTCTCAAAGGAGGGCCAGAGTACTAGCCTCACATCTGGGTTCAATGTATCATTTTAACCTAGACTTCCCCTGTAACCTTGGGCAAGTCGCTTACACAGTATGTGATCCAATTGACCGTATGTAAAGTTGGGGTGATAATACTTACCAGAGCAGTGGCGTAGGGACAAAATACATTAGGATTATGAGGCACCCTAATTCTGTGGTCATGGGGAGAAGATGAAGTTATTAAATACTTTGGTAAGTGGGTTAGTCTGTTGGAAGATGTGGGTTGGAGTCCTTCAAACATAGGAGAGTCTAGAACTGAGGCCTTTTGTTTCTTGGACATGTAAGCTAAGCACTAGGCTATTGTGTAGGAGGCAGGCATTTCTCTCATTTGCAGTTTTGGGTACTGGACTTTATCTTGCTTTCAGTGTTGTCACTGTCAGTCAGGTGTTGGGCATGCTGTGTGAATGCCTAGTAGCTTAGGGACTTAGGAGGACTTTAGTTGCCTCCTGGCACTGACCTGGATTGAAGTGGAGCTTTGGTGGGACCTTGCTGCTTTTGTTCTTGATCTGTCTTTTTCCCCCCTAAGCAGGCTCAGAAGCCTGATTCAGGCCAAAGTGTGGAGGCACCCAATCATCCTAGGTTTCTAAGGGGACTTACCACTGTTGGAGTGGGGCTGATTCAGATACCTTTCTATGTTGTAGGTGCCTAAATGCTACCTAGCTTTCACTTAGCTACCTATGAGAGTGATATGGCTGTAGCTCTGAAGTATTATAAGATGAAGAAACAAATAGCAATGCATCTTGTCTAACAAAAACTACTGTTCAAAGGAAAGAAGCGTGAGTACCCTAATGCAAGCAGCTGGTTAGATGTGACAGAGGTGATGGAAAAATCAATACATTTACAAATTCCCTTCCAATTTAATGGGATCTCCTCTTTACTAATAATTGTTCTTGCATAGTGGCAAAAGAATAAGATGTAGAATGTACAGAATGTAAAAATGTTATGAAAGCAGAAGATCAATTCATTGTCAATATGAGATCTCAAGACTTTCCTGAAAGAGTTCAAGGCTAAATTTGTACGTCAAAAAAGCATGAACGGATCTAGGATTTTACAGATGGGGTGTAAGACCAGTGGCTGCACCTTCCCCCCTCCCAGCCTCCTTTCCCTTCTTACTGTGGAGGGAGGAGGGCAGGTAGACCATGCCACAGGAGTGGCAGCCACAGACTTTTTAAATCCCCAAAGTAAGAATTCCTCCCCACTTCCCCATATTCCCTCTTTGCTCAGAGGCATATCCCCTTCCCTCCCATTCTCCAAGTAGCTACCTCCTGCTGTTGCTATTTCTGCTGTCCCAGGGGTGAGGGAAGCTCATGTCCTGTACAGCATTTGGCCTTAGTCTATGGCAGTGGTAGCAGGAGTGGGCAGATGCCCCCTCTGCTTGTCCCCCTTAGGTGTTTCTAGCTCCTGGAAGGAGAACCCATCTTTCTTCAGCCACGCACACTGTCCTGGGCAGATCTCAGCCACCACATGGCCTGGCTGGAGCAGGATGTGAGCTCTTCTCATCCACAGGACAGTGGGGACACTGGTAAGAGCAGATATGGGAGAGGTGATGGGAGTGCTTAATTTTTTTAGGACTTAAAAAAAGTCACCAGATGCTGCCACTGTTCCAGCCACATTATCAGAAAGGGGGATGCATCTACACTACTGCACCTACTCTTGATCTGCCTTTGAAAAAAAGCATCAAGTATAATCCATGCCCATCAGTCCAGTCCTGGTGATAGCTAGACCATCTAGGGACTGATGGACCTTCTGGTCTTGCCTGGGAGAACTTGATTTTTAGCTGAGGAAGAACTGGTTTATACATTTATATTCAGGGTCCCAGGTGTGATCCTTGCTGCTGACAACCCAAATTGGTGTTTCTTAAGTATACATGTCAGAGTGAAAGAGCATAATAGTGTTATCTTATAAATAATGTCCATATGCCTAAAAGCAAACTTACTGTAGAATATTGTTCGCACCAGAGTTGAGCTTTATCACCAGCGAATGTAATTTGTCATCTGTATCTAGAGAGTGAGTTGCCACAGCTCAATAAGCCTGATCTTTTTTTTTGTTTGTATTTTGTCCAAAATTTTCTAAGAGCAAAAATGCAAAGAACTCCTTTTCATTAGTTTCTTTCATTGCTTCCCTGGGGTTAACAGTGAACTGTACACAGTACCTGTTTCTTTAATTTTCCTCTTTCTTGGTTTTGAAAGAGTAATAACTTGCACTGCTGTCTCTAACTATAGACTGCATTGGAATCCATCCTATAGAAACCTTTTTGCTGTTCTGTCATCACTTAGTGTGTATAATCCTCATCATTATTAGTAAGCAGAGCTTGTCAATTTAGGGGTTAAAAAAAAGGCCTTGATTTGTTCTGCTCCTGTATTTGTAGCACCTATGCTCCCTTCAGTAAGTGTACTGAACTTTACAATTTGGGATTTCTGGGACCCTGATTCTGGGTACCTTGTCGAGTGATTTTGATCAAAACATGTTTTGAACCATTAAGTGCTGTGAAAAGTGATTGTGATTGAACTCTCAGTAACTGTAATAAAAATAGCATTAATAGGCACTACTGGCATTAATGAACCAGTACTTTTTAAAAAGCAGTCCCTTACACGTTTCATATTTTTTATCATTTCCCTATGACTTTCTCTTCTGCCTGATCACAAGTTCTGAGAAGATAGTATGAACCAATGCAAATATTATTTTAAAAGAAGCTGTTTCCAAAGACAACCATAAACATTTTTAGTGGCATTAAGATTGCTCCATGGGTAAAAACTTGGAATGCTATCAAGCCAGTATGTCTCTGTGGGTGAAGTTCATTCCTGTAGCAGACTAGCAAGAAACTAAGTTTATTCTCTCCTCTTTCTCTCATATATGCTAACATTCACATACCAGCCTAAGCTGGAGTAGGAGATGTTATAAATAAGGGGAAGCTAGGATGGGGCAGGGAAATGTAGTATTTAATTCTGCAAAACATCTTGTGATTCAATTTATATGAGGATACTGTACAAAGTATTATACCTTATCATATCTAACTCCATTTGCCAATTACTCTGTGCAATGGAACTCTTTTTACAGTAAGCCTATAAATTGTGTATGAGAAGGAGGGAGAGAGAGAGAGAGGCACAACTGCTCTGAATCTATTCATTGCTGGAAAATGAAATGTATGTTTAATAGGATAGCTCAGTGATTCTTAACAATGGTGCTGCAGCACCCTTGGGTCCCTTGAAATCTTTTTAGGGGTGATGTACACAGTTAGCACTATTAGGTGTGAAAACACCTGCACACGATTCCCAAAGATTATTTTGGAACCCATAGTGTCAAAAACATTTTGACCTGTTATGGTATTTTTACATTCTTTGCAAAGAAATATTGCTCTATTATCTTTCTGTAGACAAGAAATCAGCTAAACCTAAGAGCTGGCATTTTCTGAAGAGTACATTGAGCTTAAAAAGGGGTGCTTTGAATCCAAAAAGGTTTGAGAACCACTAGTATAGCCTGTCCATAATAGTTTTGATAACCATTTCAGTTTAAGTCTAGAGATCTAAATGATAAACAATACTGAAGGCTTCAACATACTGTGTAATAATCTTGTAAATTAAATAGTCATTTGTAAAGATGCATAAGGAGATTATTATGTTAAATAAATTGAATTTATGCTTAAATAAAACCAGCAATATTAAGAGCAACCACCTACTGTTTCAGAGTCATGGCACATAAAAGCATCCTGTCAGCTTACTAAGGCAGATTCATCCCAGACACAAAATATAAATATCAAAGGGCCAGACTGTGAACTTCTTACTCATGCTGACAAGCAATACTCACTGAAAATGATTCACTGAAGTTAGTTATATTACTTAGTTGAATTACTGCTCATCAGTAAAAATAAAGTGTTCACAACTAGCCCAAAGGTGCTGATTAGCAAACTCTTCCTATCATTAAAGAAGGACGGAAGCCTTTTTTTGAACAGATTTCAATACAGTTACTTAATTTATGCCATGACACATTCAGTGTTTTTTGGAAATTAATATATCCGTTTTCAATAAAAAATGTTTGTTTATATCATAAGTTTTACACAGTCAAAGATTTCTGGTCTGAGATTGTTGCCTTATTAAAGGTACACAGAGAGTATTTTTGTATGACTATATCCAAATACAGTAGAGAGTATCAGTGTTGACTGACTGACATGTAAAGAAGGTGTGACTGCTTGTTGCACTGCAGCTCCTCTGATACATTTTAGAAGACCTAGGAATGCCAATCTTATTGCTCAGGTTAAACTCCACATTGGAATTATCTGTGTGGATTCAGTTCAAATTCTCTGTGCTTTCCTGTCCTAAACTGCTGTGTTGAGCTCTTATGTACAGATTTATAACTTTCAGGACTCACCTCAATGGGTATGGAATTTTAGTACTGGATGAACTTATTTTTTTTATGTACACAGATTCAGCCAAATCCTGAGGCTTTCTTTCAGGGTCAAATCATAACCCCAGTATCCCATGGCTGTGGATGAGAAGGTTCTCCCTATGAAGATACCATCTCATCTGCAGAGAAAGAGAGGCCAATAATGCTATGTCCCTTTCCCCGTATTCCACATAGAGTCCTCACTTGTGGAGGGCTGTTATAAAGGAGAAATTATGGATGCTTGACGGGCTATAGAAAGAAAGTATGAGCCCTCCAGTAGGGGCTTTGAGTAGAACCAAATAGTTTTCAGAGACACTTCTTCTTAGGCATTGCATCACTTACAAATTAGACCTGGGCTAAGTACAGTCAGTCAAAAAGCCCAAGACTGAATTGATTCAGTCTTTTCAGGTTTGTCTAAACTGCAGAGATTAAACTGAGAAACAACTGGACAGACATTCACTTTTGATTCAGGAAATGTGGCTACATACCTGCAGTGGCTTAGACCAGAAGCCAGGGGGCACTGGAACATGGCTGTCTGTCATGTAGCCAGCATGAGCTGTGTGTCTGCTTCCTCTTTCTGTTTCTCCCAAGGTCTCTAGGATTTGCAGTCCAGAATCACAACAGCAGTACTTTGCAGGGTTGCTCATCACTTTCTCTTCCTGCTTCCATAGATTAGATTTGTAGTCCATAGTTGCAGCCAGCTTTTAGCAAGGCAGATCAGCTCTGGTAGGGAAGTTTAACCCCACTTCCAGCCCAGCCCAACCCAGGGCTGGAAAGTAAGGGGGGTTGCTGAGGGACTGTTTAACTTGAAACAGGAAGGGGTCTGGGATGGAAGTTTCATAAACCAATTTGACCCAAATCAGTTAAATCTGATACTACATTCAATCAGGGTTATTTTAAACCAGGTTCAGCCATTTTGAAACTGGTTTACATGTACTTAGCTTCTGATCTGTTACAGGTTTAAACCAGTTTCTGATGATTTAAACAAGTTTATGTGTAACTTCTGTTCCTAGCCCTGGAGAATAAATGTTTTGCTTCCCTATACAGGCAATGGCAAGGAAAAATTGCCTCCTAAGTGTAACGGAATGCCATCACAGTATCTCCCCAAACTTTGCTATCAGGGTTATCACCTTTCTGTCAATTTGACTGCCATGGTCACTGGAGGGGAGCAGGCAGCCCTCCCCCCCATCTGTCTTGTGTAACCCTGAGTTGTAACCTGATCTGGAAACATTTGTGAGGGCGGGGGATCCTGCTCCTGTGGACATGAGAAGCTACAGGTAGCCAAGGAAGAAATCCACCTCAATGACCTTATGGCATGGGGTAGGAGGCTTGACTCCTATAGGTGACCAGTGTTACTTTTTAAACTGATTGGTTGACATCAGAAAACACCTGCCTGATTGGACCTGGAAGGTGAGGTCACTTAAACACATCAGGCATCAGCCAATGGGGCTGCTTCTGGTGGGAACTTAGTGACAAGGTCATGACAGGGCTATATAGGGTCCCTTCTTCCTGGAAGAGGCAGAGCCATCTTGAAGAGCCATTTTTGGCAGAGCCATGATGGACAGAGCCATGCTGGAACCCTAGAGCTCCTGAGGAGAAATGAAGAGCTGCAGCCCTCTCCCTCTCTCTGTCTTGAAACTGGAAACATAAGGAACTGCCTGCCTCCAAAGGATAGCAACCAGCCTCTGGATGATACTTTTAAGTAAGCTACTTGAGATCCATCTAGATATAAGCTTGCAGTACAGCAGTTGCATAATCAATGGCTACTAGGCCACACTGTTTGCTCTAGGGTTATTCTTTGATATTGCTGTATCTTGTATCCTACCCCAAGCCTCCCTTCTGTACCAATAAAGTTCTCCTCTGAGCATAGTGTGGGAAACTTATTGGGGGAGGGACTGGGTTATGCATTGGTGCTCCCTTGGTCCAGCTGACTAAGGGAGGCTCCTATTTGGGCTTCAGGCTAGAGGAAGCACCCCAAGTTCTTGCAGTGGGTTGAGCACCCTCAAGGTTTACAGGGCCAGGAGGGCACAAGACCATGGACAAATGAAGACTCTTGGGTGGTGGCAGCAGTGACCACAGGCTTGTGGGCGTGCTCTGGGAATGGGGTTGGTCAGATGTGAGGCATCCCAGGGAGGTGCTCAGAGCCTGATAGGTGGTCAGGCACAGTGAAGTGGGCGGCTCAGTGCACGAGCACCCCCTGCTGGCCTGCCATGTAAAAGACAACCCAGAGTACTTAGGCACTCAGCAGGGGGAGGGGGATGGAGGAGGGTCCTAAAATAAGCTAATGGCAAATGCTAGACAGAGGGATGTTCTGAACTCCCATCCATCCTTGGAAGTTAGTCATTTATCTCAGGGCTGCATGTAAGGCACCTCCACCATTTTGGGGTCAAGAGGACCCAGAAGGCAGGCACCTAACTGATACAGACAGCTGCAGTCAGATGAGTGCAAAATGTGGTCTCCACCATGACTTTGTCTCAGACTCTGGTGGTAGTAGTGCCCTCCTTTAAACAATGATCTAGCAGTTAGAATGCTTACCTAGAAAGTGGGAAGCTTGGGTTCTAGGTCCTACCCAGGTTAAAGGAAATCAAATACACATTTCCTACTTTCTAAAAAAGTGCCATACCGCAAGACTAAAGAATATTTTGAGTACTTTGATGTGGATTGTGATGAAAAAGAAATAAGAGTTAGGTACCTAAAATGCTTGATTGGGTTCATTTCTAAGCATGCTCAGAAACCTAAGCCTAGATGCCTAGAGAACTTTTCAGGCCCAAATGGAGATATCTAATGGTTCTAGATGCCGTAGTCATTTTGCATGTTTGATCTGGATCTGCTGTAGCTTCTAAATTCTGCCTAAATCCTGTTCAGGTGCTGATGATAATGGCTAGCATCTAGCAATTTGCACTTTACTGGCACCATGACAAAAAGAGCAAAAAGAAAATATAGTCCAGGGTAGAACTTCACAGGAAGGTTATCAAGGTTGTCTGCAGTGTGAGGTAGGTGACTCCAGTGTCAGTGAGGCACAAGCTCAGTTTGGGTCATGTCCTGTTTACCAGAAGGGACACCAAATCAAAGGATCTCCTGGTCAATCTCCTCATGGCTCTGGTCAATCTGGTCATTTATAACATCAGGAAATAGGATTTGGCCACAGGAACCCAGGTAGGTGTGGGGCTGTTGTTCTGTCACTCCTCTGGTCACATTTCCAAGCCATTTTACTGGCTGATGTGCACAGGCTCCCTTGGCTCATTCAGGGGCCAGTGAGCACTGGCCAATGTGCTCTGCTTAGTGTCCTCTTCCAGAGCTCTTATTGTGAAACTGTGACTTCACTCCCTTCCCAGTTTTCTTTTTTATTTGTCCCAATAAATTAGTTGTTACTTTCTCAGTGGCCTCCCTTTTTAAGGGAGGCTTATAGTTTTTCTTGTTTGACCTAGGCCCATGATCCCTTGAAAGTAGCAAATAGGCTTGTTTGCCTGGGGATTGTTTCTTCCAGGGGATGTCTTCATCGCAGATGTTTAGCAGCAACCAGGGGAGTGTAGCCTAACTATGTGCCGGCACACTGCAAAGCTATATTGGCATTATTTGTTTTACATCCCGTGTAGGTGTATTCAACAAAGTCACATTCCATGGTTCTTTGGGCCTCAGGAAGATGTGATTCTTTCCCTGACAGTTCTGGGAGAGTGTCATGAGGAGATGGAGCTGGTGATGGCATGAACCGAAAATGGGCAAGAACCAGCAAAGGAAAGGGGGGGGGGGGCGCATTTCTGGAGCAGCTGCTTAATGAAGCTAGAGTGGCCCTGGAGGGAGAGTGAGAAGGGGGGAGACACAGACAAAAACAGGGAGAGGTGTGGTGCATCGGAACGAGAGGAGAGCTGATTGGGATGTCGGGGGCAAAGAGAAGTTGGATGTCAGCTGGCTGGAGAAGATGGAGAACAGTGTTGAGCTGGGATATATCGACTGAAGAATCATTGCCAGGAATGTGATCCAGGAACTGGTGTGACTTCAGGAAACAGAGGGCCAGCGGGAAAGAGACGGCTGAATCTTACAGTGACAAGTAAATACTTATTTTTTTTATTATTACAAGGTCCGGCCAGGCTGGAGCAGCAGGGTAAAGAACAAACATAAATACAACAAGACCAACACCATTTAGTGTGCTTAAATGGAAAGGCATCCTTTTTGTTGGGCTTATACCCTTGGAAACCGCCCCCCAAAAACAAACAGGAAATCAGGCTTGTCAAGCCCAAAGGACAGGAACTCATCTTTGTTTATCATACCTGTGATTATTTTGGGTTGCTTAGAGAGGGGTCGTGGACGTAATACTTACCTCCACTGGACAAAACATTGACCAGTAGCGTGGGGAACAGGCTTCTGTTATTTCCTTCAGCCCAGGATGTGGTGATATCTAAGAAACAAAAGAAAACAATGGGAAAAGTTAACCTAATAAAAGAACCTTATCATAAAGAACACACTGTGAATTTTCCTTTTTTATGGTCAACCAGATTGTTTTATGAGAAGGTTCAAAACCTCAAGTGAATTGATCAGTACCTCATTAGCCAGTGATGTTTAACTTGCACCCTCCCAGTATAAACCCTTTAACATGAAGATGTGGTAGGTGAGATACAGGGTCACCACTGAGAAAAAGAAACAGGGAATAATCTGGTAATTTGAGACCTAATCTGGGTGACTGTGATTTACGTACACCAACAGACTAGACGGAATATATCACAGAGAACTTTCTAAAAATAGGAGCAAAATGTAGGAAGGCATTGGAGGAAATAGAGGCTTGAATGAGTTAGCCTACACCCTCACTACAAAGCGGATAGTTTACTAGCCTGGGTGAAAGTACCACCTGAACTCAATACCCAAGAAACTTGTGTTTTAAATTACCATCAGACTCAGGTGAGAGGTTTGGGACAACACCTGAGGAGGAGCCTGAATTAACCTGGTAGGGAAGACATATGTGCACACAATTAATAAGAAAATAGATTTCTCCTAGCTGCTAGAGCTGATAAGCAGCTTTATCCTTTTGGGGGTGTAAAGTATGAGTTGGTTTCAGAACCAACAAGTATGCTTGTATTTCCAGAAGCCTTCAAATTTTGAAAGTAATTCAGCCTGAGGGATGTCACATGAATTTTTATATTGCAGCTGTCCCATCCATTAACCCTAAATATGATATATCTACCTATTTTACAAGACTGATAATGTAGGAACAACTGCAGCTAGAAGCTACAATGTCAATGGCCCTCCTCTTCTAGAGTTCAGCAATCACTAGTCAACATGTTTTGTCATGTCCAGTGTTACAATTTATGCTTGCCCAGGGCAGGCATATATGAAGCTCAGCCATAGCGCAGTTTACTCTGCATGCTCAGTAGCCATATCAATGTTTCCTAATCCATAGTGCACATGGAATAGGATCACAAACTGTGTTTAAGTGCCAAAAATGGCAAGTGTACAGATGAATAACTGCCATTTGGATGTGTAAAGTGAAACAGGGGACTGCCCTTAGCTGCTTAGATCTTTTTTGTTCTTGAAAGTTTATGCATTTCCAATTCATCTAGCCTAGAAGGTGCAACGCTACCCTGCCTCTTGCCTGACTTCAGACTAACACAACTAACTGCCTTTCTTTGCTTAGTTTTAGTCTCTTAAATTGAAAACATAGCTGCTATTGTCGAATACTGACAACTAGCTTTTGCTGGGTTAACGTGTCACATCTCTTCTTTTCCTCACCAAAAAAGTCAAATACATAGAACAACATATTCATGTTAATAACCAATAAAAGTGGACAATATTTAATTTTATTAGTAACTAATTTAGCATAAGTTACATCCACCATGTAAGGAAAGGCTTTGAAGTTACAATTCTTGTATCTTTTTAAGCATAAGGAACCGTGGGTTGATTACACAGATCACTGTCACATCACTGTTGTATATTTTACCCTAGGCACAAACTAAGTTAATATTTTATTAGGTGTTCATCAGTATGCAGAAAAGTAATGGCTTAGGCAAAGTGATGGAACTGTCATTTGTGCTCCTTTGAGAACCTTAAAAGTAAATAAAGTTGCTTAAAAAAGGTAAGAGGTGGGGCTCTACGTTCCTGGAATTATTCCCAAGACACTCTATCCACCAAAGCACATGCTGTTTGTTAGTTAACTGTAATAGATGTGTACCTCTTGGACAGCAACTGGTAGATCCTTTCATAGAATAGAAAAGCATACTTTTCATTTGGTCATAAACACAGGAATTTAGGAAAAAGCTGTTAAAGTCATTGCCTCTGAACACATTTAAAGTGAAATTTATGTAATTAGTGAGCTGAAGTAGATACTATAATTGAAAGAAATTTCCTTATGTTGAAGGTACTTAAAATGAACATTAAAAATATTCAGAGGCCTAAGCATTTGAGGAAATTATAAGACCTTACATTGCAGATTTCTTAAATTAATATTAGATAAAAAACTACATCCAACTCCTTGCAGGATAGTTGAAAAAGAAGCACCTAGGCAATGTTACCTGTCCTTAAAACTTTGAATATTGGTAGAAAGTCAATTTAAATCTTGATTTAAATGCATTTTATTTGAAATTTGTGTGATTTCTGGTTGAATTACTTAATTTGATTTCTGGTGTGATTACTTAGCTTGAAAGATGCATTTTCTTTTCACAGTGTCTGTATTAATTTCTCATCTATCACACATGTTTCATTGCCGTCACTATACAAGGCTTAATTTTCCATTATAGCTACTCTGATGTTAATATGCCTTGGGGGTAAGAAACATGCATGCTGTTGCAACTGTGGTACAGGATCTAGACTGACTGCTGCATAGTGACACAGAACCTGAACTAAGTGTTTGTTTTAGCTAAACAGCCTTGGCAACTTCAAATTAATCTTTTTTAAAATAAGAAATAGCAACAGCAGTTTTGAATTTACTGGATAAGGCAAATGACAAAAATGCAGGCAAATGGGCTAGACAGGAAGAAGACAGGAACCTGACATTTGCTAATGAAGAAAAAATATCAGATTAAACTGAGCTGTAAGAAGCTGTCTGACTAATTGTAGAATGGAACAAACATTCTGCTTGTAGCACTTTGTGAAGAATTTATACAATGTGTAGATCCTTTAAAGAACTGGGGAGTTCCTGGTGAGCTTAGCACCAGAGTGATACTTTCACCCTAAGACATCAATTGAATAACTGCTACGCCTCTGCATGTGAAGGTTAAAAGACAAAAGAAATTTAAAGGAAAAGTAAAATAAAGGATTTTTGTTGTGATCTGCCAGTTGAAGAGGTATCAGTTTTGATGTTAAATAGAAAGGCAAGTTTTAGATTTGAAACAATTCAGGTGCCAGCTACAAATTAGCTGGGTGGTAGAAACTAATTCCCACATTTGTATCTTTTGGCCCCACTGTTAATTCCACAAGCAGTCTGATTCAGAGCAAGCAGTTTGATTCCTAATGCTAAGACAACAAGAGAAGTCTGTTGCTCAATGACTAGGTTTCTGTTTGTTTATTTTCCTCTGCATCCTGTGATGGCACTGGCATCAATTATCTTGACACTCTTCATGGCCTTGGCCTGGATTTGATATGTGAAGTGGAATTGCTGGAAGGATTGTGTTGATAATTATGATTCATTCATGACCTAAATTGCCACCATTTTATCCTTCCACCTCAGGCACTGTATGCTTTAGAGAATGGCAACTTTCCTCTGATGCCAACTTTTACTGTAAAACTGCTTTCTGACTATAAAATGCCAATAACTAGTTCTAAACAGACAAAAGAAAGGACCAAGCCTAATTTATTCATTGCACAACTTAGCTCTCCAGTGAACCTTAAATGCATCTCAAAAACTCATACACAATTTAGAGGTGAACCAACATGAGGACAGAAGGGAGATGAGTAGATTTAACACCTTGTTTTTCTCTGTCTTCACAAGTTTAGAGCCTCTGTAATTTCAGCTTTGAATTTATCTCTCAAGGCCTTACTGGAATCTAAACCAAACCCTAACAACATTATAAATCAGAAGTGCAGGCCATATTTATGGTTATAGGGAGCTCTTCAGTTAAGGCTGTGTCAACAGGTCAATTAAAAAATTAACACATTACAAGTTTATAAATTTGCCTTAAAGCTTTACTCCAGACTCAAAATTGGTAGCAGAGTGCAGCCTTGGTGAGTGTTCAGTTTCTCTTTCTTTTTCCAGAATATAAACTAATTGGTGTGGCTATTTTTAAGTTAAAAGATACAACAAGATAAATAGTGGTTTCTGGTTCCTCTCATACAATCTTGATCAAGAGTTTTTACTAGATTTAAAATTTACACACAGTTAACCCATAAGATGATTATGTGATTTCAAATGATTTACAGAGATCAGATTATTTCATTTGCAAAAGACAAGGGTTAATATGATTGATATTTTTTTTGGACCAACAGAATGGTGGGAATAAAGTCAGAGACGCTTTCAAATGGAAGACATTCTTCATCTGGTCATTTGCAAAAGGAATTTCTGCCTTCATGGAGTACCTGCCTTGGAGAAAGGCTTTATGAGGATTGTTAAGATTCTTTGGGGGTGTCTACATCAGACATTTACTGCACAGCTGCCTAATTAACTGTGTAGTAAACATCTCATCATCTACACATTAGGGCACACAAAACTAATAAATTCCACAGCAGGGTAAGACTTCAAAATTCAAATCCTACCTGCTGCAGTGTATTTTTGTGCACAGTAGCACATTGGTAGTTGCTGACTGGCTGGCTGGGGCACAAGGGTGTTCACTGCTGTGGCTGCCTGAGAGCTAGCTCAGCTCTGAATTTCCCTCATGCCCCAGCCAGCCCCTCTATAGCACATAGAGCTGCTCTGAGCAAGCTCAATGCTGGCAGGAGGACCCCCACTAGGCTCCATGCCAGCCAGGGCTGCTGCAACATGGCTAAGCATGCTTCAGTTCACGTGCACATTCAGACATAGGACCAGGAGCTTCCCCAGGAGCAAAAATCTGCAAAGCAATAAGCTGCCTAGTTTATTGCTGCCCCCATGGCACATGTAGATGTGCCCTGTTATGGGCAAACTTTTCCTCTTTAGTCTGCATTGTATATATCTTTGTTGAATATACATATCCTCTTGCCTTTCTGCATTAAATGTTTCATCTATCTGAAAAAAAATTCCAAATTAAATATGGTTAGATGTTTCCAGTCTGGTTTGGATAGGAGAATTTTGACCTAAGTTGATCAGGTGCTTGGTTACAGTTATGACAATTTGGCAGTGGCTCAGTTTAATAATTTATTTTGGGTTTTTACAATGTATTCACTTGTATTATTGTGAACTTTGTACATTGCAATAATTGGGCTTGTTTATTTTTCTTTTAGAGATTCTTTGTGAAATATTTATTCTATTTTTCTTTTCTTTTTTTGGCAATCTTTTTCCACGGTGGCCTTTCTTCAACTGAAAGCTTCCTTTCAAGCAGACTGCCTTCTGCTTCCAAAGACTTTATCTGCCAACTCTAGAAAACTTTAAAGCATATTTGAGAGGAAAAAAAGAAAATGCCTTTTTATGTTGTTGAAAAAACTCTGGAATATAACAATTTTTGGAGAAGCAAATTACAAATATAATTTGTACTAGTTTTATCTTTTACCAGAATCTGTTGTCATTGAGATATACTGTGTCTGTGTTCTGAATGTTTACAGAAGACATTAAAATAAGCTCTTTTGCCTCTTAAATGGACGAGCGGTTGTGGAAGGCATAGTAGGTAGCCCCTCAAACTGCCCAGAGGCACAGTCAGGGAGACCATTAGTCATGGTCAGAGCATCCCCATGTTTCTTGATTTAATGTACTGGGCCAGTTTTCCATTGTCCTACATCTTGTACAATAATTCACACCAGAGCAAAATAAGTGCAAAGGTATGTTAAGAAGTATTAATTTATATTTGCCTTGCATGGTGGTAGATGGTTATATACTATGTATGACAAGAAGAATAAAGTCTCCAACATCTGTTTAATTTTGTGTATGTGACAGTAGCCTATTGTAATGCGCACTAGCATTTCAAGGCAAAAACTGTGCTAATGCTCAGTAGAATTCATCTATTGCACATTGTGTCACCAAAAAACAATTGCCTTTGCTACTGCACATGCCTTTATGTAGTACCTCATATTGCAGGTACTAAATTTTATGTGCAGTAGCAATGGTCCACTAATGGACATGTAGATGTGCCCATTATGTATCAAGCCAGAGAGAAAGCTTCTGCCTCAAATGTTATCTAACAGAGCATTGTTTAGGGATAATTAGTGTCTTTATGGTGTATAAAGATACAGAAGAGCAGCTCCACAGAAGGGGTATTGGGAGTTATTCTGCCTCAGAGGCATGGGGCCTCAGAACTTCCCAGCTGCATGAGGGTGCCAATAACTTGTTACAATCCTTTAAGGAATGCTGTATATTACTTGTATGCATGCTGCATATGGCTCTAGCTACCAACTACATCTCTTCATCTCTTTTCTAGTGGGTTCTTCCACAAGAAAAGCAACTCTTTAGTTACCTTTGTGCTCTCTTGAACATATTCACTCTCTAGTCTTTTTTTCTTTTATGCTATGAATGTAAGGCAGAGAGGAAGCTCTTCACAATCGTGGCCTCATAGGGTTGGAAGGGACCTCAAGAGTTATCTAGTCTGTACAAATTCACTCTGAATTTCACTCCTAAACAATTCCAGACAGGTGATTTACCACCCTTCACTTGAAAACCTGGTTGTAAGATGCTTCTGAAACTGGAAAGATGCTAAGGATCTGGTCATGTATAAATCAGCAGGTCCAGATGCTCTTTATCCGAGGGTACTGAGAAAATTGGCAGAGGTCATAGCAGGGCCCCTGGCACAGCTGTATGAGCACTCGTGGTGCTCTGGCCAAGTCCCAGAAGACTGGAAAATGGCCAACGTGGTCCCCATTTTCAAGAAAGGGAGAAAGGAGGACCCAGCTAACTGTAAGCCAATTAGTCTCACCTCAGTCCTTGGGAAGACCTTTGAGAAAATTATCAAGGAACACATCTGCGGGGGGCCAGCATGGGAAGTAATGCTCAGGGGCAACCAACACAGGTTTATTGTGGGCAGATCCTGCCTGCCTAACCTTGTTTCTGTTTATGAGCCGGTCACAAAGTCCTTGGATGCGGGTGTTGAAGTGGATATCATCTACCTGGACTTCAAGGAGGACTTTGACACTGACACTGTTTCTCACCCCATTCTCATAAAAAAAAACCAACTAGGTGACTGTGGCATTGATGCCTACACAGTCAGATGGGTGGCAAATTGGCTTGATGGTCACACCCAGAGTGGTGGTGCAAGTGTTGTTTTTTACCTGGAGGGATTTGGGCAGTGGAGTTTCCCAGGGCTTGGTCCTCAGGCCTGTGCTATTCAACATTTTTATTAGTGACTTAGAGGCAGGTGTGGAAAGCATACTGTCTAGGGAGAAGGAACCTGCAACACACTTATAGGCTGGGGAACACCCTTCTCAACAACACAGTGGCTGAAAGGGATCTTAAAGTCATTGTTGGCTTCAGAATAGACATAAGCTGCCAATGCAAGGAAGTGGTCAGTAAGGCTAACCACACCTTGTTGTGCATCTATAGATGCATCACAAGCAGGTCCAGGGAGGTGATCCTTCCCCTCTGTGCAGCTCTGGTCAGGCTGCAATTGGAGTACTGTGTCCAGTTCTGGGCACCGCACTTCAAGAGGGATGTGACTAACCTTGAGAGGGTTTAGAGGAGGGCCACTCGCATGGTCAGGGAGCAGCAGGCCAGGCCCTACGAGGATAGACTAAAGGGTCTGAATCTATTCAGCCTCCATAAAAGAAGATTGAGAGGGGATCTGGTGGCCATCTATAAACTCACTGGGGAGACCAGCGGAAATTAGGTGAGGCTCTGTTCCCCTAAGCACTACCTCGGATAACAAAGAATAACGGCCACAAATTGATTGAGAGCAAGTTCAGGCTTGATATCAGGAAGCATTACTTTATGGTTAGGGCTGCCAGGCTCTGGAATGAGCTCCCAAGTGAGGTGATGCTCTCCCCTACCCTGGTGGTCTCCAGGAGGAAGTTGGATAGATATCTGGCTAGGGTATTATGATTATGATCCCAGCACTCATTCCTGGGCGGGGCAAGGGGTGATACTTGATGATCTGTTCAGGTCCCTTCTGACCCTAGAAACTATGAAACTATGCTACTTCTGTATTTAATTAGGGTAGCCACTTCAGTGAGGCACTGTAGGCAAGCTAAGCACATCTCCTGGGAAGCCATGGTAACTTATCCATGCATGGTTATGCTGCTTTTAGTGCAGGCTGCACCTACCTCCTAAATTGGCAGCAGCATAGTTACAGTCATATAGCAGCTGGCATTGTTGTGCTTTGTCCTCTCAGCAGCAGTACTTTACCTGGTCAAAGGGTCAGGTGAGCTGGAGTTCAGATTCAGGACAAAAGTTCTCCTTCAGTGACTCTTTGAGGAAATTGGAACTGGCCCTAAATTTAGGGACTATCCTGAAAGATTTGGGACAGTTACTTCTATGGTAAGGGAAAACTTTTTTTCCTCTGTCTTCTTTATGGCAACTTTTGTATATTTTATAATTGATATCATATATCTTTTAATCTCTCTTTCATTAAACTACACATACCTAGTTACTTTAGCCTTTCCTCATACAGCTTGATTTCTGTCACTCTTCTATTTATCTACATCCTTCTGAAAATGCAGTGCTTTAAATGTGGCTTTTGTTAATGCAATTCATATTGGTTTTTTTTTTTACACGGCAGGCAGCATTCTATTACTGGCTCTGAGTTTGTGATCCACCATCACCTACAGATCCTTATCAGCAATGGTTCAGCTTAGGCAGTTATTCACAATTCTATATCTGTGCATTTAGTTTTGCTTTTCTAGCAGAATTGCATTTGTCTTCATTGAGACTTACATTTGCCTTCTATACCAAATTCTTTCATTTATCAAGGCCTCTTTGAATTTTAATCCTATTCTCAACAGTGTTTGTAACCCCTTCCTGTGTTCTGTCATCTGCAGATTTGACCAGTATATTCTCTATTATGCATTGAAGTCATTATACTAAAAATTTTTTAAAGTTCAAAAGCTCTTACCCCTCCACTATCCAGCCACATACAGCAGGGACAGACACTAGTGCTCGGTGTCTTTCTGCAAAAAGATATTTCCATTTAAATTGAAGCATAGTTGATCATCATCTAAACGCAAGACAGACTTGCTCAAGGCCATGAGAGGTCAGATTTTTCCTGGCAGCTAAAACCAAAACAATAGTAAAAACTCCACCAGTATTGAAGCTATGGTCACTAAAAATACCTGTGGGAAAGTACAGTAATTGCAGAAAGATTGTGTTTCAAAAAAATGCAATGCAACTTATACCGGCTAAGAACTGCTTTTGATTTTATCCATGCATTTACATAAAAGTCGGTGGCACTGGATGAGCATAAAGATGAGATAATATGGAAGATATAAAAGATGAGAATATGGAATATCCTTGCAAAACATCCAGACCATTGAGCAGGATGTGAAATTTTCCTCTGACTGTGTGTAAGAATGTTTTTTATGGCAACACATTCCTGTGCATTGACTCATGATTTTTCACTTTCAAAGGGCTCATAATTTACACATCGTATTTTTCTCACTTTTTAAGACACCAAGCAAAGCTCAGTCCATTTTTTGCTTTATATGATCTGAAGATTGTTTCGCTGAAAGTCTTGGGTTGGGAGGACCTCCAGAGTTCATTTAGTCCAGAGATTCCCAACCACTGGGCCATGGCCTGGTTGGCTGCTGAGTCAAGTCACAAGCCCCTGCTCGGACCTCTGTCTGTCCAACTGAGCGAGCAGCTTCCACTGCCAGCAGTTGCATGTGGGGTTAAAGCTGGGTGGCAGGGCAGTCCCAGGAGGGAGGCAGCTGGTTCCATGCACCCCATCCCATTTTTGTGCCAGTCCACAGTATAAAAAAAGGTTGGGAACCACTGATTTAGTCCAACCACCTGCCTGATGCAGGTTGTTAAAATACTTTTAAGAGATCAAAGGAAGAGGACTATGCCCGCTGCTACTGAGGAAGGCAACCACATGCACGCACGCACACACGCGTACACACACACACACGCGTACACACACACACACACACACACACACACACACACACACACACACACACTCTCTCTAAACCAATTTGACCATGGTGTAAAATTCCTTTCTGACCCCAAATCTGGTGATGGGTCTGACTGAGTTCCTGGCAGCACCCTCTAGCCAGGAACCTCCCAAGTTAAGTCCCAGCAGGCATGCTGGCATACCTCAAAATCCCCAGCCTTGGCTACAGCCAACACTCAATGCTTCTGAGAAAGGAGAACCCTCCACTCCCAACATGTGTAGCAGGGTGGGGGGTGGGGAAGAAATCCCTTCCTGGCCCTGTGTGGTAACCAGCAAAGCCCAGAGGCATAGGAAATATCCACAGTAGAACATAAGCGTTACTACTTCTGGATCTTCCTTGACGAATAGTTGTCCAAACTTTTCTTAAAATACTTCCAATGGAGATGCTACAACTTCCCCAGGCAGTCTACTCCCCTCTTTTAACAGCAAAGAAGTTTTTCCAGACCTACTTTGTTGCAAGTTCAAGCCATTGGTCCATGTCCTGATCTCTGCAGCAAGAGAGCAAACTTGTTTTCCCTCATCTTTATGGCAACCCTTCAGATATTTGAAGACTGCTTATCATGTTCTCTCTTCAGAACATTTTCTATGCCTGAACATGCCTATTTCCTTTGCCTGCTCCTCATAAGACTTGTTGCCCAAACCCTTGATCCTTTTTGTCACATACCTTTGACTTCTCCATGTCCATTCTCAGATGTGAGCCCAAAATGGCGCAAACTACTCTAGATGAAGGATAACCGGTGCTGAGTAGGGGGTCATTAATCTCTCTAGTGTCTTTCACCTAAAGCTTTTGTTGATTCATCCTAAAACTATATTTGCCTTTTGTACGGCTGCCTCATGCTGCAGACTGTACTGAGTCTGTGATTTACCAAGATTCGAAGACCCTTCTCCATAGTGCTGCCATCTACGTAGGTGGCACCTATTTTGTAATTGTATTGCTGGTTATTCTTCCTCAAGTATAGCACCGTGCATTTGTCAGCATTGACTTTCATCCTCTTTAGCTTCAGCCAAGATTTCAAATCTGCCAAATTCCTTCTGAATTACACTCGTATCTTCCAGTGTGTTCACAGTCCTTCCCAGTTTCATGTCATCTGCAAATTTGCTCAAGAGGCTCTCAATTACAGCATTCAAAACATTAATAAACACGTTGAACAGAACTGAGTCCAGGATTAGACCTTTGTTTCATTTCTGACATTTAAAATAAAATGATGAATGCTGTCATTACTTTTACAGACAAAAAATTGAGTGAAGAGTTCTCCATTAGCTATCTAGCCTTTGTGTTCCTGGGCCTTTTTTGCTATTTGATTAAAATTTACCATTTTGAGTATGAATACCATTATTTCTTTCTAAAAAGATTATTGTTGTGCCTGTTCTTCATCTACTTTGACCTTGTCCTTTAAATGTGAGAGTGACTTCATTCATATATAATTACACCAAGATATGGAAGTGGCCAGTTAAATTAGGACCCTGACAAAGAGAAATGCTTGTGGCTTAATTTAAAATATATATATATAGCAGCTTAATTTGAAGTTGTTTTTCCTTTCCTAATTAATACAACATAATGAGGTGACAGGCTGACTAACTGCTGACTCCCTGCTGGAAATCTGGGAAAAAAAAGTCTGGTGGGAAAGCTAGTATTTGTAGCAGTAGGTCTGAGTTTCCCACTGATAATATTTGGTTCTGATCTACAAGCAGTAGAAAGTTATTTGCTCTTTGTAAAAGTTCATTTTATTCTAATTGAGAGTTCTCATTTCTGCAGAGACACCCCCATGAATGAATTAAGGCTCTTTCTTATCAGATGAATAAACAAGTCTAAATATCTTGTCTTCAGTGAGCTGTTTTGCTTTTTCCTTCTTCATTTCTCCATGGCTTGGAACAATACAAGAGCATAGCAGAACGAAATGATGTAATGAAATTGGAATCTTACCTGCTGAAACTTTACAACAGTTTATAGCCCAGTTTTATTGAGAAAGATGCTGCTGCAGCATTGACTTTCCACATTCAGTGTGAGTTTAGCAATGGAAAAGTTTCTCAGCTGTTCTCATTATTGTTGAATAGTGCACATATACTTCTCCTGCTAACTTATAACCTAGGTTTCTTAGCTGTGCAAAGTATGAATCACACATACTGAAATGTTAAGAAGCTAAGATCTTCTCCAGATATTTTCATTTTAAAATGGACTTTTTTTTACTAGAGACCTACAAGAGTCTAAAGCAGGGTTCATCATTTTCAATAGAAATTCAATATTTTCTTTTTTCTTTCAAAAAAAAAAAAAAAAAAAGAAGACATTTGAAAATAATACAAACACTAATTACTGTTTCTGACCAGTGGAAAAGCCACCAGAGGCTGTGGTACATTCCCTGCCTCCTAGTCTGAAAAATGAGGGAGGCTCAAAGGCCTCCCCCACCAAACATTGCACTTCTGTCATGTTTAAGAGTCCCATGACTTTATAATGCTATAAAAAGTGCTCTAAATTACAGTGCTATAAAGCATGCATGGAGCACTTCTGTACACACATTTGGGCTTCCACATAATAGTGAAACATTATAAAGACTGTCCAACTTTGCTAGATGCTTGTATAATATTAGCAGTTGGCTTTAAATAGGTATCTTTGGCATAGGAATCACATATGAACTTCCTAAAATGATGGTTCTTATCTATTGCCTTTTGTTGTTTAAATGTTATCTTTAGAATTTTGTTCGAGAGAAAATGAGGTATGGAAAAGAGAAGAGGTCAGGTCCTGGTTTCTGGCTTCTGTTCCTGCTCCAGTGGTATATCTGCATGTTATATTTAATGGCCACTAGATCAAATGAATAGGCAGTGGTGAGACAATTTCTAGGGCAAAAGCCAGAACCTAGGGGAACGTAGGGTTCTGCCCCTTCTCTTTCAGAGTTTAGCCCACAGGGTCAGGTTACCTATGCCTAACTCTTCTTCTGGCTTCACATATCTTCTCCTCTTGGCTTCCCAGTGGGGCAGTTTCAACAGGAGGGAACTTTTGGCCCTCCATAGTGTTATCATGTCACTGTGCGATGTAGGGTAATGTGTGCCAAGAACCCAACCCAAATAGAGAAAAGCTTTAAAATGTTTGTTGTATTAAAAAAACCCAAATCTCTTGTTGAGAAAAAGCGTCAAGTGCATCAGATGTGTCAGAATATGGAAACAAATATAGATGTGAATCTACTGCATGTATCCAGCTCAATTCTGATATCTCACACCAGAATTTCACTTTTCTAATTTCATTGACACAAAATAGTCTTGACTTACTAAAACGTCAAAATCAGCCATCACAGAATCCACCCTGTGCATAAAGAGAACTGTTTTATCCATCAAGAAATGTGCAGTGAAGTTCTACTCCATGGTTTCCCTCAATGGGTGCATCTACGTGAGACGTTTACTGTGGATTTGCCTAATTAGCTCTGCAGTAAACATCTTGATGTCTACAAATGTGGCCCTTTTAGACCACAGGAAATTAATGAACTCCACAGCAGGGTAGTACTTGTCAGTACAAGTACTACCTTGCTGCAGAACTTTTTAACAGCAATGTGTGTGTAGATGCTGGTGGGACTGGTTGGGGCACTGTGGCACGCGCGGTGGCTCCGGGTGGCTGCGGAGGCCTCGTGCCGAATGCACGCTGGGTGAGGCGGCTGGCTGGGTGGCAGTGCCAACCCAGGTGTGCTCGGGGCCCTGGGCAAGGGGCTGAGGAGGACAGAGGACGACTGACTCCCGAGACATGAGTGAGGTAAAATGAAGAAAACTTTACTTACAATACTTGATGACTAACTTATATACAAACGGGTGAGGAGTGAGACGAGTTGTACACGTACAGGTGAGCAATCAATACAGGATGAGAAGACACAACGTGGTACAAGCGAGTCAAATGTGGCGGCTGCAGCTGGGTGGTGGCATGCTGCAGTACTTTTTGTCAATTTGGAAATCCCCCAAATTCTTTGGAGGCCTCTGGAAGCTGAGGTGAATCACCCTACTTGAGGTCCACAGCTTCAGAATAGTTCCTGACCTCAGATAATCTACAGCGATTCACGCTGCAAGACTATCTCAATAATTCCTATCTAAGGTCTTCTAACTGACCGTCCAAACTCTCCGCTTCGACGTCTGGACACCTCAGAACTCCTGCTCACCTACAACTCCTAACCCCTCAGTCTCCAACTGCCCCCCACCTCCTCCAAGCGTGGGTCCCTTTTGTCTCCTTCCTCACCAATCAGAAGACTAGATTAGGCGAAGGTTCTAGGTTCTGTCACTCAAATTAAATGGGTCAGACATTTAACCCTTTATGACCATATTTCATCTGAAAGCAATCTGCTCCCTGCTACTGCAGTACTCTTTACCTTGGTCATGTTACTTAACATTTTGTAATAATATAAAACATTAATAAATTGCCAAACTCTCCATCAATATCAAACAAGGTATAATAACAAACAACAGTATAATAAATCATAGAAGGATGACAATCTGGAGAGGGCCACAACTCTAATAATTTTAGCACAGGCACAAGGGTGCTTCAGTGCAGTGGGTGCTTGCAAGCTTCAGGGCAGGGGCCCCAGCCAGCCCCCCCTGCAGTACACTGAGCTCAGAGCAGCCCCAGGCTGTCAGGCTGACCCCCCAGGCCCACTGCCTGCCAGGGCTGCTCTGATCCAGCTCTACATGCTGCAATCCTGGGTGTACATTCAAATGGTATGCCCAGGAGCAATAAACTCAAGTGTGATAAGCACTGCAGTTTATTGCTGGGAATCAATTGTGCATGTAGACATATGCAATAACTAAAATAACTTCATGGTGTAATGTCCAGTGAAATCAGTACAACATACACTAGTTTAACCAAGAAGAGAATGCCCTTCTTGTATAGAATATATCAAAATTTTGTTAAATAATCTATAAATATCAACTACACTTTATCTGGAATTCAAATTTTCAATCTACAATGTGAGGCCTGTGCCTGTTTCTTTTCCCCTTTACACAAATATGAATGAAGAGCATTTCCTTGTAAGCAATGACATTACACAAATGTGAAACTAGGATATCAGAATTTGGGAAATTCCTCTATGCACAATTTATAATTCTAGTTAATTTTGTGAAATTGTGAAATGTCATTATTCTAAATCACCAATAGCCACAGTAGATATGAAATAAGCCATATGCAATCAAGGCTTGTCTTGTATATCCCAGGCCAGGGACAATGGTGGGCTGTTAAAACTGAATGGCTCCAGTTCAAAAGATAGCACTTTAGGAGAACATGGTAGTCACATCTTAACCAGAGACAGCATTCTTTAGTTTCTCTGCAAAGGGCTATGGTTCAGAAAGGATAAAATATTTAAAAACAGGAGAACAGAAGAAGCCAGAAGTTAACATGGAGGTCTTAAAAACTGTAGAGGTCTGAAATGAATTAAGTAAAAAGCTCAGGACAAAAACTTACAGATACTATGGAAACTTGGGCTGGGGGGACACAGAGACCTAATGTTCAGAGCCAAAGGTTCTTTTTGCCTGTAGAAATAGCTCAGAGGAAAAAATAGCTCAGAGAGTATGAGCAAGTCCAGAATTTAGAAGGGAATTAATTTTCTAAGAGGACTTTTGAACCCAAAGCTCAAGAATTGTGGGAAAACTAAATGAGGGAAATTCATATGGTCAGTGATTCTTAACCAGGGTTTCACAGCACCCTGAAGTGCCTGGAGAACCTTTCAGGGATGCTGCAGGGTGCCACACAATCTTTGCACTGGTAGGGGTACAAATATGGTTCACAAGATAAGCTCAGTTTTCAAATAGGAATTTATATTGTTAAAAATTCTGACATTTTAGGATTTCTTTGCAACAAAAGAATATATCTATTCTTTTTCTGTAGTGAAAAAAAAAAAACAAGTGAAAACTGGGAGCTGGAGTTTTCTGAAGGGTGTTTTGAGTCTACAAGGGGTGATTTGAGCCTAAAATGGTTGAGAACCACTGATATAGGTATATAGGTATTAATGATGGGCACCTCTAAAAAAGTTATTAGTCTAGATTTGTATATGTCTTATATTAGAAAAAGAAATTGCGATTATCACTAATAAAGCCTGTTTGCTTCAACTACCCCTGAAGAGATTAACTGGAAACTTAGAATGGCCACCACATTGTTACTCTACAAAAAGAAATGTGCTTAAACTATTAAAGAGTGTGGGGCCTCAGTACTCCTCCTGGAGACCTTAGGCAGCTTGACCACAAGTTCTCCTGTCCGAAAAGACTTTCAAGTATTGCAGACATCCAAGGAAAAAGACAATATCGCAGACTATTCAGAATGAAGGAAGCTTAAAAGCACATGTTTTTAGCATGGCAGTACCTAAGCACAGCAGCCTGGTGAGAATATAGCTAGAGGGGAAGTGTTACTAGTGCTAAATAAATAATACTCGTATTAATATTCAGTGCTTCCTAAACAGATCTCCCTTTCAATCAGGTATCTGAATACTTGCCTTGTATGTACAACTGTAAGCCTGGGTATCCTCATTTTATCTGTGGGGAAAATTAAGTCACTGAGGTGAAGTGGAAGGAGCACCAGGCTTTCAGTCATATGAAAGATAATGCTGTGGAGTTGATTTTTCACTGTCTTGCAGCTTGTGTAATAAGTTATTAGACTGATTAGTGCAAACACAGTATCATGTTAATGCTACTAACTCTGAATAATAACATTTCTCACCTAGTTTATACAGGTATTAATGATGGGCACCTCTAAAAAAAGGTTTGAGTTTTCAGAGGTCCAAGATCAAAGAGTTTTGTATTGGTGTTGCTAACGTTACTGAAATGTGGCAACACCAACACAAGTTTGCCACTCTGCCTTTTTACTGTTTGCGCAGAAACCATTAGAGTTGTTACAGTGAAGTAGAATATTTTTCACTGAGTATTTCTAGTTATATTGAGAGAGTGAATGGTTTGGTACTTTCCAGAGATCTATTTATTCTAGCTCTAACTCTGATGGCCTTGGCCTAAATTACAGTCCCTTTACTCACTCTGCATAGTATCTTGTATCATGAGTAACCTCATTGCTTTCCCTTTGAAAGCTTTCCCTTTGAGTAGGGCATTCACAATCTATCTATTATTGTTTAATTATAGACAGTGTTATGAAAAGTGATATGGATGTCTTTGCTTCAATGTTTAAGCCCAAAGTTTATGGTTCTTCTGCTTTAGACCAAGTTTTTTTTCCTTTCATTGGCCCTCCTAAAGACTGTAAACTATTAAATTAATTTAAATGTATTAAATAAGCCATTATTAGAAAAAGAAGCAGCAGCTGAAGTGAGGAATTACCTTATTCTTGGAAGAATCCAGAAGTTAATTCAAATGGCTGATTTACAATGACTGTGTTGGAAATTAAATATAGTACATTGTTTATGAATATTAGCAGTAAAGTGTTTAGCAATTGCAGCCTGTCATTTTACAGTAAAACATTTTAGCCTACATTACAATAGCTCTCATTATGTTAGCTGAATGCCCTCCATAACACAAAGAAAGCTGCCCGTGTTATTCTCTTTACAAGCATTATATGGCAAAACATTAATCTACAAAAAGCAGCTGTTATCTGGTGAAGGCTAGGAAGAGGTGGTTTATTCCCATTCCTCCGCACTCCCCAACAAGGATTCCAGCATCTTCCTTTGAAGTTTTTGGTACTGCGTACTGACAGACATAGGAAACAAGACTAGAACCAGAAGAACCAGTCTCCTGATTCTCTGTTCCTCTTTGATATTTTAAATTTCACTTGCTCTTTCAACCGTATGTGATTTTACAAGTCAGTTCCTTGTGAATCTCATTCCATTTGTTTTATGGCAAGGGCTATTTCTGCTATATTGTTAATGCTTTTGTGCATGATATATAGCAGCAGCAGATAACATAAAACCAGATAATAAAAACACATACTCTTCCCACATATTTTCCTCTCTGTAAAAGCTATTTTCAGCTTTAGCACATTATGCTTACTCACATTGCTCTTCACAGTAATTGCAAATGACTAGCTATTGCTGTGGTCCACAAACTGTTTCTGGTCGCAGCCCCAATTCCAGTCACAAACCCCACTCCTGTGAGGCTCACAACCTCAAATACAAGTGTAACACCCCATCCCAGGGTGCTAACTGCTGCCAGTGGCAATTTGTGGAACCCCTTGGGCACCAGCCATCCTTTGGTTCCTTTGGGTTAACAAGAAACCACAGGATCCTGGTACAGAGATAGCTCCTGTAACAGCCCTCTGACAGAACAGGTAACTATTTACAATATTTATTATTTACAATATATATAGATACATGTTAATTTATTTCAGATATTTACATACATTTATATTTGTATATATACATCGCTATCTATTCTAAGGTTTAATTCATAACTCAATTAACTTATTGACTAGTACTAACAAACTCAACACTGATAAATATATATAACTTTGTAATAACATATGTACACATATAGGTAGGTGATCACAGCCCTTGTAAAGCAGCAGTGGGTCTATTCCTCAGAGTAAGGCAACCTTGTATGCATCCAAAACATGATAGAAACAAAATAGGGACATCCCCTCTTTTGTAAAAAATGATACAGTCCCAGTAGGTTAGTTGTAGACTCACAGAATCATGGTCTTTCAGTTGATTACTGCTGTCTTGAAGTCACCTTAATTCAGACAAACCTAATCAGTCAGGTGTGGGTACGATGGGAGCTAACCTCGATGGCCTCAGGGCTCTACTCCTGATGGCGACTGATGCCCTTGTGCAGCTTCCAGTAACACATAAACAACTTCCTCCCCACAGCACTTCTTTCTGTCTCTCAGACAGGACGGGCAGGTCTACTTTCCTCCTATGCCCTCTGACACTCAGAGTTAGGGCTTCTCTAGCGGAGCCCCTCCTGTTGCACTCTTGCTGGCTGAGGCTGTTCTCCCCTTAAAGCCCTTCATACAAGGGTCCATTGCAAGGGTTATGCCCACTCACCAACTCCCAGCCCCAAGTGCTTCCCCTTTAATCAGACCCAGGGCTCACCTCTGGGCTCTGATCACTTCCCTCACTTATGTGACAGGAGCCCCAGCTCCTGCAGCCTCCCAAACTCACTGCTCTGGCCCCCAGCAAAATCCCTGAAATATCCCTGCAGTGGTTTGTTCCTTCCTCAGCTTTCCAACTGTCCCCAATGGCCAACCTCCACACCAGATCTTGGTGGCCCACCACTCCTGACTGCAGAATTCTGGGGCTCTGGGACCTGGAAGCAGAATTGCTCAAGTCCTTTCATTCTGATGTCCTTAGTGGGACAAAATCTCCAAGGCTCAGACTGGTTTCAGCACATTGCAGGATACCTGCTACGGGTGAGTATCCCTTGTGTTACAGTCTGTTACACAAGCATAAACAAGTTAGGCTTGCGATCATACATGCAAGTGCCATGGCACAATTTGGACTTGTAGCTCCAAGTCTGGAAACTGCTTAGCTGCTTATGTTAGGTACTTATATGATCTTTAGCACTAAGTGGGACTGGAGTGTCACAAAAGCTAAAATGTACTCAATTTTGCATTGTAACATTGGGAAACTGAGGCAAAAAGGAGACAGTGGACTTTTCTACGCTTAAAAATAGTACACTTAAGAACAGCAAAGCCCCCCCCTTCCCTCCCCTGGGCCTTCCAAGAAGAGAAATAGATTAGACAAGCAGAACCTTTTTTGCTGGTAGAGTTTATATCAGTTTTCTAAAGAGAATAAACTATGCTTGTAATAGTGGGTTTTTTTGCTGGCATAGTTCTTCTATATTAGGCCCTCTTTTTGCTGGCACAGCCAAATCAGTTGGCGGTATGACAGTCTCCAAAGTCTAATCAATATAGTTGTTCTCATCAATCCTTCCAGGCAAGAGTAGAGTCCTGACTAGGAACAGATGCATTGCGGAGATTAACATGTGGCTGTGTATTGCCAGGAGTGATTTGGCTTCTTCAACTGTGGACTGGTATTCCAAGAAGATGGACTTCTGGAAAGAGATGGGGGCCATCTAAATGAAGAGAGGGAAGAGTGTCTTTGCATTCTGTCCTGATAACCTATTGAGGCAGGCTTTAAACTAGTTTTTATTGGGACTGAGACAAAAGTGCAGAGGTAAGTAAAGAGCCCAGGGGCCTGGATAAAGACTTACTAAAGGAAGCAATAGTGGCAGCCTAGTGATGTTCTCAAGAAGAATATAGGACAAGCAGTTACATACCTGACAAATTTATATACGAATGTAAGAAGTAGGGGAACAAACAAAAATAATTACATCATAATTACAGATTACATCATAATGGGATTAGAGAGATGTGGTAGGATGGTTCCCATGGCTAGAAAATGGTCATGGATGGTTATAGCTTGTTAAGAAAGGATAGATAGGGGGGAAAAGGAGGAGGTGTTGCTCATATATATATATGCACACTACTTTGAAGATTTGTAGTGAAAGGTCACTACAGATATATATATATATGTGTATATACAGATAATATATATATATGAGGAGAGAGCAGGAGTGGAGAAGTCATGGTGAGTATCTACTACAGGCCACCACAACAGGAGGAAGAGGTAAAAAGGATTTCATTAAACAACTAATGGAAGCTTTCAAATAACAGGACTTGGTTCTAATGGGGAACTTTAATTACCGGGACATCTGGGAGGGAAATCACAGAAGTGCACAAATAATCCAACAAATTCTTGGGGTTTGTTCGGGACAACTTTTTGATACAGGTAGTGGACAGGCCAACTAGCAGGAAAGCTCTTCTTAACTTGCTGCTTAAAAAGCAAGAGGAATTGCTTGAGTGGAAGATAACTTGGGTGACAGTATGTGTGTCTACGCAAGATGTTTATTGCAGAGTTGCTTAATTAGCCCTAAATTAACGTCTCGTAAATTCAAGTACTATCCTTTGGTGATGTTATTTACTGCATCACAGCTAATGTATAGATGCTGACAGGGCTGGCTAGAGCATGAGGATGCTTCAGTGCAGGGGCTGCCTGCTGACTAATCCCTCACTGAAGCATCCTCATCCCCCAGCCAGCCCCTCCACAGGACATTGAGCCAAGTCAGAGCAGCTCTGGGCTGGCAGGCTGAACCCCTGGATCCCCTGACAGCCAGGGCTGCTCCAGCTTAGCTCAACGTGCTGAGGTCCCTGGCCCAGAGCAATTATTGCTGTGCATTAATAGCATGTGTAGATGGTCCCAGTGACAATAAAATGATAGCCTTCAAGATCCTAAGGGGAGGAAGGAAGAACAACAGCGGAATAAGGAACTGGACTTCAGAAAAGGAGACTTGACCAAACTCAGGGATATTGTGGGCAGGATCCCTGGGGAGACTGAAGGGAAAAATAGTCAGGTAGAGCTGGCTGTACCTGAAGAAGGCCCTTTTAAGAGCCCAAGAGAAAACTATCCTGATGCAATGGAAGAATGGGAAGTACAATAGGAGATCAACCTGGCTAGACAGCAATCTCTTCAGTGAATTAAAATTCAAAAATAAATGCTATGAAAAGCCTAAACTTGGTCACATTTCTATGGAAGAGTATAAAAGTACTTCATGGGGTAAGAAGACTAAGGATAGGCAATAGGGATCTTCCAGCATCTTTTAGGCCAATCTAAAGGCACCTAATGATTTGAAGTACTTAAGAGGTTTTGCAGATGATACAGTCAGTCTGGACTGCTTTTGTAATTTGGGCATAGGATTTTTGTCTAAATCCTGTTTAGGTGCCTGCAGGATCTAGCCCTTAGTGACTTGCTGGGGGGCCTATGACAAAGTTATTCAACTTAGTTTCTCTCCTTTCGTGCATTAGAACTAGGACTTCTAATTCTCTTCTGAATATGAGTTTCCTGATAGTCATACCAGGCTTACTTCTGCAGAGGCATAGAAAGCTTAGCTCATAAATGCTCTTTTAAATTATCAGGCAGGAGAAGAGCTTAAAGAGTATAATGGAAATTACTTGTTTTCTAATAATAGTCAATTAGATCTACTCCTTTGCAATTCTATTTGGAAATGTAATGTAAGAGACTGCCCGTGCTGGGAAAAGTTAATTTGTCTTCATTTTCATATGATTTCTAAAAATAGAGTTAGATGTCATGTACCTTTGGAATGTGTATGTTTGGTAACTAACAAACTCACTTTGTCACTGTTTATAATCTCAGAATTCTTTCCATGGAAACTATTATAAGGTCACTATTATCATCAAGCAGCAGTGAAGTCCAGTTCTGGAGAGTCATTATCTTAACATTGTTGCACTGTGATAATTAAATCATTTTAGAGAGTCACTGGGAAGGACAATTCTACTTGCCCTTCAGGAAAGGAGTATATAATATTACATATATGTGTATTGAAGTATATATTATATAACATTAGTATTATGTGCTGTATACACACAACTATGCAGAGAACTCACAGGAACTAAATTGCTTTCAGTGCAATTTATCATACACTGATGTAGGACAGGTAAGATTGCTTTAAGATTCCTGCACTGTAAATTCATTGATAGTAATTAGTACCTGATGATATTTAAACCAACAATAAGGACAACCCTGCAAACTCTCCATTAAAGCCAATGGATGCTCTTCATCTTGCAGGTTTGGACCTTTTGGGTAATTAAATCTGAAGAGGAATTCTCATTTTTTCCAAGGCCTCTTTACATCTTTCTGGGAATCTAAAGGCCATTTAAATCAAGAGTAATTGTAATTTACTCTAATATTACTCTTTTTACTACCACGGTGGTATACAGTTTGAAGACAAATCAAGCTCCAATTATCAATATAAAATTCTGTTTAAAGCTCTGATATTTACTTATATGCAAATGGGAGAAAATAGTGGTGTTCTACTGTTTTTTCAGTGTATTGGATTCTATTCTTTATGCCCTGTATGTGTCATAGTATTTGGTACTACTTTAAAATTTTTGCTGCATAATGTATTATTGCTATATGTGGAGCCCCAAAATTGCAAGAGATGGTAATTTTTAAAAAATTAAAAAAAAAACCTTTTTCATATAGACATGATTGTATGTCTGATCATATGTATCTGACATAGAATGCTGCTGGAGACTTGCACAGATTGATTGCAGTAGCTGGGAAGCAAACAAAAAAAATAGCCCATAAAATCTGTTATGTATGTTGTACTTAGCACCAAAGGGAAGAACTTTCCAATCTCAACGAGTTTGTTCACATTTTACCACAATAGGTTTAGAGTTTTAGGGGTTTAGGATCAATGGGATTAGGATCAAAACTTTGTGGTCTGTTGCTAATGAAAATTAGTGAAATTCTTGTTGGAGAAAAGTGGCCAGCTGATGATGGGAAAAGGATTTCCTTGCTTCTCATCTGAGGAGTTATCTTGACAGCTAAAGACGGACCATTTGGCTATGTCCACAGAAGTGTGGACATTTTGTTCCCTGGGGATAACTAGTGATAGTGCACCTTTTGCTGCCGCTAGTTGTCCCCATGGAACACCTATGCCATGCACTCTTTGGTGTGCGGCAAGTTACCCTGAGTAGGGGAAGAGAGGGGAGGCTGGGCCCAGCACTGGGCTGTCTTAAATACCTTACCTGGGATTGTGGGGGCAGCAGTGGAGAACCTGCCATTTGGAGCCTGGCCAGCAGCTGGCCTGGCTCCAATTTTGAGTGGCGCATGTTGTCCCCATGTGCGCCACTCTGCTATTTTCTCCTGTGGGTTTTTATGACCCCTGGATATCCTGCTCCCTTGCAGTGTGGAGAACACATGAATGTCTGTTATGTGGCTGGCGTCACATACCACATAGCCATGCTCATCTGGATGTGGCTTTTGTGTCCAAGACTAATGAAAAATCTGGCAGGATTCTTAGACTTTACATTACTTTGATGATTTTTTAGTGAAAGGACACTACAGAGATTATTCAATTGAAAAGTTCTCCAAAATATTTTCCTTTGCTGCCAGCATCACCCTTGTTTTGTCAGGGCAAAGCATGAACCAATTGCTTTTTATGCTCTTTATCCTTTTATTATTTTTCCCCAAGCTCTGGAACTTCTTGGGGATAGAAGGAAGTATATCTATTAAGGAGGAAGAGATGACACATTAGCAGAATTTCTTCACAGAAGTCAAAAGCTTAAGAAATAAAATGATACTGTGCCTTCCTGGACAATGTGTGACTGTGGGAAAGGAGAAACAGGGGCTTCTCACTCCTGTGTGAGACCTTCCTGTTGGGAATAAATAATACACTTGGCTGCTGCCTTATTCACTCCAGGGATAACTGGTAATCATTGAAGCAGGACCTATAGAGTTGATCATAAATGTTTTAGCAATATGGACATTGAAGTTTGTTTTCTGTGTAAGAAAATAAAAATATTGTCCATCGCTACCAGGTGTTAGGGCCTGGAATTTTACTGGGAAAGATGCAGGTTGTTTTGTGGAGATAGACACTGAGCTTTTTTAGAAAGGAACATTGGAAATGGGGCAGAAAGTGATTAGTTCTTTTATATTAAGTGAGGTGTTCCTTCAGATTGTTTGGACTACTGCACTCTTTAGAATATTTGTTATTTAGGGCCTCTTTTATAAAGAGAATTATTTATTATATTAAAAGATAAATAGTATTTAGGAAGCAGGAAAAGAAGTGTCCATTTCACAGGTAGCATGCTAAATATTCCTTTGAATCCCATACCTCAATATATTAAATAGTATTAGGAAAGAAATCATGAGGGCCATGGAGAGAAAACACCTAACTAGAGCTGTTCAGAATTTTTTCCATTTGAATGGTCACCTACAGTTTTTCTAAGATGAAAACACATTATGTGAATACATTGGTTCTGAAGTTATTTTCAATAAGAGAGTGTCAAAATGATTTTTTTCACTTTTCTCTTTTAGGTTTGATGGTGTTGCAATGGTTCATTTTCCTAAAGTAAAATACACTTTATTTTGGCTTTACTATTTTCTGTCATTTTTTCTTTGATTTTTATGTTATAATAATGTTATACATTATATATGCTATCAGTTATATGATAGCTGGACATAGGGCAATTGCATAGTAAACAAAATCACATGAGTAAAGTATGCTCTCCCTGTGCATCTACCTTCAGTTTCCTTATCACTCTAAAGTATTCTTTGGGCTGTAGGTGAGGAGTGGGGGGGGCTGTACCCCCCCTAACATTGGCCCTCGACACCCCCCCATCAGTAATTAGCAATCAGCCACTGGGGAATCCTCCCCCTCAGTTGGTGATCAACTGCAAGCACTGCTGGCACTTCTGGTTCGCTGCCAGCACTTCTGCCGGCAGTGGCATTTGGCATCTGGGGGACCACCCTCCCCCACTGGCAATTGGCAGCTGATGCCCCCCCCACAGAGCCAGGAGGCACCAGTCACTCAAGCTTGGGCTTAAGGCAGAGTCTTCTGGCTTATCCAGATCTTGTTCTTGCCTATAACTGAGACTTTCTCAATTTCTCTGTTTAGTCCAGGTAAGCTTTGTTTAACTTTGGCTGCTCTAGACAGGCCTAGTCTATACTATAATGTCCTGCCAGCAGAACTCAAATTCTACTTGTACAGCTTTGAGTTACACCATCTTTCATGAAGACAAGAAGGTTTCTGCTGCTGCCTGGCAGCTGGCAGAAGATATATTTGCCTCTGTCTCTCCCTCCCCTCCCACCTGTTGCTCGTTTTAGGGATTCCTTCAACAGCTGGTGCCTTCCCAGAAAGTGTTTTGTACCCTGCAGGAGAGCAGCTGCAATGGAGCCGTGCAAGGTCCCCAGAGGTACACAGATGTGGTCAATTGGTAATGGCAGCTGCTGTGCGAGAAAGAATGTCCACCAACAGATTCAGGTAAGTGTAAATGAGGCCTCCAAAACAGCTCCTCTGCTACAAAAGCACCTCCTTTTTATTCATCTATCTTGTTCATTGTCTGATATAAGCCCCTCAGTATCCCACACTGAGTTTTCTAGGATCTTTGGTTTTTAGGACCTTCTTAGGGTCAGGCTTTTCATATCTGATATTTATTGTTTGACTGTTTGGGCATTTTTCAGGTCTCCAAATTTCAGATTACCTTGTTTGGACTAAGTTACTTAGGCTTCAACCATCCAGACCATCTCCAGAGATAGGAATGTTGGGAATGGTGGTACAAGGAGCACTTTCCATTTATATTCACTACCTTATTTTCAGGATTGACACATGCACAGCAGGGGTGGATGGGGATGTGCTCCCTTGGTGCATGGAGCCAGAAGCACTAGAGAAGCAATGGAATCACCTCCTTAAAGCCAGACTTGCAGATAGCAGAAGGTGTCTTAGGCAGAACAGCATTAAAAAGTCATAAGAAATAAGAACATAGATCATTCAAAAAATCAAACTGAAATTCATAGTTTGTACTTAGGCAGATTCCTCAAATTGGCCCAACTACCATTATTCCTTTATTAAGTAAGGCTATCAATATCTCCCTGAAAGAGAGTAAGATACTGATTGCCCACAAATGAGCTGCCAGATCATCAAATCATAGAATATAGGTCTGGGAAGGACCTTGAAAAATCGTCCAAGTTCCCAAGGCAGGATCAAGTATACCATTCTTGATAAACATTTATCTAATCACTTATTAAAAACCTTCAGTGAAAGAGATTCCATAACCTCCCTAGGAAATCCATTCCAGTGGTTAATTATCTTTACAGCTTGAAAGTTTTTTTTTCCAAATGTCTAGCCTAAATCTGCCTTGCTACAATTTAATCCCATTACTTCTTTTGCTGTCACCAATGGATAGGATGAACAATTCATTACATAAAATGTTACAAAAATGAATGTATTTGAAGGTTATTTTCATTTCTTTCTTCAATCTTCTCTTTTCTGAATGAAACAATTACAATTATTTCTATCTTTCCGTTTTGGTCATGATCTTTTTTGACCTCTGATCATTTTGTTGCTGTCCTCTGGGTTCTTTCCAATGGGTCCACATTGTTCTTGAAGTACACTGACCAAAACTAAATGCAGCCTTACTAAGGTTGAGTAAGCTAACTTTAGCAGCAAAAAATGTATCTACGACCTGTGGTGATGTCTTTTCTGTGATACAGACTTCCTTCTCCATGTCTTCATTATTGCTTATGGTTTTCAGAAATTGTTACAGTATTCTAAATCCTACAGAAACCTGAGAGGCTTACCCTCAAAAAATATAATACCAATGTATATTCATGAGTCATGGACAAATCTAGCATCGAGGCTTTCATTACTGATGGATTGAAGAGAACAAAAGAAGACCAATTGAAAGAGACAAATATAGATTTCAAAATGTCTTATGATCTATACCATTGGTACACAACCTTTTTCACTGGCAGGCTGGTTGGACAGTGCTTGATCCCTCCACAGCTGGATTTGGCATGGCCCCATCCCTCACTATGGTGGGGGAAGCCCAACTGTGATCCATCTATGTAGTGGAAGGGGGCTTGGTCCAGTCCCAACCTGGCCCAATTGAGGGGAGGCGATATGTCTTGGCCCCACCCTAGCCAGGCAGAGGTAAGTGGGCATGGTCTGATAATTATGCAGGGAAGGGGCGTTGCCTAGCCAGGCCCTGAACCAGCTGCTCAGGGGGAGACAGCTTGGCCTGGACCCGTGGGAGGAATGGGGCACAGCCCAGTCCCAGCCTAGCCAGACAGACAGAGGGAAGGGAGTGTGGTCCAGCCTCGTGGGGAGAAGGGGGTGCAGCCTTGCCCCAAACCTAGCCACACAGAGGGAAGAGGGGACTTTACTTGGCTCTGATCTGGCTATTGGGGGAGGTCCTGGCTGCACTCCACTCCAACCCATGAGGCAGCCAGCAATTTTGGCAGCATGAAGGGGTGGCAGGCAGGATTGCCACTGCTTTGCAACATTTCCTGACATACCAGGAATCTTGCAGGTCAGATTTAGAGGCTATATTGGCAATGGATTTATGACCCAGATACCTTATCCTGGGTGGACCAAAACCCTCAGACTGACCACAACTTCTTCTATTCAATAATAGGCAAATTTTATTGATTCACAGTAATAGCAGATACAAATAATGGCAACAAAATACTCCCACCCCCGATTTTACTTATCTACCAGCCCTAAGGCGGTCACAGGGAGAACAGTGCACCTGTCCAGTACGTGAACACTACCTTGTTGCTCTTGCTTGTTCAAGCCACTCTGGGATCTATGCCACATACAATGCAGGTCCCAAATCAGGTACAGCAGCTGCTGGATCAGGGATGCTGGTAGAGGGGAAGGGAAAATATTAAATGGGAAAGGATCTGGCCCATGGACCAGCTCCATTCTGTGCCATACATGGGCCTGATTAGACCCAGGGGTAGCACTGGAGTCCAGATAGCATGGATCTACCAGCTGGATCCAGCCTGAAAGTGATGTATTTGACACCCCTGATCTAGAGGGCAGATATTCAATAAGAAAGCCTGCTGATTTCTGTGAATATGTGAATTCTGTTGAGATTTAGGAATGAAATAGTGTCAAGCAGCTTGGCACCTATCAGGATTTGGGTAGTTGTGTACAAGTGTGGTAAAGCAATTAACTGTATAAATTTAGGCACCTGGGGATTTTAGAAACCTATTGGATTAGGTGGAACCCAGGCAGGGATTTTGGAATGCCACTGGAACCAAAAGTTCATATTTACATGTCATGTGGCCAATGACACATTTGGGCACCTACATTTCCTTTCCCAATTGTCTCCATTGTTGCTAGTTTTATTGGGGAGGAAACTATCCAAGAGGAACAGACAAAAACCACCAACTTCCTTTCATAGTCATTCATAAAAACAGTTTTGACATTGTTGCCAACTTATGTTCTTTTTCTCTTAAAAAAAATACAGAGCAACTGAAAAGGTCAAACCTTCTAATCTTGTCATTTTTTCTGAGAGGTAGGATCCTTTAATGACCTTGATTGGCACATTTAAGATATACACAGCTTTGAAACTCTTTCCTAATTGCCACACTCATTAACTGTGGGAATACTGAAGGCCTGTTCTTGCCTTTATTTATTTATTATTTTGTTGTTTTCTCTCCTGTAAAGCCAAGAGAACATTAATGAAATTATCTCGTGGGATTATCTTCTGAGAATTGCTTTCCTCACTCAGGAAAGAAAATGCTGTACCACACACTGGTTTTACTAACTTCATTAGGACATGCATCACATGTTTGGGTGTTTTTGTTTTAAGGGGTAACTTGAGGAAACTAAGAAAAAAATAACTATCAACCTTTGAAAATCTTTTGTTCTAAATATTTTATTTGAGCTCAGTGTGGTTAGTTCAATACATAATAACAGGTTGTCCTGACAACAAAAGGCTGAATCGACATAGAACATGACTGGAATTATGCATGTCAATTATAATGAAACTCATTATGCAACAAGGAAGTCTAATTCTATTGTGAAGGCCTGTAGTTTGCAATCTCAGTACTATTCAGTATTGATGTCAGTGCTGAACAATAACCCCCTCTCCCTCACGTCATAGTCATAAATAACAAATATAAAACTCATTTTTGTAGCTTTTAAATATGCAAATGTCCTAGGGGCAGGGGGCAAAAAGAGGTGGTTTTTTAATTAAAAAGAGACAACTGCCCTGGTCTTTCAGCAGTCCATCATATCTATGGCTTCATTAGCCTTAATATTTTGCCTCCCTTAGGAGAACCAAGTAAGGTTATTAAATCCTTTCCATGTATCAAAAGAAAAGCATGGATGGCAACTCTCTGAAACTCACCATGTGTTGTATTTATCAACAGAATGCATACTTAATTGTACCTATTAGGCTATAATTTTCACCAAGGAGGCTCTGGTAACCCCTTGATGGATTTCAATTGTAGTTGGCATATATTATTCTGTATATCACTAGAGAATGGCTATTTTAACTACTATTATTGCAAGTATTTTAACACTTCCAGTTGCAAAGGCTCATTGTAGAAGCTTATTATACAACCATAACTGTAAAGGGGACTTTGCTTTTACAAAAAACACATTCTGAATGCTGTTTGAGCTATTAAATACTATTTCAGAATTCAGCATTTAAAAAAGTTGATATCTGGCTGGGAGCAGCTTTTTTAATTGCAAAAATAAAGCACTGTTGTGACAATGTTTTATAGATATTTTATGCTGGATTGGCAGGTATACCAGTGAATAGGAATCAAAGATGATTCAAAATGAGATTCAGACAGGCATATAGCTGGGATGGTGAGCACATGAAGGTGAGGAAACAATGTTTCTAGACAAAGAAACTAAGCACATGACCATCAATCAAGATTTATTCTAGTTCTTTGTGAAATACAAAAGTAGCAGTTAGCTACTTCTTGCACCATCAGGTACCTTCAGCAGCCCCCCCAGATTTCAAGAGCAGACCCCAGGATTTTTAGGCATTCATAAATTCCATTGAAGTAAATGGCATTTTTGCATGCAAAAAAACTGCAGGACCTGATTTATGATACTGAATGAAAATCCATGGCTTGGGGCTGGTTAACATGAACTTATACTGACATGATTGTTTCTGTTTTAGCAGGCCCATAACTATCAGTGAATATAGGCATTCATTCTCCCAGGAGGAACTCTCTTGGGAATGATTTAACCCTGGTTGTTCCCAACTTATTTTTCTCCTGGAATGGCCATTTTTACTCTGGGAGAAAAAAGCCTTGAGATCTGTACATTTGTGGCTTCTCCTGGGAGGGCAGCAACTCCCCCAAGAGAAGCTGAATGTCTGTGTGGGGCCTATGACATTGACATATAAGGGCAGACTGCATGACAAGATGATAAGTTGTTCTTACCTTAAGAAGTTCATCTATTGAGTGACAAATGCAGTCTGTGACAGTTTACCATGTGGTGCCCCACAGTGGCTCTGCAACTTGTACATCACTCTGCACCCAAGACACCTTCCTGTCTCATCTGCCACACCTTGATGGTATTTATAATATATGGGGAGGCTGCCCACAGGCCTTTGCTAGGCCTCAGTCTCGCTGGTCCCAGGCCCCTGGCTGGGCCTCTGTAATCAACTGAGTCCAGCAGGTCATCCAAAACTTTAAGGGCTAATTGCATGGCTCCAAATACTTCCCTTTACCATGCCCCATGTCTCGTGGGTCTTACAGGTATGTTGTCCCTCTGTTGGGGCTTTGGCCTCCTTTACCTCTGCCCATTTAATCTCGCTAGGCCCTCTAGCCTAGGCCTACTGAAATTGGGCCTGGCTTTGGGACACTAGCCTCATTTGTCCTTTCTGTCACTGGGCTTCTGGCCCCTGTGTGGCTACACCCTCTCTGGCACCACTCTTGGCTCAATCCCTGAGCCTGACCCTGGCAGGGCTCAAGGCAGTTGAGTACTCCCTGGGCACTAACAAGGCTTTTGCCTCCCCTTATAGCCTCATTCCAATCCACTGGTAGAAACAGTAACATAACATAAGCCCCTGGGCTATATAACATTAAAAAAACAATAGAAGCCCTCTGTCCCTTTAAGGAGGCAAACCATTTTTCATTCTTGGGCCAAGACGCCTCCCAGCCTGGGTCCTTGTCAGATCCTCGGATCTAGGTGTCCCTGTGAGCAGCAAAGCAGTCTGAACTCTGTCCCTGGGTGCTTCTTGTGGGCAGGAACTCCTAGCCCTGCAGCAAGCAGAGTGTCATGGAATGGGGTCCCCCAGAATGGCTGTGATACCCCTCGGGCTCCTTGACCATGCCAGTCCTGCCCAATGGGCACCCTCTTTCTCTCCTGTCATGTCTTGCTGTAACTGTAATAGGGAAGCTGCCCATGAGTTTGTATTTTGGACATGGTCTTGATGGACCTCACTGAACCCTATGGGTTCTCAGACCCCTTTTGGGTCCCGCTTCAAAATGGATGCCTCACGGGACACCCTCAGCCTTATGGGCTAGATGCGTGGCTCCAAAACTTCCCCTTTACCATACCCCAAGCTTCACAGATGGTGTTCACACACGGTCTCTCTGAAGCCCCAGACTAGCTAGGTCCCTGGTCATCACTGTGGCTCTATGCAGCCCTGTCTCCATGCCCACACTGGCACCGGGCGCTCCGCAGCCCCTCTCTGGCACTGGGGTTTGATCACCCTCTTGTTGCTGCGCCCTTCTCTGGTGCTGGGGTTCCACACCATAGTGGGTCCCCAATGAGGCCTCCTCCTTCCCCAGTAGTCTCAGCCCGATCCACCGGTGTTTATAAACAGCAACTAAAATATAAGCCCCTGGGCTATAACATAATATAAGCGGTTCAGGGTGTGCTTTGTCCCTTTAAAAAGTCAAATTTTCCCCAGCCCTAAGTGCCTTGTAGGCTAGGGTACCTGTTGAGCTCCTGGTGCTCCATTAACCCTGTATGCAGCATATCAGGAAGCCCCTTCATCCCTGGGCAATTCTTCCTTGAAGGCTCCTTCCCCTTGGCTGCTGCCAGAAAACTAACCCCTACTAGTCTCAACCCTGGAGCTTATACATGCCCAAGGTCTTCTTCCAGTCAGCTGACTGGGTGCAGGTGCGGGCTAATCCCCCCCGTTAGCCTGTTGCCATATTAACCTGCACCTGTGGGGCTTCTGTCTTGCTCCTAGGGCCCTCTCCCTAGGCAATTTCTGCTCTTAAAGAAGCAGGCATCTTAATGCCCTATAACACAGAGCTGGACTACTTACCATCTCAAGCCCCAGGTTTATATGCACCCAGGGCCCTGCCTACCTTTGGTCAGCTGACTGTTTGCAGGTGCTTACTAATTGGCCAGTAACCTGTTGCCCTGGCAACCTTAGGGCGGTGCCCTGGCTAGGCTGCTTCTTCTCTTAAAGTAACAGAAAGCCTAGAAAAAAGGAAGTTATAATAATATAACTATCAAATTAAAAAATGCAGTATTATTACTGAACAAATAACAAACTGAAATGATAAAACTAGATGTGCGGAGGAATTATTCTTCACATAACCTCCCTATGTTCTGTATTACCTTCTGAAGCAAATGACTAATGGAATAAATGACCTGGCTGAATTTCTTTATGGGATGGACGACTATTTTGAAAACTATCTGCAATGCTATTCATACAAATACAAGTCACTGTCTGTGTTTTCTTCTTCTTATAAAAACCTATTTGTTTTATTTGAAATGATGGAAAAAAGCATTCTGATCTTGTAAAGGAAAACAGGATTGACAATAGAGCTGGATTCCAAAGGAAGAGCAGGCATCTTAACCAGTGCCAGCCTAAGTTAAGGATCCCAGATTCTGTTGAAGAAGAGGTGTTTTTGAGAACTAAAGCATTTAGTGAATTTCTCAATAGGTGCTGGATAATTAGCAATCTGAACTTTTTGTTCATCACTTTATCTAGCTGAAACTTTTCTGTTAAGTGTAGAATCAGAGAAAATAGGGCAGAAAGGGACCTCAGGAGGTCATCAAGTCCAATCTGTCAGGATTATCCATATTTAACCATTCAAGACAAGATCTTAAAGACCTACTCTTGAAAGCTTCCAAGGCTGGAGATTTTTCCTAAATTATCTGTTCCAATTAACCTCCCTTATAATGAGGAAATTCTTTCTAATATCCTACTTAAATTCCCCTTGTGGCAATTTAGAACCATTACTTCTTGTCCTGTTCTCTGATGCCCAAAATAATAATTTATCACCCTTCTCTTTATAACCACCCTTCCTGTATTCGAAGACTGTTATCAAAGTTCCCAACAGTCTTTATCTTCAGATTCAATATTCCCAATTCTTCCAAGCTTTCCCTAACCTCTAATCATTTTTATTTCTCTCTGGTGGATTCTTTCCAATTTGTTTATATCTTTCTTAAAGTGCTATGCCAAAAACTGGACACAATGTTCCAAGTGAGGACTCATCAGTGCTAAATAACGTGAAAGAATCACTTTCAAAGACCTAATGATGACACAGCCATGTGTTGATTTCTGTGATGCATCTGCTTTTTCCTCTGCCTTCACCCTTGATCAGGAAAAAAGTGATAATGCAACCTAAATCTCTTGTACCCAGAACTGTGTAGTCACTTTTGATCTGCTTAGGGCCATCTGTGGAAAGGTCATTAGTGCCCACATAGTTGAGCAGCATGGGGCAGTAACCTGGGGGATGGATTAAGTTTAGCAACCCTTCTGTAATGTCTCAGATTCTTGGCAAGTAGCAGATCACCTGAGATAAATGGTCTGGTCAGTAAATGAATGTCTTCATCCCCATAGAAAGGAGTTGCCAAACACCAAAAGCTTTCACTTCCTTTTGGTGGTTGAGCTTTTAAACCCCCCAGTCTTGGCATGACCTATATTGTCAGTGGAGCAGGCTTCTTCTCTAATACTAGAGCTTTATATCTGTTCTTTACTTCAGTGGTCAGGGTTCAGAGGTGACTAGCAGCCAGCTTCCATCTGCCTGAGTGGCCATGATTTCCTTGACTCAAAGAAGACCAGTTCTTCCCTGGATGGGTCTCTTTCAGAATCCTGGAGGTCTTTTTTGGGCATCAGGTCAATGAAGTCCTTAAATTCAGGCTTTTTCTCTTAGGTACTGTTTCTTGCAGCCTCTTCATATGGTTTCTGAGGGAATCTACCAGGAGGAATTTTGAACACTGAAAGTACTTCCCACCTGGCTGACTTTGGCAAGGATATGTAGGCCACATTCCCCACAAAATCAGAACATAATCTAATTTGTTCCTCTAGCCTTGGAGGTTAAAAGCACTCTTCACTCCCCAACCAGAGCCCACATAGTCAGGGGAAGCACTAAAATTGGTGAGGGCTTTGAGATTACCACATCTTTTATCAGTTTAACTGATTCTTCTTTCAGTAATCCTAGAAATTCCTTTTCCCTCTCTTACCCAGCCAGTGCTGAGCAACCTTACAGAAAAAAAAGTGATAAAGTGCAGATTAGGAAACTTCTACTCAAAAGTCCCTTGTTAGTTGGTCCTATTTGTGTCACTGAGACTCTGGCTAGTTTAGCCTTTCTCTCTATGAAAGCCCTTCCTCTTCATTTATACCTGCTATCAACCACTAGGCCCAGCATCTGAGATCTGCTCACTGTCTCAAACAAGACAGTGTCTTGCTCACTGTTGCCTACAAAATGGCAACAGAACTGAACCCTGACCATAAAGCCCAAACCAAGCTTATACAGGTACTCATGAATACTCACAAACCCTCCTCCAAAGCAACCAAAGCTTCCGCCTTCAGTTTTACTGTACCTGTCTGTTTAGTGTAAGTATACCTCTGTATTAGGTTCATCTCTGTGTTTAGATAAGCTAGATTCATTCAGCAGGTTGTATGCATTTTCTTCCTTTACACCTCCAAATTATGTTTCTAGGCAATCATTGTTTGTTAATCACAAATGAGCAAGGAAAAAATCTGGCCACCACTAATATTTGAGGTTGCATGGAGAATATAAACTTCCCACTCCTGGAGCACAGAGTTATCACATCTTGTGATCAGCACGTTGCACAACAGCTGGGGATTAGGATCCTGTTGGTCAGGTCAAGAATTATGCCTATGGTGTTCCTGCTGAAGTTTATTATTGTAGTTTTTAAGTATCATCATAAACCTTAGAGAGACTGCCCACATGCAGTTCAAAGGTCATACGAATCAGTAATAGTTTGGATTTACTGTAGGTTTATGGTGGGAAAGAGGCCACTATGTCCCTGCTGGCACTACAGCAGTGATGCCTCTGTAGATGTCATTTACGTGGGCAATTTTGTACATACTTTTCCTCTAATCTCTACCTAATCTTTCAACTCTTTTCCTGTGGAGGACATTTAATCTCTGTGTCCTGGCTGCCTGACCTAAATTTTACTGTACCTGCTCAGTGTCCCTCTTGCCAAGTTGAAAAAGGCAAACCACTCAATTTCTGATAATCTGATAAGTAGATATGTGAAGCAGAGTGGGCAAGGCATTTCACCTTCCAACTGACACAATGTGTGAATCAATCAGATCTCTGACAATACATGAGTGAGTTCACAGAGGGTCAGTTTCAGAGGAGAAAAAGTAAAGAGAGGAGGTCAATACCAATGCCAATCATTTCTCTCTCTTTCACTCCATATCTACAATACACAAAAGAAAAATTATAAAGATGGTTGCCAAACTATTCTCACTCATAGGACCAAGGTTATTTCTTCTTTTTTTTTCACACTGCAAAGCTGTTGAATTAACTGAAATAAACCTTGACATTATGTGACAGCTTCAGTTGTAATAATTAGCTTTGAAATATGAAAGGTTACTTTCTTTTATATTAATATTTTCTTTGAGACACTGGAATGTGCACTTGATGACATATGTACTCTTCTCAAAGATAAGGTTCTGATACACTATCACAATGGGCAATTATTACAATTGCTACTCAGTTTTCCTTGAATCAGAGTGTAGTTAAGCAGGTTAACATGATGCAACTGTGTATGTTGGCTATCAGCAGACAGAAGTGTCACTTTTTGCCCCATCTGGCCACAGAAAACAGTTTATAGCCATGACCAAACACAAGTGCATGGCTACAGACAGATTAAAAAGTGACTGATTGGGTGAAAATATGATCCTACATTGCATGAGGGGTCAGATGAAGGCATTTCAAAACAGAGTGTCTTCTGTAACTTCTGTCTGCGCTGCCTGCCAACTTCATTTTTAGAATGGGAGGGGGGGAAAGGGAATGGAGGGAGTTCTATCTGGGAGTTTTTCAGCCCCTGCTGGAGGGTGGGGTGGGTGAACTGGAGCCCCCTTAAAGTGTGTGTGTTGGGGTGGGGGGGGGGGCTCCAATTCACCCACACCACCTTCCTGAGCTGGCTGGGGAACCCATAGAATGAGTTCCTTTTGACCCTCCCATTCTGAAGTAGGGACAGGCTGGGAGAGAGGAGGGGCCATTTCTAGGGGAAACTGGCTGGAGGCTCCAGCCAGCAGCTAGATACATGTCCCTCCCTGTTCCCTGCCCCCGCCCCCCCAGAACCAACAGTGAACTTCTGTTTATTCCAGGAAATCATTGTAACTCAGAACACTTCCTGCAAAGTAGTCTCAATTACTGCAGGGAGCTACACTTCTGTGTGCTTGTTTAGATGATAGTAGTTTCCCTATACCTTTATTCAGGCTTTACATTTTTATACTTATACTCACGTGCACAAATGTGCACATGCTGTCTCTTACTTCAAAGCATGACACTAAACCAGCATGTCTCCTTCCTAGCTAACCCTCCCTTCTCTAGTACAGTAAGGTCTCAGTTTCTAATAAGCTGTAAATTAATTGCAGTTAATGCACGTGATTAATGCATTACTTGTTTTTGTGTTAATTTTTTTAATGTGTGTTAATCATTGCTGGTGCTTGAGGAAAACTAGCCCCTCCCCCTCTCTGATATATGCCTGCCTGTGCTGCTGGGTGAAAAGTGGTCCTTCTCTTGGTGTGCTTGTCTGTGCTGCTGGGGGTGAAGTAGCCTTTCCCTCCTCGGAGCTGCTTACACACACACACACACGCACACACACACGTCCTGAAAGCAGCCTCAGCGCTGGATGTAAGTAAGTGTATGGAGATGGGGTGGGGGGCAGGGGTTGGAGGACCTGGTCTTGGGAACTGTCTAGGGCTTATGTACAAGTGTGTACATCCAAAATATTTATAATGAACTGGGATTCTGTTATTGTTTAACTTTACAATAAAAAATGTGATTAATCTCAACTGTTTTGTTTAATCTGGTGATTCATTGAAATTAACTTTTTTAAATCATTCAACAGCTCTAGTTTCTAGTCCTTCCTGAAAGGTAACTAGGCTTGGTTGGGCTGCCAAAAATACAGTAAGTAGGAAGTTTCAAGGCCCTTGCAGATTGCATCTAAGAGTTAATAAATTAAACACTGCATCTTCCCAAAAAAATAAAGGGAGGGGTTAAAAAAAGGTTCAACCATAAAACAACAGCTAATTTGCATGCATGCTGCAGTAATAAAACAGGGTATACTTGCATGGGTATCTGGTATCCGTGTGGTAGCAAATGACCGCTTTTCTTATACAATAACTATATGTAATTATTTTCTATATTTATTCAATGTATAACAAAGGTATAAAAATGCAACTGTTCTATCATACTGTAAATTTATCAACCCCAGTGCACTTCCCCTCTTCCTGCTGGTCTAATTAGCCAGTTAACAATTTTTAAAGGCTCTGTCATTATACTCACCACATCCTTTCTTTAAGCTTAATAAATACTATGTGCAGCTAACCAAAAACAAAGCCAAGCAGTGCAAGGTTGGGGTCTGACCAACCCAGCCACTCACGAGGAAAGAGGATTCATAGGATGTTTTAGGGGTTTGAAGGGAGGGTAGCTATCAAAGAGTGGTGGGACTCCATGAATTGAACCCCTGATCTGAATGCAGGTGGCTGAGGAGTGTGTTTACTTACCGGAGTGGGACCCAACTTTCTACAGGCAAGGGTGGGGAAGAGAGTGAAAAGTTCTATTGTGGTTGATAAGTAGGAGCAGACCAGTATAGGATGTCCCAACAACCTCATCTTGGAGTTATAAATGGCAAGGGGGTTGGACTGTGCTTTATTTATGTTTGAAAGTAAACTTTGCTAAAAGCCTGAAATGAGAACAGACTACCACTGGCCCTCATTGCCAAACTGGTATATTAGAACCCCCCTGCTCTCCACTCCAAACAACCTTTATATTGGTCGGGTAAATTAAAGTAGATATCCTCACAGGAAGAATGGTTTCCTACTGCTAGTGCACACCTGGCATTTGGGTCCCAAAGCCATAAGGCTGCAGAGGACCTCAGCAATTCAGTGCTAAGCCAGCTTGATTCTTTGCTGTATAGGTCATTTTCTATATGACTTGGGTCAATCACGCAGACCTAGATCGATCCTTAAATATATTTAGACCAAGGTAAAAGATCTTTGAAAGCCTAGCAGCCTATGTGCCTAGCATGCATAAGGCACACCCATTTCTGCAGCCAGTGACACTAAAGAGACTGATATGGTTAGCATCATGTTCCACTATCTTTTTGACTTACAAATGGGGGCTCACATTCATGTCTAGAGGCACAGCAAATAAAAATGTAAAAAAACCAAACGTAAGCAGCCTATTACTGCACCCCCTTTTATGGGCTTAACTCTCTTGGAAATCAAGCCCTGGTTTGCTTGCTAGGCTGTCTGCCCAGAGCTGGGATCCTAGGAGTCCTGGCTCCCCAGCAGTTTCAGGTAGAAAAACCAAGACCAGGCAGCTGAGAGGCAGGGAACTCTGGCTACCTGAAGAAACAGAGTTTTAATAGGCTTTAAAAAATGTGTTCACATGCAAAAATGAGGATAAGAAAAATATTTGTTTTTATGACTTTTCCCCTCATTTATAGTGAGCAAACTAGGTTTATCAGTCAAATTTTTCTTTTAGGCACATGTGGTGCACTGCCTTGCATCTCAGAAAAACTTATTACTGTTATTACAGTATATACGCATACACACTAGGAGATACTTCTGCTTGCAGTGATCTTTTTCATTTTAATAAATAGCAGCACAAGAATTATTTGCTCTTTGATTTTTAATTTGTAAGATGCAGTTGTCAGAAGTGCTTATCACAGGATTTAATTTTTAGTTTTATGGTGATTTGATTATAAGCAAATAAAGAATGGCACATGACTTCAAATATATATGTTTGGTATTTATGGAGATGAAGGACTTTAATTCAAGGAAATAATCTTCTTTACTAACAACAAATAAGTTTATCATTCTGATTTAAGTGAAGCATCAGTGTTCCTAAAAATGGAGTTTCAACTAGAACATTAGACCTTGTCTTATATAGGAGGAAATGCTTAAAAAATAATGAGCAATGAAATACTTATCTGAAGTTGGGGCACTTAACCTCAGGTTCTTCATCATGCCTATCATGAGACAGAACCAAGCCCCACATTTCTGAACTGCCTTGAGATCCAAATTTCCAGAATTTGGGGAAAGTTTGGATCCACATACTGCAAACCACATCTGATGCTTATTTTTTATAAATAAACTTCTTGATGAATAAACACCTTTCTTGTAAACAAATTCACTCATAAAACAATTACCAAAAATTGAATGGGAGAACCGTTATAAAACTGTACAGAGGAATGCCCTTGACTGAACGGAAAGCAGATGAGTAAGCTGGTGGCTTGTGTGGTTAAAAGAATAATGCATACATCCAATATATGAATAATTAGTTTCTGACAGCTGTGCTGCAAATAGTTTCATGAAGCCACCGTTTAAACTAGCAGTGATTTTAAATAAAGCAGTTACTGATTTTTTTCTGCCTACAATTGATAGCTTAAGTTACAATTTGCAGGCAAACAACACCTTATTTTAAGATAACTGATGTGGCCAGAGGAAGAACATTTATTTTCAGACTGCAGTACAATATAAAAAAAGAAAAATCCCCACAGAACTGGTGAGTGAACATGAAGCTATTGAATGATGATTTACCCCTAGAATAATCACTGCCACGAGCCCTTTTGAGAATGCAGCTAGAATTAGAATTCTTGAGGAGGAATGCTAAGTGAAGGGCTTCAGCAAGGTCTTTTTTCTTTTCTTTTCTTTTTTTTTCCTAGAGAACAAAACCTCCCAGTCTCTCCCTGTCTGGACAGAATGGTACTGTCCCAGACAGAAAGGTCCCCATGGGCCAACCTATTCATGTAGCACTACACTGCCGAGAGTTCCAAGCTATGACAGTGATAGGGAGCAATACAAGGAAACAACTGCAGTGCCCGCATGACAATTAGCACAATACGGATTGGCTTTGCTTGCCGGTACTGCAGAAAGAGAGAAAGGAAATAAGAATTAGAGCTGCACCACACAGTATCTGAAGAGTTTAAAATGAAACACAAGCACATAAAGCAAGACAGCAAATAATTCTCACACCAAGTTATTTCTTACAATGAAAGAAATAGCAGTGTGCATTATTTTGCCTTAGAGGATTTTCAGGACCATTTATTCAATAAATCTGGAAATAAATTCATTGAATATATGCAAAGTTCTCTGGCTAGCTGTCCCTTTGCTTCTTTCTCCCCTTTTAGGCCTTTTTTCTATTTGTCAAGATTATTTATGAAGACTACAATGCTCTATTCAAAATTGCAGTGCTTTGCACTAAATGTGCAAAATGTATTCATTTTAATAGAACAGTTCTTATCTAAAAATCTCTTGCAGTAAGAATTATACCAAATGATAACAGATACTGGTGAATTCAGCATGTTCTCTGACTCACCAGTATTAGAAACATTTTTCAGGGTATCATCTCAATGTGATATAGGAAGGTTTATCTGCCTCATTGATAGTAAAACTAGTAGGAATAATCCGTACACACACACACACACACACACACACACACACACACACACACACACACACACACACACACACACACACACGCCCCTCTGTGTGCTGGGATGAGAACTGTACACTTCAGTATTCAACCTGATATACAGAGGTCCATTTTTTTTTCACTGAAGGGAAGATTGTTTTTTATTATAATGAAAAACATTTATTTTGGGAGTGAAATATTCAGTTTAGCAGTGATGACTTAATTATAATTTGGGGTTTCAGTTTGGTGAACTTTAAAGTCTGGAAAACAAAATATAACAGTTTTTCCTTAGCTGTTTATGAATTTTCTGACATGCAACCATCTAAACATGAACTATCTTTGTGTTTTCCTATCCATCTTTCTTTTTAAATATGTAACTCTTAGTATAATAGATATATAATGTAACAATTTAAGAAAGAGATTGGTTTCTGTGATCAACAACAGTTGAAAACATCCCTCAAACATGGATTTCTTATTCTCTAAAAACTCTGTCTTCAGTATGCAAAAGACTCATTGAGTATTGTAGCACACATTAGATAGCTCATCTATAAACAGAAAGCAATCCTACTACATATGTGGTGCTGCAAGCCGCTCAATGAAGTTGCTGAATTAATCATTTCAAGTAATAAGCACCCCAATATACCATTGGCTTCACTGGGACTTGAGGGCATTCGACAGTTTTCATGACCCAGATGCCAAATTATACCTCTGACAACTCACTTATCCTATTACTTCATCATGAGCAACAAAGAGGATGTCTTTGTACTGTAGATTTATCTAAGATGACAGTATAAGGGCATGAATAGGTGAAGTTTTAAAAAATGTAGTACTTTATAGATGATCTACTCTGTTTCATTGGTCCCCTCCATTCTACTCTCATTGAAAGATGAACTACTGGACCTTTAAGCTTGTTTCATTCAGGTTTGAAGTTATAGCAATTGAGCTTCACTATCATAGTATAGAATGACGTAGATTAAATAGTTGTTCTGGTTTAGCTGAGGTATGCTTCCGAACAGTACATTGCTCTCTTCTACTTAGAGCCTTTTAAAATGGTTTAGTGCTACATCTGTTTACAGCCTAAGTATAGTATATAGTTTGCATACAGCTTTCCTTTAACTGATTTTGATACTTTGGTAAAACTTTTCAGATCAGAAGATCTGAGGCTTGGGAAGAAGACAAATAAACCCACATTTAAGTATCTCCATGAGTTGTGTGTTTTCAATGATGCTACACCTTATTTCAATCTGAACTGATCTAACTGTAATTTCCAGCAGCTGATGCTTGTTGTGGAGCTTCATAAGACTTTAAATCTTTCTTGTGGTCCTTGTGTTCTCCCTTTCCAGTTATTCAGTATATCTTTTTTCTTTAAGTGTAGAAAGCAGAACTAAACATAGAATTTCAGTATAGTCTCAGTGCAAACAAAAATAAGTAAGTCTCCATAATCTCTGCTGATTATTCCCTTCTATATTTCCATGAGCTGGAATAGTGGTTTCTTGCCACTGAATGCTCATATTTAGTTGCTGATATGCCATATCCCTCAAGTCCTTTTCAATCACGGCTTCCTCTGTCCTGTACATATGGCCTCCATTCTTTGTTCCTAAACTCTAGTGGGTACCAGGTTCTTTGCAGTTCAGGTAGAGAACACCTTCCTGTTTAAGGGTTCTAAAATACTCTCACCTACACAGATGGCTCTTAAATTTGGTGCATTTGGGAAAAACAGGCACATTTAAATTAATTTTCCTTTTGTAAATCTGAATGGTAATTTTCTAGCTGTCTATTTCTGGCCCTCACTTTAAAGAATTTCTGGTTACAGTTAAGTGCTTACCTACCTGGGCATAAGCCCAGGAGAAATGACTGAGGGACAGGAAAGAGGAGGATGCTCCTATGTTTTATGCTCAGTTCTTGGACACTGGAGACCTCAGGTTCTAGGCCTCCCACACTCATAGGTCTCTGATTCCTTGGTGTAACATGCTAACCCCTATGCCACATTAGGTAGGATAGGCTTATAGAACCTCTTTTGAACCTGAGCCAATTTTTTGCATTTATTTATCATTGGAGAAAATGAATGGAGGGCTGTGGAGGAAATTCTACTCCATTGGAAATAAGAGTTTTAGCAAAAAGTGCCCAAAGTACTGAACATCTCACTGAGTCACGTGCGTCCAACTTGGTCTCTTCCTTCTGGCTCCACATCTCCCTCTCTTGATGGGCTGGGAGCAATTTTGAAAGGGAGCACCTAAAAGGGTTCTGGGTAATGCTTAAACTGTGGTGTAGTGTGATGGTTAAAGCAGTATGCTTAAGAGTCAAACAGATATAGATCCTCTAGGGAATAAGGCCTAGAACTCCAGCTTCTTGGGCACACGGCTAAGCTGTTGGATGGTACTCCTCCTCTAGAGTTTAACATCTGCTAGTCATGGGTTTGTGGGAACCTGCACTGTTGGGTCTTAGATACAGGTACACATTCCATAATGGGCACACACATGTAGCTGTGTGTGGGCCTAGTATGTATGTGGCCTACTGTGAGTGCTTAGTCTATGTCCACACACTTACATGTTATAGTGTAGGGGAAGTTGAACCTTCACATAATTGCCAAAATGTCACTTATGTGACTAGAAAGTTGCCATTAAGACATACAAGAAAAATAGAACTTCACCATTAACATTCCAAATCTAGGAATATTTGGCCAAGGTATTCCCAACATCCACTCCTCCTCCCCAGAAATGTATTTCTAAAGGTTGACAGACTCCACCAATATTTTTTCCTGACATTTGGTGATCAAACTGTAGCTCTGATAGTGCCCCAAATGCCCTGATTCATTCAACATTTATCCCTGGTGCCCTTAACCCATGTGAGTAGGTAATATTTTTCAAAAACTAGTTTTGCTTTAATAGTGGCAGGAGCCTAATCCCCTTGGGCCAAAGGACACATATGCAGAGGGAGGGGTTGACAGAGATTCTAACCTGCCATTTTTCACATGATCTGGGAAAGCTCTAGTTAACATTCAGTAACTATTCACCCTGCTCTAGGTTCAGCTGGTGTCAGGCTGAAGCCAGCCTTTGCAAGAAGTCTGTAAAGAGAGGCCTTTTGTTACAGTCTCCCTCAGTCAAAGAGTTTATGTTGTTTTGGGAACTGACATCTGAAAAGAGCTGATAATTTGGAAGGCACTAAAACTATTTTTGCAAAGAAAATAAATTGCATGTCTGATAATGGGCTGGGAAAGGAAGGAGTTTTGGGGGATGAGGGAGTTTGGTCAGGGAGAGAGAGGTGTAGAACTATGGCAAGGGGACAGAAATTGAGGGAAATAAATGAGAATTGTTGGTAAGGGAGTAAAGAGGCCTTCGGGTTTCAGGTCAGAGGGAAACGGTGAAACTAGAAAGAGTAGGAAGGGTGACGTAGAACTGGGTGCAGAGCACAGATTTGGGACGGAGCCTTCTGTCAGTCCTACATTCTCCTCTGCCATATAGATGCCAGGACCTATTTGGTGAGATTGGCCATGAGGGGATCCCTCCCCTGGGTGCTGACTGGTCACTGGGAATATCAGTCCCCCATGCTTCACTCCTCCCCACTGTGCAAACTGGGATCTAGGAAGCTGTGTCTGATTCCCTTTTCCAATTTCCATTGTTTGCCAGAATCTAGGGGATACCTGCTGTTCTGGAATGCATGTCTCTTCTCCATGCTCCCCTATAGCAGCTGAAATTTGGGAGGGAGTAGAGCTTGCCTTTCTAGGGGATAGAAGTCTGTAACCTTGACACATATCAGAGAGCCAGGATTGTAGGGGAGGTTGCCATTCTGCCAGGACTGAGCTATTCATCTACCTCCTGTGCATGTGCTGGGGTCTTAGGAACTCTCTATGGGTGTCTGAACCCCCTTTCCTGCATCCATAAATGCTGATATCTGGGGATTCACTATTCTTTTATGAGGGGAGCTGAAATTAGGCATGTTAGAAATGCATACAAACCACATAGTGTTGAGAATGAGATGAGGGGCAGAGAATCAGTGTGCTTGACTCAGTTCTTGTTCTTAAGCACTAGAAGAAGAAAGAGAGGGTGAAAACACGACAGTGTAAACCTTTCAGTGCTATAGTTGCAGTCTGTATTAACCTCCTTTATATTTCCACTCAGCTAAAACACATTATGATATCTCTCTGACTGCCCCTCTCTGTTTAAAGGTGGAGTGCTTGCAATACCTTGTCAGATGACCTAATGATGTAATTAGCCCCAGAGGGATGTAGGAGAGGGATACAGAGCCAATTCTGCGGACCCTTGAATGAAAGGTTCCCACAAAATAGAACATAATTCTTCAGGTTAAAGGTTACATCAACATTTTAGAGCATCTCTGGGCAATTACTACTTGACTCCCCAAAGGATCTTAGCCCTTCCAAATTTATCCCAGATAGTTCACAGCACCTACCATCCCTCTGAAAAAAATAATTGAGCTTTTTCTGAGCTTATTTTCCTAGGTAAGTCAGAACTGAGGGAATTGCTGCTGAAGATAAACCAAATAGGAATTTCTGAAAAACAGGGAATAAAACAGGGAATACAGAATTAAAGTAGACATCACCCTTCCTGTCTGGAAGTAGGAGGATAGTATGGAGTGTGAGACAACTAAGTGGAGCAAGGGCAAGGCTGGGGAGGCTAGACTGAAGCACGTATGAGGAGCCCAGCTGCATGAGAGGCATGCTATATTTGCAAGGCATTGTTCAGTGGACTGCTGGGGTTAACATAATCATGGAAGTATGATACCCTCTATGAGAACACTGAAACAAGTACCAAATGGTAAGGCACAACCATTTATGGGCTAATGACTAAAGATACTCATGGCTTAATAGATATGATAGAAATAGGTGACCTAGAAATGGGTGCAAGGAGCTAGATGTTAAGGATAACAGTGAAGCAGAGGTTGGGGAGGAAATTAAACATCACACTCCTTTCTCACTTGCTTACAATTGCTGTACCAACTATATAATAAAACAATCAAGATCCTGGGACATGTCTGTGATTTCTTTCATTGCTTCTGTCAGGAGACCACACACCAGGTGTTTCAGTGCATGAACTCATTCCACTGCAACAACTTGTACCTGAGTAGAAAGGAAGAATAAAAGAGGAGGTTATGTTTTCCTTTACATAACCCTAGGTGCTTACACACCTTAAAAAAATCCCCAAAGGGTTGCTTTACTTTAAACTCAATGCATTCCCATGCCAAGCCCTGCAAACACCCAGAAGAGGCAGATTGTTACCTCGACATGGCTATACCAATGTCTGTAAAAATCAGGTGCTTTAGTGGGTTTTTTTTAGAGCTTTTATTTAATAGCTGATTGAATAATAATAGCTGCTTTAGCTACAAGTAACAAAAAGCCCACAGAAACACCCAAACTTTACAGACGCTGCACCTATCAAACCTGTATGATAACTATGACTTACTGAAAATGATCATTTAAAAAAATAAAGTTAGGAAATTCAGTGAAATGACATGTAGTTAAATACAAGGTTGCAGGGTGATATTGCAAACCTTTTTAGAATATTAAATCTAGCAAAACTCAACTTCTGGAAACCAGGAAATGAAGAGTTAACTTCTATGCCCACATACCATGACCCTTTCCTCCTCAATGATGAGTGTGCAGTGCTCATGACACACATACTCTCAAACAACCTTAGAACTATATGGAACAGCAGCTATTTATACCTACCAAAAATATCCTACTCCACAGAAAGAACATCACACCTGCTGTATCTTACAACTCTTTCACCCTCTTTACAAATCTTTTACCTTTAGGCACATGATACCATCTATACTACACTTTCCTTTAGTAGCCATTAAGCTCACCATACATGCATGTCTCACTTAAATACTTAAATGCTGACCCTCCCTATGGCAAAAAGATCCGTATGTCTGCTATAGTCATCAGACTGCCATCCTAATCTCCTCACCTTTTCTGCTCATAATCATTATTTCTGTACAATATCATTTTTCCCCTTTCTTACCTTTTTAAGAAGCAGGCAGACTAGAACAGTACAAAGAAAGAGGCTAGTTTTAAAGATTATGGGGAAAATATTCTGATATGGTTCTTCTCTTTAAAATTACCTCTTTTCATTTTTTTATGAACAATACAATATACAGGGCACATCTACATGAGATGCTTTAAGGCGCATTAGGTTAAATTTAAGGCACATTAGGGCATGCATCTACACATGCATGCCCTTAATGCACTTTAACAATGGCAAATTTAGGCTATTCGTGCCTAAATTTGATACCTGCAAATCCAGCTATCAAATTTGGACATGAATAATTAGAGCACATTAACAAATGTGTAGTCGCATCAAAGCACATTAATGCACTTTAATGCCTGCATGTGTAGATGCCTGTCTAAAGCCACTTAATACACATAAAGCTAATACACTTTAAATGTAGACGTACTTAAATGCACACGTAGACATGACACAATAATTGAAACAGATGAGTAGGCTTTTTGTTACTCAAAATATCCCTAAGAAAAATAAAAAATGACTGTTTTGATTTGCTGTGGGAACAGAGTAAATCAGCACAATCATATGCCACAACCTGGCATAGCGAACTTGCCTGAATTTGCTACTAAAATTCACCTCCTCCTGTGGAGATGAGGTCAGAAGAAATTTGAACAGCTGCAGTCCCCCAGTCTTTTGTTACAGGGGCGCTGCACCAAAGTTTAGACTAATGGAAGTGAATCTGACTCTGTGTCTATACTCTCCAGTTCTCTAAGTTTTATATATCATTTGTAAAATGCAATCAAAGGAATCTGAAAAACCAAAAGGCAATTTGTTGTGTACAGTAGTTGATTAAACTTATAAACTTTCAAAGCAATTTTGTGGATGCTTGCTGAGTCGTGGTCATAAAACTGGTAAGCATCTAAAAGTAAAGCTTTTACATAAAGGACAAGAATATCCAGAGTGCTGAAAGCAGAAAAGGAGCTTGACACTTTCATCTATATATATCTACTAGGTGACAGCCCTGCTTCAAAGCTTCACATCTAGAAATACCTCCTTTGAATTATGGCACAGGTCTCAAGTTCAAATTTAAGTCAGTATGTGGAATGCCATTCCTAGAGGCAGCGTTGGTTGTAGCCTTGTTGGTCTAAGGATATAGGCAGACAGGGCTCTTTGGGTAAATGTGATATCTTTTATTAGAACAACTAAATAGTTGGAAAAATTCCTAGAGGCATCATTTACTAGAGAGACAAATTCTGAAAGGTGCTTATGCATACTGGCAAGTGATGCAAATTGTCCCTGGAAAAATCCCCTTGGTGAGGTCAAATTTTTCATGGGGTTACTGCTGCTTTTTCTGTGTGAGTTGGTCAAAAAAGAAAAAAACTATTCCTGATGATTCTACCTCTCCCACATGTAACATGACAGAGTGGTAAAAAGCCCACAAGATGGATTTTTGGCCTGTGAGCCTAGACTACAGTCCCAATTTCCTTGTATGGGGAGAGTACTGAATTATATTCTCTACCTTCCCTCAGCCTTTGTAGAAGATATTACAGCTGACTGGTCTAAGAGTGCTTTTCCTTAGTGTTGTGGAAATAGAGTACCTGTTCCTGCCAACCTAGTTTAGGAATGTCTAACTGACAGTCTCCAGCCTGATTGCAGACTATGAGGGGTTAAGCTGTGACTCCCAGGCTCCCACCTGGCTACAATTCTCCCTTTCACTTCTGCTGCACTCTGGGCTCCCGCTCCAAAATCCAGCTCCCATATTCTGTGCCTGCTTCAGGAGGTGGTATGGCACAGCACAGCATGGCTCAGAGTGCTCCAGGTGAGGCCAGAACTGCATGGTGCACAGTGCGGCATTGAGGGGCAGTGTCCACATAAGATTATTTCAGTGGGTGTGCAGTGCTGGCAAGCTGTGCAAATGGGGATATAGACGCCACTGTTGCAGTCCATAACATGTAAGGGACCTAGCCACTTAGAAGTTGGACAACTCTGTCTTAGTCAAACTGTATGCTTTTTTTCAAAAATGTAACCTCTAGACTTTGTCAGACTGAGAACAAACTAATACCTGAAACATGCCAGGTCTGACTTGTATTGGAAATTGAGAAGAGCATCTATTTAGTTTGATATTTTTTCCTTATTCCTAAAGGCCTGATCCTGCCTACCTTCCATTAACTTCAACGGGAGAAAGCTCAGCCACTTAGTTTACTGTCTCCACAAAGTCAATATTTTAACACTTATGTGAGACATTTAAAAAGCTAATAACAAATGTGCATGGAAAAATGGCTTTTGTTTATCTAAGCTGTCAAAACTGACTTTCAAATAGGACAAAATATAAGACAAAAACATTTTGGAAACTAAATAACCATAAATAAAAATATTTTTTTCTCATTCACACAGAATAGGCTTCCTTACAGTGTCATTGAAATGTATGGTTGCAGATGTTCAAAACAAAGAAAACATAATTATTGTGTTCATAAACCACCAAACAATGAGTTAAAAAATCTGAAATGCTTCTAATAAAAAATATCTATTTAATAACAAGGTAAACTGACAAACTGCTCTGCTGGAGTCCTATTTCTGCATCAACCATCTCAGCCCAATTGCAAATGTACTATTTATTCATTAAAGAATGTTACTATAGTTACAATATCCATTACAGAAATATTCTAGTAACATGATAGAGTAGCTAAACAATACAAAAATAAATGGGACTTTTATGTTTCTAATGAAAACTTGGATCTGTAAGCAGTTGTAGGAAAGTTAAAGAGTTAAAGTAAAATAGCTAATCCCCTCCTCCCTACCACAAAAAAAAGTCCTTAATAGTCCTGGTCTGAAAAAAGAGCTCTGTAGGAATGGCAAATTCTTATTCAACACGCCTGTTCCTGAGTATATCCAGGGTCATATCTACTGACTTCAGTGACTGAAATAAGGGCTAGATTTTGTACTGAATTAAACTTGTGAAATCCAGTGACTACATGGTTCAAGGAGTTGCCCTACACTTCTATTAATTTCTGTTTGTACTATATACCCAGAACAGCTAAAAGTCAGCTAGATTCCATTCATTTTTTGGTGGTGGTGGCAATGCAGCAGAACACTCCCACGACAGCGGGGATGGAGGCGATGGAGTTGGGGGGTGAGGCTAGTGGTGCTGGCCTTGCTCCCCTGGCCCTTTTCCCTGGAGGTGGTGGCAAGGGAGCAGACAGAGTAGGGGGTTGAGGCCTCAGACCCAAAGGGAGCAGGCCCAGCCCCCGCTCCCGCCTCAGCCCTGAAGCAGCAGGGAACAGACTGGGGAAGACTGGGTCTAGCTTCAGCCCCAATGCGGTGAGGGGAGGGGGGAGTGGGCCTGGCCCTGGCCCTGAAGTGGCAGGGAGAAGGGTGCGAGGAATGGTTCCAGCCCTGAAGCAGTGGGCGGGGGGCAGATATAGGCGCCTGTCCTCACCCTCCCATCATTCTTGATAGGCAATTTGCTAGTGTGTGTGTGTACATATACATACATACATATATATATACACACATACACATACAAACAAATATATATGTATATACACACACATACACACACACACACACACACCCCCCTCCGTTACAGGTGCTTGAGATGAGTTATTATGCAGGACCTGCATAAGAAGGAAAAAATCTAGTTTAGAGTTTCTAAACCCAGTTTAGAAATCTAGTTCAGAGTTTCTAAATCTGCCTGGTTATAAACAAAATCTTTTTACTTACAGACTGAGCACAAATGATGTAAAATCAACAAAAAACATTCAGATTGTAATCTCACACTGCCATTTTTGCAAAGCCACATTTTAGCATTAAGCCACAATTACAGACAGACAGAGATAATTAGGCAGCCCACAGGACCACCTCTCTGCAAGTGTGTAGCTTCCTGTTCAGGAGGTTGTCCACATGAAGCAATGTGGTATGTTTCAAGATGCTGCTGTCTGGTACCTTTGCATCATGTAGACCTGCCCTGCTTATTGTTTAAAATTCTATTTTAAAAAGATTATATGCAGTCTGGCTCAGAGACATGGTGATATTACACTATAATGCCATGTGATAGACTAAATTCTAAAGCAACCGATGATCTCACAAAGTCCCTTCCAGCCCTAAACGTCTGTGAATCTGTGAATTGAGGAGCCTAATTCAAAGGCCAGAGCAGGGTAAATGTGGTGAAGTAGTGACGGATTTAGTCTTGGGAAAAGCAAGGGGCTGAGAGATGAAAAGTGTCAGTCCAAATACATACCTGATTGAATGATCAATGGACCATCACCAATGGAAACCTTAAAGAAAGTCATATGTTTGACATAAGAGTAAGTTGTGGGAGTGCTGTTCTTACAGAGAGCAATTAGGAGAGCCATATTAATAGTAGGGGTGTAGGTTGTAGCTGTGTTGGTCTAAGGAGGTAGGCAGACAAGGCTCTTTGGGTGAATCTGATATCTTTTATTAGACCAACTTAAATAGTTGGAAAAAAAAAATTCCATCTTATTTATAGCAGAGACTAAGCACTGATCAAAATGAAGGCTTAACCCTGAAATCAAGGAGACTTCTATACATTTTTTTGCCCTCCATTTCTCTATTGCCTTCCACTTTTTTGGAGGAAGGGGTTTTCCAGGTTATAACCTAACCACTTTAGGTTTCCACTTGACACTTACCACTGTTTTCATGTGGAAGATCAGTGGCTAGTCATGTAAGCAGGGTAAAGAATAAATTGATTGGACATTGGTCTTCTTATACCTTTATACATAACACTGTCTTCAGACAAATGGGCATACTATAGCCCTTAAAATATACCTCCTCCTTAGCCCATTGGAATTTAGAATTTCTTACAATTTTTTATAACTTTATTAAGCATGCTGCTCCGAGTACACTACTCCTTGAAAACACAAGGGATCATCTTGGCTAGGGCATACATTAGATATTCTGTTTTCTATCTTACATAACCCGCTAGGCTTCACTGATGTTCCCTGATTATAAATAGCCCCTCCACAGGGGCAAAGACAGCTATGGAACTTTTGAGATATATCTGTGTTTGCTAGTGGTCAGTGCAGGAATTGTAAATTCTTTGCAAAGGCTGTGCTAGACCTTAGAAGCCCAGTTTCTGCCTCAACTGCAAAAGTAAGTCCTCCTTAAGTGTTAATAAAATTTCAGTTATATCTAAGACACTTCAAGCTGCAACATTATTACTCTTCTTTATAGTTAGGGGCTGTGAGTTGAATTCTATAGTGCACTGCATTTCATTAACAAATACTGTATAGGATCCTGTGTCATTATCGTCATGCCTCTGATTCAGACAAAAGATAAAAGGAGTTTTTCCTCACATTCCCTCAGCTGTATGTGCTTTTCACACAGGTTCATTGTTATACAACTCTCCTTGATTCCTTTAGCAAATGTTTTTGATAGACTTAAAATGATCACTGATACTTAAGTCATGAAGGCAGCATTGCAGGTTTAAGACTACTTTGTTATTGTGATGAAAGTGCTGTATGTTCTCTGGAACATTGAGAAGATCAGAACTAAGACAGATTTAGAACAGACCAAAGATGTAAAAATCTATTAAAGTCTTTCTCTTTTTTCCTCAGAGTGAAAAATCAATAAAGTGGTAGAAGCCAGATAGCATGGAATATACAACTCTTAGACCTCCATTTATGCACAATGTGACCTTGACCTGTATATATCTATTCTGCAATTTCCTATCATTAATTTATTATGTACCTCTCCAGACCATATCACTACAAGCCACAGAGAAAAACAACTCTCAATTGCTAGATTTTTTTTCAAGGGGCAGACTTACTAGAGGACAGAAAAGCATATTGTTTACAACAAAGTGAGAAAATATTTTTTTCCTTATTTATAATTGGAGTTACCATGATTTCAGTCCCTAAAAGCTAGTCATAGCATACGCTTAAGATTGCTATGGCATTACTTTCAGCAAGAATTTATAATGATAGCTTATTTCTGCCCTAGCCTTGTGATGTTTTTTCTTCTATTTTTATGAAAGCATGAACATAGGCAAAGCATGAAAACAGATGAAGGACAATATTTTTCCATCCCTTTTAAAAAAAAAAAATACCCTCATTACCCACATACTACTGCCATCAGAAGTATGTGGTATCACCCTTTTACAGATGAAATGAGATAGAGAAATTAGTGATTTGACTGAGACCACACAGCAAGCCAACAGCGGAGTTGGAAACGAGTTAGCAGGTATTTTAGGTCCCTTAGTGATGATGAGCAATCTAGAAATACATATCGCATGTACAAACATTCACTCTCCCATGAGAAATTCCTGGGAGTTTATGCTGCTACAACTACGTTAACTCTCCTGAGAGAACAACCCTGGTTGTTCCCAGGTTATTTTTCTCCTGGAGCAGCCATTTTTACTCTAGGAGAAAAAAACCTGAATATCTGTATACTCATCACGAGTCACTAGAGAACAGTGGCTCTCCAGGAGAAACTGAACATCTGTAGGAAGCTATTGGTAAAGAAACACTTGAGTTTTGTTCCTACTCCCAAAGCCCTGCTATCAGACAATGTTGTTTACCATTATCTCACAACATTCACTTTTTTCAAATGTTTCTAATTATACACTTGTTACATGGATTCAACAATGCTAAAATTAGGGCTAGGTGAGCCACAAAAGTGCCGAAGAAATGGTTGGCTATTATAAAAGCAAGTCTAGAGTTGGCATTGTTTATATTTTTTAATAAGTGATAAATGTTTCATGATCTTATAAGAGATATAGTTATTTTTAACACCTAAAGGTTTGGAGAAAGTCTGGATAAGATTCAAAATAGCACCCAACATTTTGAATACTTTATTGAAATAAACTTTATAGGTTCACCCATGATTACTAAAACTATAGCAGTAATTAGACTAGATGGCATCACCATCTATTGGGCTACTTACTTGGTCTCAGAAATCTGGACTTGGAGTCTCAGATTTCTGGGACTTCCTTACGATTCCCACAAACCCCAGGTAATAATATGCAGCTTGGAATTTGTACTCCTTGAGCAAGCACTACTGATAAACTTTTGCTAACCCTGTTTTAAGACTTGTTCCTGAATCATTAAAATCAACTGGCCTTTTGCCACTGACTTCTACAGGAGCAGGATCAAGTCCTTTCAGGGTCCTCTTGACAACTGCTTTGGACTGTGTGATGCCAAGTACCTCCTGACCTGGTGCCATATCCCATCTGTTTTGGCTTGTAGAGTAAACCTGGGATTTTTGCTTACAGGGCCAGTCTTTAATCCTTTCTAAAGACCTGGTTAGGAACCTGAAGGTGGCACAACCCAAAACGTTACATCTTAATTTTCAGCTTTACAGTTAAGATTCCACAGGTCTTTTTGTTCTTGATTTAATCTTTAGGGATTTACTCTTTTCCCAAGCTTTACTTTCTGGTATTGCTGCTACTCCCAGGGGCATGTCAGGATCTATTATGCATACCTGCCTTTCACTTTTGATAGTAAAATGTAAACAAGGTGTAAAAAGAAACTGCTTTCCTTGTTTGTCCTTAATAAGCACTTGTAAAACAAGTCGCCTTCTTTCCTTGCCAGCTAGCTCTCCTGATTAAAAAGACTGAAAGTTACAAGCTAGATCTCTTCGTGCACTCGCAGTGGTGCTGGGCTGAGAGTGGAAACAACAGGTATAAATATCCTGCTCTGCCCTGGAAAGTAAAGAGGGTGGAAAGGCAGCATTTGCTTGGGCTGTTTTCTCCCCATCAGCCTATGAGCGCTGGGTATTTGCCTGCTCTGCTTATGCGCAGGAGCCAATAGAAGCAGAGGCAGATCACCCGGAGAAGGAGGTAAACAAGTTGTTTACAACTCAGTCCTGGATCCTACTTGCGGGGGTGAAAGGCAATCAGAGCCTCGGACTGGGGGTTGCTGATGGGAGAGCAGCCCCGGAGCTGCCAAACTCTGGCTCCAGAAACGTCTGCGGGACTTCAATAACAGGAAATCACGTGTGCTGTCATTATCAGCTGCGGAGAGAGACAGATGCACCCAGATCAATATCAGTGTCCAATATCAAAACCCTATTGTGACGGCACCGAGCGTTTTGCACGAGGAGAACACCACAACTATTTTAAATGATTAGGGCTGGCACAAAAAAACCCAACCCAAACCAACCCCCAAGCCTTTCTTTATTTCTTTCTTCTTTTCTGGTTTTATTTGATTTTAATTTCCTGTTTATTTTCCTCCCCTTTTGAAAAGCAAGTGGATTCAGGCTCCGTAGTTATTGCAAGGGCTGAAGGTCCTTTCTGCCCCACGTTCCTTTGATCGTTATTGATCTTATTAAACTATGTTTGTTTAGGGTTGCAGAGGGGAAGGGCTGTAAATCAGAGCACGACAGCAATAACCAGCCTGACCTTTCCGAACTGTTAAGGGATATCTATTAGCACAGTTTGGGAAGGAGCGTATTTTCCAGTGTAATTGAATCCCCCCTTCGGTCCCTTTCTGTGGTCTGCAGCAGTTTATGCGGCTTTTAAAAAGAGGAAGACACAGAAACAAAAGAACCCCATGTGGGTTGTGTTAACACAAGACCAGAGGGGAAGGGGGGGGGGGGAATCACACAGCTGAATGTGTCCCCTGCTGTACGATCATAGCTCGGAGAACCATTTCCAAGCCCATCCGCAGATGAGCCGGGTGCATTTCGGTAATGGGTGTTTCCAATTGTTCCGCCACCTCCCACTGGCGCCCAGCCCTCGTGCGTGCAACTCCAGGGCTGTTGCAGGTCTGGCAAAACCAGAACGGTGTTTTTAATGGGCTCTTTTCTCCAACGCCTTGGAGGGCGGGGGCGAGGAGGGACCCAAACAAAACAACAGGCTAAATCATGGCAGGCTTTTGCGGAGAGCCCTGAAGGGTGCAGTCCCGGGTTGCTGGCAGCAGCAGGGTGCTACTCTCGCTCTCTTTCTCTGTGGCCCAGCGCTGTAGTGAATTAGCAGAGACCTGTCCTCGCCTTGCACACTGCTGCAAAAGGGGAAGAGGAAGCCCCTCCCGGTGAGAGGGGGGGCAGCGAGACCCGCCGCCGGAGACAGCGGGCAGGGGGTGGGTGTCCGAGGTGCTGCCCCCCCTTCCTTTCCCCTTGCATGGGAGGGAGCGTGCTATCTTTGCACACTACAGTGTGGTGGACAGGCTGAGTGTGTGTTGATGGGGGGGTGTCTGTGCGCCTGCGGATGAATGTGAGGGCGTTGGGTGGATGGGGGGGGTGCGGATGGTGTGGGCGTGAGGGCGGTGTGTTTGGGCGTGAGGGGGTTGGTGTGCGGGGGAGGGATGTGCTCAGCACACGTACTCAGAATCCATTTTTCAAAGCGACTCAACCTGCAAATTATTTCGACAACGGCATTTAAAATAGAAATATAGTCAAACCCATGATCCATCACAGTAGGAGTGTGTGTGTAGTGAGGTGTGCGGGTGTGTTTTTATGTAGCCCCATGTGAGTAGGTAGGGCTGCGTGAGTGTGAGTAGGTGAAGTGGGGGGGGGTAGGTAGGGTTGTGTACATGTGTACGTAGTGGGCGGGTGAGTGTAGGTGTAGTCTGCAGCGTGGGTAGATAGGGGTGCTTGGGTGTGTATAGGTAGGTGGGGGGTAGGTGTGTGTGTGTAGGTGTAGTCCTCAGCATGGATGGTAGGTCTGTGTGTGTCGGGGGCGGGTGTAAGTGTGTATGTGTTTGTGGGTAGGGGTATCTTTGTACGTGTATTGGGCGGTGTGTGTAGGTGTAGTCCTCAGCATGGGTAGGATGTGTGTGAGTGTGTGTGTGTGTGTGTGGTTTCGGGGGGGAGGGGAGCGGAGCTCTACAGCTCCCCGCCGGTTCCCCACCCCCCCCATCGCCGCCTGTGCCGGCACCGCCGGGCGGGCTGGAGAGCCGCCTTGTGCTGAGCCTCCCACAGCTCTCGGTCGTGATGACAGGTTTAAGTCCCGCTTTGTGCAAAACCTGCCCCTCTTTCAAGCCGAGCGGATACTTCAGTACTTGGCTTATGGGCTCCGGCTACTCCCCCCCTCGCATGGAAGGCCCCGAGCAAGGGACGAGTTCGCGCGAGCGGCCCCCGGTGCCTGCGGCCGGCTGTCCCCGCGCCTCCCTGCTGCCTGGTTCAGGTGCCTGCCGGAGGAGCCCCTGGAGCATCAGCCTCGTTTCGCGGAGAAGACAGACGAGCCATTAACGTGACTCTCCAGGGCCCCAGAGGGAGCTCCCGCAAATTCTGAGGAATAAACAAGCCGGGGAAATAATGAATGGGAGCAAATCGGAAAGGCAACAAAGCATGGTAATGCCTGCAAGCTGCTGTAAACAAGTGCACATGTGGCTCCTGCACCGCCCCTTTCACAGCCAGAGGAAAGCAGCAACTGATCCTTTCCCTACAAGAGAGGACAGCCTTGCCTGCCTTTCTCCCTTCAATCCTGGAGGCCAAGGGGGCCACCCCACTGCTTGCAACTGCCTGACAGCCCTGGTTTCCTCCGGCTGATCCACTCTTAATGCTATTACTTAGCAGAGGAGAAAGGAACCAGAGCTGCTAAAGTGACTAAGGCACACAAGAGACAGAAGTTAGGCCATGCCATCTGTGCCCTACCAGTGAAGGGATCCATTTGGTATCTCTACACCACAGTTTTATATGTATTTATTAGACTTCCTACCCCACATAGACCTTTTCCAGTGTGACCTGGTTATTTAGATCACCAGTTATATCTGACTCAAGGTGCATGTATATAACTCATATACATACACATGTACCTTGAGTCTGATTCTCTGCCAGTATCAACTGACAACTCAATTAAGGATGCATATGAGGTGACACCGGCTATAAATTTTTAGCCCATTTTTCTTTCTTTGTCCATGTTTACAGCCCCAAACTGCTATAGATTATAGGGGGTAAGTCTACACAAGACCCTGACTACTCAGTAGCCAATATTGCTGTGCAGTAATGCGTCACAGCACTAACAGTGCTAATATACTACTGCACAGTAGTATTAGGCTAGTGTACAGTAGCATCACTTAAAAGATGATCACCTGTGCTACTATGTAGTAACTCTGGTTACTACGCATAAACATAAGCAAGTACAAAATAATTGTGTAGTAACCACTGCATAGTAGTGTTTTGTGTATACCTGGTCAGAGGGGGGTTGTAAGTTGGGCAGAAGGTAGGGAAGGTGGCACCTCAGAGTTAGTCAAAAATGCAAAGCATCTGAGAAAAGTTTATGCCTTTCTGAATGAGTTAAGTTCTAAAATGCAGCCCTAACCTGTTTTTCTCTTTGGATGAGAGAAATGGGCAGCAAGGTAGTTTGTCCAAAACTGAATGAAACCATCTAAATTATATTCTCCTCAAAAAATAAAATGAATATGTTTGAATTTCTTTTCTCATCTGTAATAAATTAGCAAGGAATATTATAGCAGTCACTCTGTTTCACAAACAGGCTATGCAAGTGATGTACTTGCACTTTGCTCCTCCAAGGGCTTGATTCTTCACCACTGTAGTATGGAATTTTATTATTGAAGCCTTCTCTGCTCCCACTGGGATCAAAGACACAGAGTCTGTCATCTGAGATAAAGAGAATATCTTTTATTATTTGTATATTCACAATGCAGGATACGCAGCTAAACAATTCTGATGTACTTCAGCAGGGGACACTAGTTCATATACATATTATATATCTGGTTTGTTATAACACTTTATTCTTGAAACTATAAGAGTTTTCAAACCCAGATAAAACCCGTTTTGATCTGTTGGGCAAATGGGACAGACATTATCACCAATTAAATAATTTCATATGCAGACCCTCATGATTAAATAGAAAAGAAGTCAGATCAACACCAATAGCTAGCAAACACATAGTTTATGCTTATCAGTAATTATTTATACAGTATTATTTATCAGTATTATTTTACACTTGCAAGGTCAGGGTTCTCTGGCATACTCAGAAAAGTACAGGAAGAGGTGAAATGGCCAGGGACACGGTAGCGATTTGGGAAAAGATAATAAAATGAGAACTTGGGAATGGCACTGTGTAGACGGTGATGCTTACTGCGCAGTATTTTGCCCTAATCTTGAGGTAAACATCTCGTGTAGACACTCCCTATGAGTCCTACCTAACACCTTGGTCTCAGAAATCTGTAACTACCGAAGGACAGAAAGAAAAAACTTTCTATCTTTTAGCCCAAGAACCTACGAATCGGGGTACTTTAGCTGGAGATCCAGGCTCTTGGTCCACTAATATTCACTGATGATTTGAATCTATATTTTCCTTCTTCTCAGAAACGTGCTCTAAAAATCTTGAACACTACCCAGAGTGTTCTTTAACACCCTCCTGGAGGTACCCTTTAGTGGATTTTCTGTATTAAGCATTCATTGGGTAAAATAGATGAACAGCAGTGGGACAGACCTTGAGGGGAGCTAGCTACACCCTACCCCATTGAGAGTAGTGTCCTTACACTGAGTCACTTTCCCTTTGGCTTGAATGCCTCCTTCTTCCCTTTTACTTGTTACAGATACAGAATTGTATTGAAATAGCATGGAAACAGAATCTGGCATTGAAACAGAATCTAAAAACCACAATAGTACCGACAATTACCAGGCTATGCAGGTGCTACTTAGGCACACAAAGATGCAAGAGGATTTAGTGTATAGAATCTAACACGTGTAACCATCCAGTTGCTGGACTATATGGTGGGTGAAGCAAATGGTTTTATGTCTAAAGTAAGCACCTGGGAATAGAGGCAGCCAAAATCACCAGCCACTTTTAAAATGTTAGAACAGTTTTTAAAAGTATTTTCAGTTTTCCATACCTACACAATATAGGAACGTATAAATTCAGAGTACCTTACCATGTTTAAACATCTACGTTTATTTAAATTACAGGGTTCTTCCAAGTTCTGCCTAATTAATCTCCATTGTATTGCTCTACTTTGCTCATTAAAATATTTCATGTATGCTGTGGTATGCTGTGGCAAATACACTTTATGGCAAGGCCCAAAATTTGGTTCCAATTTTATTTTTAAAAATTTTCTGACTATAAATATAGTTGGGCACCTGAGTACAACCAGTAGATTAGAGAATAAGTCACAATTCTCATTCACAATGTTTTCCCCCTCAACACATTTTTCCCAGTGGGTGATTTCATCTTCATTTCTATTTCCTATACACTTCCCCAATATTTTTTCACCACCTGTAAAGTAGAGATCACTATACTTTTTTCAAAAAGGGTTTATGAAAATGGCTTAGCATTAAATAATGTTAAGTACCAAATCAATTTACTAACCAATTTAACCAAATAATTTCTTAACTCAAATGATCCATACCAGTTTGCTAAGTACTACCAAAATTCTATTAGTTAGAACTGATACTGTTCTGGTTAAGTGCACTTTCTTGGATACCTCACATAGCATTATTCTTCAAGAGCCCAGAGAGGTATCATCAACGATGCCTCTGGAAAATCCTCCACATCAAATGGGAAGATCACTGCATCACTGCACAAATTCCAGTATGTTTGCTGAAGTCAATGTTACCAACGAGTTTGTGATCCTTAAGTACCAACTTTGCTGGACTAGACATTTTGTGCAGGGCTCCTGACTCCCAAGACAAATGCTCTACTCCCAGCTTAAGTATGGCCTGAGATCTTGTGGCAGCCAGAGGAAATACTACAAGGACACAATGAAGGCATAACTCAAAAAAACAGATGCCGACTTCAAGAGCTGATAGGAGCTGGCTACTGACTGACTCCAATGGTACTGCAATCGCAATCAAGCAGCTGCCTGCTACAAGGTAAAGGGTCTTGTCCTCGAAGGAGAGAAGACAGCACAGCAGAAGGGAAAGGAGAGAAATCCCAGCCTATGGCCTACTCTCCCTTGCTTAAAGACCTGAAGCTTCTGCAGGTAGATCTCTGGCTCAAGGATTGGGCTCTTAAGTCACCTCAAGACCCATCTATGAGTCGTGGTAAAAATCATTATCAAATTGAGGGACTGCAGCTGCTGATGACAACAACATGGTATAACATCGGACATAATCAAGGAGAGGGGCTGAAGTTCCAAGCAGCCTCATCCAGAACCAACAAACTAGAAGTATTAATTCTTATATATGCACATATTACTTTTAGTATAAGAAAGAACTAGGTTGAAGCCATTCATATTCAGACCCGAACAGGATTAGCTCTGGATTTTAGTCCTTTTAAAAGCAGGGTTATAGAAAATGTCTTGATATAATCATAACTGTGGGAATACAGACTATTTTAAAATAAACCACTCTGCTATGGAATACAGGCATTCCTTAGACTTATGACACAATTGGTTCCTGAAAACCGCAACTTAAGTTGAAACATTGTAACTCGGAACCAATTTTATAAAAGAAACACTGTTATAAATAGGGGATTATAGATAAGAAGTATAGCTACATTAATGTATTTATATAGTAAATAGCAATCATATTGATTTGGAAGGACTTCTTTGAGGTGACTTTGCTGGACTTTTTGAAGGGCTCTTGGCTGGAGTCTTCTCAGGAGTCTTGGCTGCAGGTTTTTCTGGAAAACAGGGTGTCAATTTATAAATGTTGTAAGTGCAAAACATTGTAACTCAAAACGGTTTAAGTCAAGGACTGCCTGTAGTATTCTCTTGGACAGAATTTGTTGCTAATGGTTCATTTCTTTCTGGCACACATTTATTAATGCAGGGGGATTTGTGAGAAGCCACACTTGGGCTCATGGTCAGGTCAGGGCTGACTGATTTTGCTGAAAAGGAAAAGATTTGAAGCTCCGTGTCATGCCCCCACGTCCCTTGAGCTCACAGGCTTCCCTCACTGTAAACACCACAATATTGGAACCCCATAGGAGAGGGATGGGAACTAGCTGGAAAGGGGAAGGAAAAAAAAGAAGCTGCTTCCTCCTGCTGTCATGCTGTCACCCAGACCTTATCTGTTTGGTATCTTCAGTGGCTGGGGTGAAACTCCCAGTGACACTCTAAGACAGGACTTGAGAAAACTTTCTGCTAAGCTTTTCCTCAGGCTTGTGGGTGCTTGTGGATTCCAGACCCTCATATAATATATTAAGATGATGTATGTGTTAACCCCTGTATGTACAGTGAGGAATGCAAACTCAAAACTGATATACAAAATCTCTAATTCCTACTTTTTCAGGAGTTAGAGGTTTAAATGCATTATTAAATAAATAAAAATCTTCTTAAAGTATATTATTAAAATTCATTTTAAAAGCATTATGGCTGAAATCCTCTCCCAGTTGAAGTCAGTTAGAGTTTTGCCCCGGCTACAATGACACAAGGGATTCTCCTACAGTTGAATATAAAAATTCATGTCTAAGTCATATATCATGATAGAAATGGATTACAGTGGCACTCCTTTGCTCAGTACATGTTAATACTAGAGCTGTTCATAGTTGTGTACTTTTTATGCTGGTGTTTACTAACAGATATGAATTTAAAATAATCTTTCAGGATTGGTGACCGTGAGGAAGACCTGGACAGTTGTTCCATAAATCTAGCTAATAACTTCACCCTTATAGCCAATTTACCCCATTCAAAGATGTGCGTATTGCAGTTACTTCCTTATATCGATCTGTGAAAAATGTCACCATCTATTGAGATAAGATTAGGGTTTTAGCTGTTGCTTCACTGGGACTTTCTGCCTACTTACAGAAATGCAATCTTTATTCTGAATTTATAAAAGTTCTATCACATGTTGTTCTTTATTTAAACATTTTTAAAAGGTAATATACATTCCAAATGCCAGAAAATTTAGCTTTGCATTAATTAAGTATTGTTTCCTGGGAGAATAATAACAGTGAGGCTACTAGATACACAGAATAACCTAAGAGAAGGAGATTTGGACCAGACTTCCACCTTTTTGTTACCAAACTTAATTTTTTGGTGTCTGGAAATGCACCTAATTGCTAAGACTCCTGAACAATACAGAGTAACTGTCTTTAAATAACCACCCATCTTCATATCATTAGTTTCCTGTTCTGAAAACTGAAATGCCCTTTAATTATCCAGCTGTAAGAACACACAAGATGGTACTAAATTTTGCTTAAGTACAGACTGTTGCCAAAAAGGAAGCCAAAATATATAATTATGTTGGCATTAACATTCTATAGCTGTGTGGTATCAAAGCTGAACAATGGCTGGAACATTGTGTGAAGGGCAACACTGTCTGGGTAATGTAGCAGAAACAGTTATCTAATAGCATGCCCTCCTGTGCCCTCTGTCAGATTGCCAGCATATTAGCCCTATTATCAGCCCACAAATACTGTAGGCTTCCACATTACAAATGCTGCCAAGAGAAACAGGCTTCCCTGTTACAGGAGCAAATGTCTGTGCACATAAATGAAACTGAAGAGTAATTAGATTACAGTGTTTCAAACTGACCCCTGCGCAAGAAAATATTCAGGCTTACTAATTTGCATTAATAAAGATCCCACTGTTTTTACTGAATGCTGCATTTGGTTCATAGGTCATGCATTTTTCATAATACATTCTAAACAGACTATTCTGACAAGCAAGGAAGAAATGTTGAGGTGACCTCTCCTAATATTATCTCTAAAATCAATACTTGATTTTTACTCTCACATTTTCCACTTTATGTTATTATTTAAAAAATTCAGCTTACTGCTTTTCTTGGTACTTCCAACCGAATAGGTCGAAAAGTAAAGTAAAAAACCATCCCCCCATAAGTTACAGTTTTGTCCTTTTATTAGAAGCATGCTGATAGCTTGTTACTGTGTGACATACATGTAATGTATTTTCATCAATTAAAACAGGAGTCAGGTATTTGCATTGGATCTTTAAAACAATTCCAAAGCGCTATTAACGAAGTAAATAGTCAAATATAGTTTTTCAGCAATGGATTTATCATTGTATTTATCAGTATTCCCACTTATATTATGCAATGAAAAGCAGCTGTTTAATGGCATCCATGGAGCTGAATTCATATTAGCTCATATAAGCAATCTATTTCTTATTAAAGCCCATTACATTTAAAATAGATCAATGGTCAGAAGAGACTGGAGCTGAGTTGTCTGAATTTTTGTGTGGATTTGTTTTAGATTTTGCATTTCTGGAATTCCATAATATTGTACTACAAACCAAAATAAAAATCTCACTGTCATTTTTGTAATCCTCAGGATTGCAGTAAAAGAAGTGTTTAAAAAACTAAGATCAAGCACTAATGTTTTAATTCTTCTTTGTAATAAAGATGAAGACCATTTGCGTAATACATTTTTTCCAGTTCTTCAAACCTGCACTTACTGCTACATGGAATTGCTGCTGGACTTCTCTTAGCAATAAATAATTGCTCAAGTCAGTTTGTTCACTTTGTTGGGAAGTAGATGACCTGGATTAGTTCTACACATTGCTCAGCAGTACCAAATGGCATGTACTTAGGAGAAAGGAAGCTTTTTAGACCTCTTGGTTGTTCCATAAGCTGACCTATTGGGTACAAAGGCAAGCTGGAGTCATAAAACCAAGAGAATAAGCATAACTAGTCCAGTGAGGAGGATGTTCTCCTAGGTGAAGGTGCTGGGTCCTGGCCCAATGCTGGTTACAAATTTTATCTAATACACAAATTGTATTGGGAGCAAGGATCAGATCTCAGAGAACTTTCAGGAAAGTACCATACTCAAGGTCCTTCACGCTTGTTTCCCCTTTGGCTCCAGGACCCTTATACTAAGTGACTCATATGCAACTGAATGGATAGAGGAAACCATCAGTCCTGTGTGGCCCATAGCAAGATGGTTAGGAATTAGAGATATGGATTCAAATCCTCCATGTTGAGGCAAGTCTAGAACCAAAATTACCTACTTACTGCTCAAGTGCTTTGACTGATGGGGAAGAAGTAGTCTCTTAGCTCCATGGGATTTGCACTGTGAGGAGGAATTGGGGGTGGTGATTAACCCCTTACTTTGAACAGGCCAGGACGAAAGGGTTCTGGAACGTTTCTCCCTGCTTCTCTTTCCCGTCCAAAGAAATCTGCAGTCAATGTAAGAAATAAATGCTTTACTTACAAACTAGAACACACCATAGACACACTCCATAAAATCCACTGCAAAGCACTTAAATGCCTTGTATACGCACGGCGCTGGCAGTTCCCCTTACAACAATCTCCACAACTGAAAACCTCAAACCATAGGGAACTCGAGAGCTCTTCAAGCATCCACCTGATGCAATTTAGCTGATGGGGGAGTTCAGGGGGAAAGGGAGCCGTGGACGCAGGACCTCGGTGAGGGTGATCAGGCCTCTCCGTTGTCGTGTAGGTCCTGCCTTCCCTTTTCCTGGGCTATGTTTTTATACTGCCCCAACAGCCAATTAGATTGGGTCTTTCTTCACGTGCTTTTCAAGCTGCATGAGCTGGGGATTTTGTTGCATGCATGCTTCGCGTGACTAATTGGGCTGCACCCGCTGTTTCCCCATGCAGCAAGCACAGTTTGCTGGTGTTTGGTCACCTTTATCTACCACATGCACTAGTGATTTGGACGTGACTGGAGCCCTTAACACATGTATTAAGAACAAGTTGTGAATGCCTGAGAAATATTCATTTTCTTTCATTTTGAAGCATATTGCTATTCAACTCACAGCTAAGACTTAATAGGGTGGAGGGAAGGAAACAGAGACCAACATAGTGGGCACAATTCAATTTTAGCTAATGGATGGCTGAGATAGTCATGACTAAGGTGTAGGAGCAATTCTATTACCCATTTTTAGTGTGTAAATGCCGCTACTTTAGGAATATGCACAGACTTTTCCCTATTGCTATAATGGAGCACTTACATGCCCAGATGAGATAACAGAATCATTTTTATACTTTAGGGTTGGATCCACATGAGCAGATGTGTGGCTTTAAAGCAGCATAAATAGTAGTGGCACAAATTTGTGCCCGAGTGCACACCCCTGCCTATGTGCTTTGCAATGGGACACATTTTCCTGCTATTCCATGTACTGCTGGAAGCGGGGCTGGCTGGGACACAGGGTGCCTCAGCAGGGGCTAGTCATCCCCTCCACTGAGGCATCCTATGCCCCAGCCACCCAGGGAGCAGTACATGGAGGCAGCACGCAGATGCCTGTTCTTCCATCTCCATGCATTGCGGAGCTCCCTGTGCTGAGGCACCCTGCATCCCAGCAAGCTGCTCCTAGCCTGGCAGTACCACAGTGTACCTTGAGATGGGGGAGCAGGCAGCCTGTGCCCCAGGCAGCCTCAAGGCACCCTGTGCCTCAACAAGGAGATGGAATCAGTGAAAAATGGCCCAGGCTACCGGCTACCCAGTCTCTGTGTTTGTCCCACCACTTGCAACTTTGGTGTGGTTTGTGCCACTTTTGTTCCATGTTTTTTTGTTTTTTGCTACTGGGAAATCCCAGTAGCAAATTTGCCCAGGCACTGGAAGTTATCAGTGCTGAGCACTCACTAATGTGCAGCTCATGTGGTTTGTGGCACTGCAAGGAGGTTTACAGCACCACAAAACACACAGGCCTGCATATCTGGATCCAGCCTAGTTGTGTAACTCAGAGTCAGTTGCAACCTGTGTGTTGGTCATCCATGATGTGAAATAGAAATTTTCCCAATATGTTTACAAAAACCCAGTAGTTTACAATCTGATATACTGAGGAGAACTTTTCTTATGTGAAAAATATCTTTGACAAAGACATACATTCATTTGCATTCAAATGGGAATGCACAATTAGCTGCTCTGTGTGCTCTTTGTATTGATATTTTGAATGCCTGGGCATTTTATAAGTCCTCGTGATTGGGGCAAGTTAATCAGTGTTGGAGACCTTAAAGTAAGGTCAGACACCAAATTTTTAAAAGGTACACAATTTTGCTTTCCTTGCAGAACAGAATATCCTGAGGAATGTTGGATGAATTATCAGTTTAAAAATTCCATCAGATTAGATCAGAGATTAGGGGAGAGAGGCCCTGCACATGGGACTTTGATGGTACTGGTCAGAGTCTTGATTCAGCTCCCTTTTTGATACAGGCTTTCTGAGGAACATTTATTAAATCATTCAATCTCTCCATTTCTCATTTTAGGCCAAGAATACTTCCATTCATCCCTGGGAATAAAAAAAAAATCATTATCTTAAAATGCTCAAATATACGGTGATATGTAACATAACAAGAGATATGGTGCCCACTATGTCTACATATGAGAGACGTAAGTGCAGAGAGAACAGGAATGATATAATAAACAGAACTCTAGAACACAAGGCAGAAAACCTAGTGGTACCAGCAATGATTTTATCATCAGTATCTTAAGTAGAACTGGGTTTAATAATTGGGTAAGTCACACATATGTGATTAATGCAGGCTGACTTATGCTTTTTCTTTTCTGAGAATCTTTGTGTAACCAGTTTTTATGTACACAACTGGAGAAGAGTTGTTATCCGTACAGATACAGGCGTCCATGCATAAATGCAAGGATTTATGCAAAACAACTGCTGTCATATTTAGAGGTTTTATCTGGATAATCTGTGCCTGTTGTTTTTATGCATTAAATAGTAGGAAATTTAGTGACAGGAGGAGAACCAGGGGAATGGATATGCTAGTAATTTTTAGACAAACTTAAATATACCTGTGTGATCAGACCACATGATCAATAGTGATTAGGAGAGGTAGAGTGATATGAAGGGGAATGCTGAAAATTGAAAAAAAATCCCTGTCCCAGTGACACATTTTATGTGTTTCAGCCCCTGAACCAATAGCCAGATGTCTACTGTGTGGGAATAGATTGTAAGACTGAGAATCAGCCTCTGAGTGTAATTCTATATACTGCTATCAGCACATTGTCTTATAGTAACATAGGGACTATTAGAACAAAGTCCAAGATTGCTCACCTATCACCAAGAATGAAGAGGTTTGGGGCCACAGCAGTATCTGGTTGAATTTGATGAGAAAAATTAAAGTTAAGACAGTTGGTTAGCCAATAAATTTGGCTTATATATTTTTTCTGCTTCTCAGGCCATGGAAGAAATATTTACTTCTAGAATCCAGATACTGATGAATACAGGGCTTCGTTCTCATCTTAGTTACAATGATTTTCACCATGGTAATTCCTTTGGTATAAGTGGTATTAGTGAAATTATTCCCAAATTACACTGAAGCAGAAAGTCAAAATACAATGGATTCCTGATGATCAATGCTAGGTGATGTGTTGATTCTTTATATGACTTTTATTCATAGCCTCACCACTTGCTTTGCCAAAGGTAATAGGTTCGATGACCATTTTCTACTATTCTCCCATCATAATCTTTGTGGGGGTTTTTTCTGTGTCACTCCAATGCATAAATCACCTAACCCTCAGCTGGTCCTGCAAGCCACTCTCATTTACTTATCTGCCAGAAAATTTTGGATGATAATGCATTCTATTTGGAATCAGATAAAAATGATATTCCCTTTATTTCATACTTAAAAAAAAATTCTTTGTCATGTTGTGCAGTAATCTTTGCTAAATTTTATTGCTTTGCTTTTGTTGCCCTTGATCTTCATCCTCCCATTTCTAGTCCATTGTTTTGCATCCCTATATTTGTATCCTGTCAGAAATTCATTCATAAGCTCCTCAGACTGTGAATTGTGTTTTACCCATGTGAAGAGTGGTATCCCCCATTTTGGTAAAATAAATATTCACAAATCTTATTTGTCAAACAATTACTAAAAGAGCCAAGAATAATCATGAAAAATGATAATTTTTAAGCAAAAAAAGGAGGCAACTGGATAGTTTTTCAAGCTCTACTCTGTTCTGACTGGACTGGAAAACAAAGTTATTATTATCATCATGTATCTCATAAGGACTTGGAAATTCTATTCAAAAGATGTAACAAGACAAATTCAGACTAAAATTAAAGTGGAAGTTTCTAATACTATGAGTAACTAACCTCTAGAACTACTTACATCTTAACAATTAACCTATGGAAAACTTAAAAGATTCTCCAGCATTCCAAGTTTTGAAATCAAGACTAGATCACTTTTTTGAAACATACTAGAGCTCAATCAGAAGTTATGAATTCAATGCAGAAATTCCAAGGGTGATATTCTCTAATTAGTTTTATACTGACCCTTCTGGCCTCACAAATATATGTATTTGATATTTATTCTTATTTTTGTGCAAGAGGCAGTGGGCTCTTGTCAAGCCTAAAAGGAGTCAGCAGAGGTGTAGATGAAATTAAAGAATATTATTATCCTGTCACTGATCACGGTCATGCTCCATTACAAAAATATATTCTATGTGTGCTTCATTAATAAAAAGATATTCCCAGCAAATGCTTTTGACAGCTCAATACTTAAAACATACTAAATAAATAGGTTGTATTTTTCCCCCCATCATTTCTGAAATATCATTGCCTGCTGGTCTGTGACTAAAAGTAATATCCTTCACTTTGTTGCAGTGTGCTGATTGAGCCTTTTAAATGCACAATGCTCCCTCCCTGGCATTTGCCGAGACTGACTTTATCTTTAAGGTCATAATAACTGATAAGGTGATAACCTTTTGATTTATATTTAATACAGGGTTTTATAAGACTTCATATACAAAGCACAGTGAAGGGAATAAAGAAATTACATTCCACATTTCTATCAATCCATTTACAACACAGTAGCCATATTTGTATGAAGATTATATTGGAGTGAACTAGCATAAGCTTTAAATACTCAAAAGAAACAACAGAACTCAAATAATTCTAGTCTCAAATCTTTCAAAATTATTCAAGTTACCAAATAGATAAAACTGAGAAAGGTTGAAGAGTATCACCTCCAAGTCTGAAACATGCTGCATTTCTCCAGGAATTGTAGACATTTATTTCTTCACATGTGAATGGTATGTAACATTTGTTTCTAAAAGAATTATATCTTCTGTAAATATTATTCTGCTCTAGTTGCATAGATTTGGAAGGGATATATTCATAAAAAAGTGGAATATACAGAAGACATGTAGAATGTAATTTATTTTTATATAGCTATAGATATATCCCTTCCTACAGACACACATGTACACACACACACACGTACCCTGATATATAGAATCATGTACACACACACACACACAATCTCAGTCACTCAGTGTGTCATTATCAGAAAAGCGTGAAATACACATGAGAAAACTGACAAGATTTCAAAATTTGGCAATTTTCAAGTTGGTGAAACTTATGGAATGGCAGCATTTTATAAAAAAAAATAGTTACAAGAAAAAATGACTTGAATTTATAAAATTAAGAACATCTTCCATTCAAGCAAAAAGCACCAGCATAAGCCTTCTTGATGATCTGAGCTTAAAACTTACACCTATGTGTGGTGGACTTGCCAGGCTTTGCCTGGCTCTCCAGACTTAGGAGACCACAAATGTGATTGGTGGGGTAAAGTCCTCTAATCAAAGACATGCAGGGGAAGAGATAGGAGGAGAGTTCATTCCCCCTCTACTCCAAAGTAGGGGAGGGGGCAGGAGCAGACTTAATTGGGAACTGCAGTTGCAGCCCCCCTAATTGGTTCATTTTCAATCTGGGGGCAGTTTCCAAATAGGGGATATAATCAGCTGCTTGCCAAGCATGTGGACCAGTCAGCAAAGGATGATGAAGAAGGAAGAGGTCCTGGGGAGAAAAATAGCTTGGAGAGCTGCCCAGCGGGCATATCTGGCTGCTTAGAAGAACACTAAAGGTTCTACAACTCCCCCTAACAAGGATTCAGCCACTGGGACAAGTGAGCAAGTCATGCCACACCCCTGAGCCCCTTCCTTGAAGAAACATTAGCCAAGCCAAGGAGCTTATGAACACTGCCCACCCAGCTCCTTGGGACATGTGGGTAAGGGGCAATGGGTCTCTCACCGGGGAGTGACACTCAGAGAAGGTAGCCTCAGTGATAAAACAGGAGAAAGGGATCCCCTAGATGAGGGGAAACACTAGAGAACTGTTGCATCTCATATTTTGGATTGTTTATTGATTGTTTGATAGACGCTGTGCATTTTTGGAGTGTTTATTAACTGTTAACTGTACGCCTTGTATTTTAGAGTGCCATTTATTGGTGTACTTACCTGTTTATATAGTTTGGGACAATTATGCTTACCTGCTTGTATTTGGGTGCGGATATAGTTATAGTTATATGTATTTATAACCTGTAAATACCCACTTTAGTTCACTACCTTTGTTATCTATATTAAATGTGTACCTGGTTAAGACATTGTTCTCTGTCCCTCGTCTATTCAGACATGATAAATGAGAGGAAACTGTGAGTGACTGCAGTTTCCACCCCAGTCTATGTATCCCGCTGGCTTTCCCTTCTATTGGTGAGAGAGGGGCACTCATTTTTGGGACACCTGGGTTACCCATGTTTTGTAAAAAGAGCATTGTTTGCTTAAGATGCTATTGCTCAGAGAGATTTTTCACTGTTTTATCTTCACTGTTTGCCCTACAACACATTTCAAGTGTATGGACAAAATAACCACTTGTGTATTTGGTAATTGAGTTTAAAGATTTGAATTTCTTTCTGACAGGGCAAATCTATACAATTTTGTAAACTCTTTAGCCTGTGTTTCTATAAATTAGGTTCTACTAATAGGACTACAACATTTATAACAGGGAAAGGGAGCATTTATTAAACAAGTGAATTCCTACACTCACTAGGCCTTGTAGCAGATTTTTGTAGGATCAGTCCCTAATGTCCTATATCTACTGTCCTTATTAGTCCCACTGAAGACAGTAAGTTAAATCCTGAAGTCCTAACTAGGTGCTTACCTAGTCAGTCAAATCCCTTGGGAAGTCAATGGGCATTTGCCTGAGAAATGATAGAGCACACATTGATTAAAGATCTCAAAATTCAGTGCAAGAGGACTTGCTGAATCTGGCCCTTAATTTAGAATGAACTGAAAATGCTGATGGAGAGTTGATCATTTAAAAATATAGAAAGACTGAGCTGTGACTGGACTCGATTTCAGGCCGCATCTGTCATGTCTCAGCATGTTATGGGAGTCATGTAACAAGACGTGACTGATGTAGCTTGACAGAACACTTTAAAAATGACACCTTGAGCTAGATTCAATGAAGGGATAATGGACAGATGGTTTTCATTTTCAGAATTTTAATCTCTATTTGACATTCTTAGTCATTAGTTATCTTGTTTAAAACTTTATTGAATAAAGATAATTTTTATTTTCTGTGTTTCAACAACATAATAGTGCTGTTACATTCTACAAGGCACTTCTATTATGCATCTCTGTTTTTCAGGGAGTTATAATATTCTGCAAGAATGACTCCTGGGTCTAAATATTTTAATTTTTAGTCACAGGAAAAGAAGGTTCTATTTTATTTTACTTGATTTTATCTTAGCCAGAAAATTGGGTTAAAATATATCATACAGGCTATTTTTCAGATATGCATAAGAAAAATGGAATTCTCTTACTTATTAGAGGAGGAGACTGAATAACTTAAAAATAGTCTTTTAAAAATATACTATTGTATTGCCAACCACCAGGATCTCTTATTTCAAGAAAATGCTTTTGACATATTAGAAGAAATTGTGTTTATAGACTTCTAGAAATTAGATAAAATAGAATTAAATATATTTAATACATATTTCATTTCATATTAAACAATAAATATAGTTATATTTAATTTCTTCTTTAGCAGAAGAGGTTTTTTCTAAGCTGAAAAGCCTACTCAAAATTATGTAATTTGCTGTCTCTAATTTTAACATTACAACAAAATTCAGAGCTCCAGACAGAAGATATAGAGATAGATACAAAATTATAAAAATATGACAGATGTGTATATCTGCTTTCAGTGGTTACATATTTGATTAAATGCTTATACTATATACTTCATTTATATGTATTTCTTGTAGTTTCTTACTTCTATATCATGCCATGCTGTATCATGGCTCTGATGTCTTCAGGAAGTATCAAAATATAAAAAAAACCCCAAGTGACTATATAAAGAATTACTTGCAATAACTAAAGTACTGCTCAGTTTACTTTCTTAGTGTCATAACATAATTAATATAAGGAGTAATGAGTTATTGTAGAGCCATAAGTTTGGATTTGGGTTTTTAACATCAGCACTAAGGAACTTGCATTTTAAAAATAATTAAATATAGTATAATGGCAAGGGTTTATTCTGGTGTCATAATGTATGCTTGACTTTTATAGAGAATGCGTTACTTGAGAATGATGGCATATAATAAAATATTTGGAAAATCACTAGCTATCACAGCACAATTTGCTAATTAAGCTGTGCTGTTTTTCTATAAAACAGTCTAAGCACTTGAGTGGGCCCATCCCTGTAGTAGCTCATTGCTAGATAAAAGTAAAAATATATCTCCAGAACTATCAGATTTGAAATGAGACAACTAACAAATTGCCTTTTTTCATTAAAAAAGCAAAAACCTATTTGATGAGCTGTGTACATCCACAGACATGAATTAAAATACAAAATTGCATCTGTTGGAAATAAGATTGAGTTATTTTTCATAACTTAATAAGTAATTTTATCCTCTTGGAAACCGGAATTGGAATCGCTTTCCATAATATTGTCACACTCTGCTTTGACACTGCAGGACAGCTTATGAGCTCAGGATTTCTAGTACTAACTTAGCTTTTATTAGGAAAAAGAAGTGTAGAATTTGTTCCAGAGGCTTAATCTAAGATTATAAAACAGTCTTAATTATTCTTAGATTTATAAGATTTTAACCTGCAAATAGATACAAGAAATAAAAGGTAGGTCAAATGTATAGCCTACTAGTTTTCGCAGTGTCCCCTTAAAGCACTGTTGTCTATAGATGGATTCCAGTTATGTCCATTTACATAAATACAGATAGCACACATTTTCTATCTTTCCTTCTTTCTTAAAATCCCATATTTTCTCTACGTTTATGAATATTCAGAAAACTATAAACTTTTCATTGTTGTTCACGTTCTCAGCTCCACTAAATATACTGAGGTGGTACAAAGGAAGTAGAAAAATACTCTCACATGTCCGGTGGGGTGTATTTGGGTGATGTGGAGGAGCCCTAGTCAGTGTAAACCTAACAGAGTTTTTTCTTAACCTTTCCTCCCTACCTCGTGGCAGAAGGACAGTGGGAGAGGATACAGGGAGATGGTCGGCGTTCCCTTGTGGAACTGGAAGGATCAAAGCCAGCTGTTGCAACTTTGAGCAATTCTGAGACTAATCCGCACCCAGGAGAGAGGCAGGGATCCAATACTGGCTCCCTGACTGCTCCTGTAAGATGAACATAGCAGAAAATCTGGTCCTGACAACTGAATGAAATGTATTTCATTGTGCCACCAGTTCTGGCATATTAACTATGCCTTTGGGGGAATAAGCATGTTCCTCCTTAACAAGATACTCAAGTTGAATCCAGACTGTTTATAGTTATCTCAGTCACAGGACAACTTAAACTGGTGTGGCAGCCTGAACATATTGTGTTGGCAGCTGTGAGAACCAGGTGCAGGACTGGACTCAGATCAACAGAGGCTTAGCATATTGTGGCAAGGATGTCCTCATTCCCCTCAGAGAGATGGGGGTGGGTGGCAAGTGCCAGCTGTCCCTTTACTCTGTGCTGTCTCAATCATGGTGTGACATTGGTGTCACCTTTACTAAGAAGTTGGCATTATCTCCTTCTCTTCTAGCAGTAAGTGTCAGTGGCAACACTGCAGACAGGCAGAAAGTTTAAAAAAATGAAGAGAAAAATAATCCCTCCAGTTTTAGTTAGAAATATAAAAGTAATATTTGTTATCTAGGACTAGTGCTGGGTTTAAGTTTGCCCTAGGCAAGCCGGAGAATATATAAAAAGTATTTTACCCTCACAAGTAAAAATCAGTCACAACAGAGTCATTAAGTAGTTTGCCATTCTAGGTAATCATCTGCCCTGCCTGTGTTGTTGAGGTAAGGTTGGAGGGCCAACGTACCAGAGGTAACACTCTCATATCTTCAAGTAAGGAGGAAAACCAGAAAAAAACCAATTGTTATCTTTCAGATGTTTTAAACTTTTTAAAATTGTCCTATTTCCATTTTCTGGGTTAATTATTTGCAATACAAAACTGAGCTGATGATTTGCTAATATTAGCTGTACTGATTTTGAGGGGAAAATAGAAATGTGCATACTGTGCTACTACTATCATATAGTCTGAATCTTGTAAATTAATACTGAATGGTATTAATTTACTTTTTAAATAGATCTTGCATTAAATAATCAGAAATCTTAATCCTGACCTGGATGGGCCACTACTACATCAGTCCACTTACCTATTCACCATTGTCTCTGATGAGGCTAGTAAGTTGGCCGTCAAAGGAGTTGGTCATGCGTTGTTGACACATAACCACATTTATGGTGAAGATATTTTGCTGTGACCACCAGCTCATCTCATATATACCACAGAAAGACCCTTTGAATTACTGAGGTGACATATATTAGAATAGTCAGTGACAGAATTCAAACACACAACATGTATTAATCTAGTGGGGGACCAACCTTTTTGCCAGACTTGCCACAAATTATCCTCCCTCCCTCCCCGAGTGCTACTCTGAGGCTCTTCCCCTACTCAGCCAGCTGCTCTGCTTCCTGCCCTGTACTCCCTGCTCAATCTGCTGCTCTATTTTCTGTTCCCTTCCTTATCTGCCGCTGTGCTGTCCGTCCCCTTCCATGAACATTTTGAGTAATGGAAGCTACAAGAGGTTGGGGTCTTAACTTGGTGGAAAATCATACTAAGAGAATAAAACTTGCCACAGGAACCCTATAAGCAATTATTTTTTGCACACAGACACACAGACACACACACACACACACTACTAGCTTGTATATTAAGGTTAAAGTTGAAGACCATGCCTCTAGCAATACATGTAATAAAAAATGTAATGAACCTTTACTACAGTAGCATCACCAGAGTTGCTGTAGTAGCATGGAATGATCCCTTTTTTTGGTTAGACTCATAATTGCTGATTATAGCAATGTCATACATATCACATTACGTATCAGATTACAGCAACAAGGATCATTTAAAATAAAAGAATAAGGATAATGGAACCTAGATACATAGTGCAGAGTTCTCCTCCATCTTTTTTTTAAATAAGACACAGGCACATGTTTACGTAAATTAGCAAATATTCATTGTAATCCTAAACAAAAAAAATAATGTATTAAACTAGTTGATCCATAGAAAGTTGGCATTAATTCCTTTTCCATAACATTTAAAAAACAGAAAAAAACAGCAATCCGTAAAATTATCCCATGCTTTTGGATGGGTAAATAGACATAATAGATGAAAAACGCCACCTTAGTTTCCCATCTGCTTGTTTGCATAGCGGTCTCTGGAGCACGCTGCAGAATGGCTATACTACCATCAGTTGCTCAAATAGTCTGTTTCTGAAAAGCTTAGGGTGGTAGAAGCTTAAGAATGTCCATCTAACCTATGTCTAGCATCTCCAATATATTTCTCACAGCAAGGGTTAAAATGGACTTGAGAGGACTGTCCAGGTTTTTTGAGAGAAGGGAGAACATTCTTCTCTTGAACTCTGGTACATGAAATACAAAGAATGATTATTTACTTCAACTGAACCTGAATTCAAAACACCATGCAGTAATCTACTTATTTATTAGACAACACACAAGTGCTTTTTTAAACGAATTCTGTCAGTCATTAGCATAAATGTCAAAACCAATAAGATTACTTAGAAACAAAGCATTTTTTAAATAGCATCATACAGTCAGGAAGTAAAACAGATTATGAAAGGCAGCAACTGATGTTGATTTTATTCCTTCAATATGGTCCAAATGCCCCAAACTGGATGAATCCTATAATAAAATCTTGTTTTACCTTTACATAGGATTTGATTACTTATAGAGAGTAGGGACATATATGAATTTTCAAAGATTGAAACACTAAGAGCAAAAATTAGCAGGGACAGTAAGTGACACTGTGGAATTCAGTGATGGAACTCTGTCACCTTCAAATTGTACATTATGGGTGCATCCACACATGCAAGCATGTGCACTTGCAGCAGCTCAAATATAAGCAGTGTAAATTTGAGCCAGGGCTTTTTGCCTCAGCACATGTACCCAGAAATGCACTTTGATGTTGGGCAAATTGTGCCACTTGGGGCAAAATAACCCCACCTGGATCCTCCTGGGACACTACCTCTTGTGCCAGTTGGACTGCTCCAGCAGCCCTGAGAGTTCCCTGTACACTTCACCCACTGCTGCAGTCTGACAGTGGGGGCTGCTGTCTGGCTGTGACCTACTGCACAGCTGTCAGATCCAGATGGGGACTGCACAGTCAGTAGAGCAGGGGTGGGCAAAATATGGCCCGCAGGCCAGACCCAGCCTGCTAGGTCATTCTATCTGCCCTGCGGGTCCCCTAAAAAATGTAGATTAATATTTATCTGTCCTTGGTTCCTGACAAAGATGACAGGAGACAGGGACAATAGGACCCAGGGGAAGCCTTGGCAGGCTCCTGCAACAGCAGGGCCCACCCAGACACCTCTGCTCTCAGCCAGAAGCCCCTGCCTAGCAGGGGCTTGTGGTCTGGGACCATGTGGCTCCTCATGGCTGCACTGGCAGAGGAAACTCAGGTGAGAAGTGCGGGGCAGGGGAGGACTGTGGGCAGGGAACAAGTTGGTGCTGTGTGGGGAAAAGTGGTACTCCCTGCTGCAGCCTCTCCCAGCCTGTGTGGGGCTGTCCTGAGCAGACACAGGCAGCCCCAGGTGCACTGCAAGTGGCTGCAGCAGGGAGTGCTGGCCACAGGGTGGGGGAGGGGCCCCTTTTCCCCGTGCTCAACTTCAGCTCATTCCCTGCTGGTGAGTGTGGGGTCAGGGCTGCACACTACCCCTCACCTGTATTGTGGGGCTGAGGGGGCACTGGGAGTGAGCAGACGCAGGAGCCAGCAGGACCATGGGGCCCACACCAGTGTCCCGGGGCCAGCACCAGTGAGGCCCAGAGCAGGGCAACAGGAATACAGGGTCCTGGCCATCAGGGGCTCTATAGAGCCAGGCCAGTTCCCCTGTCTCCCTGCTGATGCAGCCCAGCCCAGCTCTACAGATCCCTGCCATTCCATGCCCTGCTCTGGGCCCCACCAGTGCTGGCCTTGGGACATTGGTCTGAAGACATTGGTCCCCAAGATGGTGACCAGGGGACAGGGTACCTGTCAAAGGGCAGGGCTACCCATGCGGCCCTTGACAGCTTGCCAAAACTGAGTAAGCAGCTCTCCATCCAAAATAATTGCCCACCCCTGCAGTAGAGGCATCTTCCCCCTCTGGGCCAGTTGCCAATGGGCTGTGGCTGCAGAGTTGGCTTTTGTGCAGCAGTATTGCCATGTGTGCCCCCTGCTCAGGCATCTGGGCAGCTACCACCCAGATGTTCCCAATGTGATGGCCTGCTTTGAACTGTCAAAGCATGTCCTTCTCACCCCAATTGGCCAGAAGTTCAGCCACATCCAGCTGGTCCAAGATGCTGGCTCTGAGCTGGCAGGGTCCTGCCACTGGCCTCCCTAGCAGGAATTTTGTTGTTCCCCATTTGAAAACTGAAATATCCCTGATAAAAAAATTCCAAAGTCACTCTGTAAAATATCCCAAAATCCATGTTACTCCACAAATAAACAAAAGACCACTATAGAGTGAGTGAGAGAGAGAGAGAGAGACCGATCCACTGGGCAATGCTTTAGTGATATATCTACAGTGTTAAAGCAGTTTGGAAGCCTACCAGTGTCTTTATCATCAGAATAAAATGAATTCTAAATACCTATATGTTTTGCTATTTGCCTTTGGTTTTCTCACCATAGAGCAGTTAGAGCTCCCTGTGACCCTTTCACTAACCAGGATATGGGTACAGCTGCCCATGCAGCCATAGCTCCTGCCAACAGTTCTCATCCTGTCTGGCATCTGGGCATGCAGGCTGTGTACTAGGGGGATTTGGGGTTTGCAGGAGGGAGCTGGGAAGGGGGGTGAGGCACGTGGTTGGTTGTGGAGGCATGAGGTGTGTTGGTAGGTGTGGGTGGATTGTGGAGGAACTGTGCAGGGGGGCTGATCAGGAGAGGTGGGTCCCCTGCTCCCACAAAGGGCCCAGCCCCCCTGCACAGCTCATGGACTGCCCCCACAGGGGCTACAGTCCCCCAACAGAGGTTACAACCCCCCCAACAGGGGCCACATGGCCCCCACAGGGGCTACCTCCTCTGCAGAGCCCACATGCCTCACTCCTGCTCGCTCTCCCAGCCCCCCGGATTGCTGACCCACCTGGCCACATCCCCTGCTGACTCCTGCAGCCCTCCTGATGGCTTCCCCACCCAGCCCCACCCCCTGCTTGCACCCCCAGCCGTCTTGATGGCTGCCCCAGCCAGCCCTAGCTTTTGCCTGCTTCCCCAAACCCCACAATAGGTGCTCCCTGGACACAGCCTTTTGGCACTAAAAAAATAATTTTAAAGAAGCCTGCACTCACCGGCAGTAGCAGGGGCTCTGGGGGCTCTGGGGCCATTTAGCAGAGCCTCCGCCCCCCCACCACATGGGGGGCAGCGGGGGAGCAGCAGGGCTCCCCAATTGCCCCCAACCTGGCCCCGGCCCTGAGGCCCCCTTCCCCCTGCCTAGCCCTACACTCACCAGCAGCAGCAGCTCCTGTTAGGGTCACTGGAGCCTCATGGCAGAGCCATCTACACAGCATGGGGCAGTGGGGAGCAGCAGGGCCCAGCCCTGGCTGCCTGGCATCCACAATGCCACTGCCCCATCATGTGGGTGCAGCTGGGGCTGGCAGAATGCTACATGGCTCTGCGCACTGTTGGGCAGCTGGGGCTGCTGGGGCTGGGTGGGGCAGCAACCTGGGGGGGCTAGGTAAGTGGGCAGGGAAGGTGGGGGTCCCCCCATTGTCCCCTCCCTTCCCCTCCAGTCCCTTACTTACCGGCAGGAGCTCCAGTCCAGCTCTCTGTCACTGGCACATTGCCTGCCCTGCATGGGCAGGCAGCTTGCTTCAGCACCAGGGCAAGGGCCAGCCATAGAGACATTCTGCTAGCCAGCCTCCTTGATGGCTGCCTGCCCAGCCCCATCCCCTGCACATCCACTGATCCATAGAGTCAGGCAGCATGCTGGCTGGCTACCAGAGTGTCTCTGTGGAGGATGAAGCCTCTGGTTGCCTCAACTTTTTGCCCAACTTTCCTCCCCCCCCCCCGGTGTTGG
>JAGPOW010003316.1:95629489-95653409 GCA_030014935.1 Caiman crocodilus
TTCTTGTTGTCCTTAATCCGGGAAGCTAGTCCTATCTCCATCTCTGCCTTGGCCTTCCTGACTGCCCCCCTACATCTTCGGGCGACTGTATCATAGTCTTTTTCCATTTACTTCCTCCAAAATTAATACACCATGTCATCATACTTTATTCAAATCCCTTTTAAAAATGCACTTTTCTTAGAAAGGTATAAAGAGGTGAACCAATTGTGTGTTAATTTTTTGTGTGGGAAAATAGAAGGAAGAAACACCACTGCTGCAGCAAGCCATTCAGACATCCATTATAACTTGATCTGAATCGCCAAGCCAAGAATCAGACTTTTGGTTTAGGAAAGAGCAAATTCTTTTCTTTCTGAATGTAATTAACCTCTAGAAGGTATACCTAACTTCAGCCTGAGAGAGCTTGGGCACACCATTGAGAAAAAAGTCCCACACATTCACACATAATCTGTCCATATTCAGTCTCAGCTCAGAATGAACAGGAGAGCCTAACTGTGATAATTGCAACCATCATTCTCCTGTCAGCAAATTTCTGGATCCATGGAGAGCCCAGCAGACCAGAAGACACAGGACTGCACCTGGATATGGCCTGTGGGTTGGGGGCTGAGCATCCCTGGTTTAGATATACCCCAAAGGCCCCATATTTATTTTTATTTTTATTTGCATTTTTATATTTGTACATTTTTTATTTTTATATTTATATTATATTTTTATTTATTTTTATTTTATTATTATTTGTTCCTTTACCCCATATTTATTATGGATTTTAGGGCTTTTTTTAATGGCATAAGGGACAAACAAGTTAATGCCAATTACATGGTTTGATGCTATATTTAAGAGTCACCTCATTATTAAGAGACCCCCTCCATGATTCTATACCAGTTCAGCAATATCTAGAAAAAATAAAATAATATTCTGACTAGCAAGCATTTTAACAAATACATTAATAAGCTTGGTTTTAATTAAAAATGACCTTGTGCTGTCTATTTACTATGTGACACTTGATTTTAGCTCCTAGATTGTTTCATTTGAGTTCTGCCTATTCCTCTCCCGCCTCTCCTCCCATCTAAATTTTCTGCCAAAATATCAGTTCTGAGATTCATTCATGTGGTGAGTTATCTGAGTCACTGATCAAGAACTGCATTTCTTGCAGAGAGCAATCAAGCATTCAAGGGTACGATTAGGGTTCTCTCTCCTACTTTATCAGTTGTTTAGCTCATTCACAGACCAATGGCCGCATTGAAGTTTTCCAATGCTACTTTGTTCTCAACATTTGGAAAGACCTAGGGCCAGGTCCTCCAATAGTATAAATTATGATTGCTCCATTGACTTCAGAAGAGTTGGGGCAGTTCACAGATTTCCTCTTTAAAACGTTTTAACATTAGAATTTTGACTATTTTCATAATTGCTTTTCTGCATTGCTCACTCAGCTTTAAAACCAGCTTCAACCACTGTCTGAGGAAGCAATCAGAAGGAAAAGAATACAGTGCGAAACAAGCCACTGAGATTATTCTTTTCTGATTCTTTCTTACTTGAATGCATTATTCCACAGTTTAATCTACACTATGATCACGGAAGCCACATCTTTAAACCTGTGCCTGACTCCTCTCCCTAGAATCCTTTCCAGCTGTCTATAGTGTAGATCTTTAGTTTTGTCTTAACTTTCACCAGACTTTCACTTTAAGACAAATATCCTCCTACTTGGAAAGAAACACATTCAGCTGTCTCCATGTTACCTAGCTCCCATCCAGGCCATCTTCAGCCTTAAGCCCTGCTTTATAAGAGATGGCAGACTGCAAGCCCAACTAATGTTACTTCTCAAGCATAGCCCACATCCATGACTATCTCTGGGCTGATTGCCGAGCCACTTATTGATGCCTGTCACACCATTTCTTGATTACTGAAACTATCATCCCAGGGCCCTGGCAGATGTTACATTTGTTCTGCTTTATATGCTATTAGTGCAACAAGATGTGAAAGGCCACACATTCACACTGTTTGCTGTGCTATAAAAATGGCTAATCCACTACACTGCCACAACAGAGATCTGTCGTATCAGGACAAATTTAATGTGTGGCCAGGTTTTAGATCCCCACTATACCACTCTGTTTTGCAGTCCAACAGGGAGGGAAGGAGAGAGATCAGCTTTTTCCCTGATAGCTCTTACAAAGCTGCCATGTCCCTATTGCCACTGTGTAGTGTCAAGGATACAGTAGTGGCATGGGCTGACCATCTTTTCTCTTGCCCAGTTAGCCCTTACTGTCCCAGCATGTCTTGTAGGCAGTTCAACCAGCTCCTAAACATCAGGGGCACTTTAAAGCTCCCAGCTGCCTGACTGCTGCAGTGGCCTCAGCTGGGTAGCAGGCTCCCCTGCAGTGGAGGGTGGGGGGGATGGAGGGTGGGAGGGAAGGGAGCTAAGGAGCAGCCTCTACTGCCCCCTGATTGGAGAGCATAAGTTTGTGGCAACTTTGTCATGTCCCAGTTTGTAAAACTAGCACTACAGTGTGCCAAGGCTCACGATGACCTCTCAAATTTTCTAGTGTCTGGTCACATATCCTAGAAAGACTCTTGTGGTCCTCATCAGCTTATATATTCATGCTCTCCTTGTTCTTAAAGCTATCAAAGCTACATTTGGTGTTTGCTCTTTCTCACTATACATCTTTGTACTCCCAGTCTGTCTGTTTACTTTGTCTGTTTTGGCCTCCCCTCCTTGTTTTCTTGGAAAAAAATACGGATGTGCAAACAGATTTACTCACAGTGGTACAACCATTTGCTATGGTACAAGTAACAGTTACCTAGCTCTAAGCAACACCAGGAAACCTTCCTTTTTCTGATCATGCTCTTTCTTGCATATGCAAGTGTGCATATGCACAAAAGGAGCCACTGGCATGTCAGAGGCAAGGGGTGCAGACACAAGGGAAGTGTAGTGGCATAGCTGCAGCTCCTTTTTAGACTGAACCATGATGTAGCAGGCTTGGCAACTTTTTTTAAGTCCTCAGAGCAGTTCCCACTCTTTCCCTCCATACTCAAAGGCACACTGCCTCCTCTCCCTTCCCCCTCTCTAACCTGCTGCTGCTACTTTCCCCACTGTCCCAGCAAAAGGAGAAGTTTTAAAGTCACTCCTGTCACACCCAGCCAGGCTGCTCAGTGGTGGAGTTCAGCTGGGACTAGCCAGTAGCAGCAGTGGGAATGGGTGGGTAGATGGGTTCTCCTAACTTGCTCAGTCCCCCAGGAGTAGGTGGGGAAAGAGGGGACCCACCCACCTGCCCAACCCCAGTACTGCGGCCCACTGTGGTTGTTCCCAACCCAACTGCTGCATGGCTTGACTGGAGCAGGCAAGAGTGCCTTTGAAGCTTCCCCTGCCCCTGTGACAGTGGGGAAAGCACCAGCAGCAGGCGCAGAAGGCAACAAGGATGAGCATGGAGGGGAGGGGAAATTCTTATATGTTTTGAGGTCTTTAAAAGTGTCCCCAGAGATTTCTGCAATAGTCTGACTGCACCAGTGATTGATGGGGTAGCAGAAAGGAATGGAGAGGTGCAGTCATCCTCTGAACATGGGTAGCTGCCCCCTCACCCCACTTTGCCAAATCTTTGCTCTGTTTGATTGGCCACAGATTTGTTAGTTTGTGTCTGCTAAGAACTACTAAACAGATCCTGTTCCTTGAGTGGAGGTCAGTCCTTTGATTTTGCCCAGCTTTATGCATCAATCTTCTCACCTACTGCTACCTCAGTGATCTTCCATCACTTCATATCTTGGTCAAAACTCTTCTGTGCTGCTCACAAACAATAATTTTAAAGCTCATTCCATCCAGCATGGTCATAACTCAAAAGAAAAAAAAAGAAAGCAAAGCATAAAAACTTGGATCCCATGATGCTGTATGTAGACTTTCACATGGGAATAAGTAAATTCAGAAATGAAAAACATGCAAACAACTATGATGCTACATTTTCACCCTTGTATTACAAAAGAAGTTATTATAGTCTATGAATATACAAGACATTTCAAGATCTTTATGACTTACGTTAATGTAAAAACAATACTAGAAGCAAAAATGTACCTTTTAAAAAGCTTCTAAGTGCTTTGACGATACAAATCATGACAGTTTTTTTCCTGAGAAGTCTGCGGGAAGAGGCTGGTACTGTTTTTGCTGATCAGGCACAGCAGAGCACTTTGCAGCAGTATATAGTGGCACATGATGTTCTAGACTGTGACGGTTTCTTGTCAAACACGTAAAGGTCAAATACATACTCCCAATAACTGCATTGAGATTACAGGGGTTTGAATCCTGCAGTTTGTTTCTAAGTGGTTAATTGTGCACATGCTCAGGTAACACAGATGGCCAAAAGACTATTCTAGAAGTGATTAGATTGGTATCATCCTATCCCATTAAATATCATGTGCTAACAAAATACGTCTACAACAAAGTAGCTTAGTTAGACACTTGTAGTTTCCAATATTATTGTTTTATAATAGTGATTCTGTATAAAACATAAGTATATTACTTCCATGCCCTTTTAATCTTGTCAGGTAGACCACTAAATATTCTGGCTTCTGCTATTAGAACAAAAGGAATCATTCATTCTCTTGACAGTTTGCTGAAACAGAGTTTTACAGTATATGAAATCACCCATAGTTTGATTTAATTTACGACGGAACAGATAAGACATTACAGTATAGATATGAGCAGCAAATACACCAGTTGGAACTTGAGTATATTAGCAGAGAAATGTAGTTAGCCATGTTAGTCTGAAATCAGGCAGAAGGCAGGGTACATTTCCACCCTATTTGCATTCTCTCCATTCTATACACTACTTTTGTGCACATCCTTTCATAGCATCTACATTATCTCCAGCTTACAAAAACCTGTCCTACATATATCTCTTATTTAGTTAGTATATAATGTGCAAATCTACCTTGCCTTTACTTAAGAATACCAGAAATCTTGATATAAGTTCTGAAGAAGTCTGATGTTAAGTGCCCTAATGTCAACTATGCCATGAAAACTTTCTCAAAATGACTCGATTCTCGTATTTCTCTAGGTATTCCATAAGATCTATTGTCTTCTTGTGCATTAATCACCATCGTATCTAGACAAGAACAGAGTATGATAAAATCACACATAGATCATAGCTCTATATTCTTCCCTCTTTTTGATGGAATAATTTGAAAAAAATTAATTTTCTTCAGGTTTTTTATGTTGGGCCCCTCTTTAGGACAAAGAATTTACTAAAAAGTGAATCTTAAATTTCACTGCAAGATAGATACTCCAGATACAGTATTTCCTGTGAATGCATGTTCAAAAAATATCTTGAGAAAGAATAACTCTTACAAGTCATCTGATTTGCCTCTTTTCTACCATCCTCCTGAATAAACAATATGCAACAATAAATGATATATATTGTTAAGTTAAAAAATTACATTAGCACTACAACAGGGTTTTGTTTAAAATATTTTGGGTTATTCAGGAATATTTGTTGAAATATTTAACTAAATCATAAAAGCATCACAATTAAAATCACCCCCTTGCAGGGTTCTTAGTGTATCTGTGAACCTGTAGTGTTACGTAAAAAAATTGTAGAGGTAGAAAGGTTAACCTGTGTCCCCCTGGACCTTGGCCCAGCCTTGATTCTCCCCATTGCTCTGGCTGCAGCAGGATCTGGAGTCTCTGGACTTTCCTTCCCTTCTGTGACTTCCACATTCTGCACTTGCCCCAGGCAGAAGTGTGGCACAGTGTGGCACAGCACAGCATGGCATGAAGTGCTCAGGGTGAAGCTCAGGCTGTGCAGCACAGTGTAACCATGTGGAAGGTGTCCATGGGAGCACACAGTGTAACCAGGGAAGAGAGGAGTATGCCCCTTTGGTCATTGCAGTGGGGTGGAGGCCTTCACATACTACAGGGCATCCATGCAGCATGTGGCCTGGCAGGTCTGTGATCCCCATTGCAGTGCATGGGATATGTAGTCCCTGGCCACTTAAAACTTGGACAGTATTGAGCTATGGAATTTAATCGTATCAGTCATACAAAAGATATTCACATTTTTGTGGTAACTGAGGATGTTTATACACATGCTCCAAGAGGTGGAGGTGTGGGGGTGGTGCTTTAATTAGCACTTCTCTGACAGCCATGCTAATTAAAAGCACCTGGAGCATCATGCATCTCAGCATTCCTGAGCTGAAAAATGATGGTGGGGCACTTTGAACTAAAGCTTATTCAAAAAGCCCAGCCACCATTTTTCAGTGCAGAGACACTGATACACATAGAGTGTGCTGGAGCACAGTAACTACTTACCACACTCCAGCAGATTCGATTAATGGGGTCTGCTTTGATTTGCTGCGATTTCAGTTACAATTACAGTTACAGAGCAGTGTCCCTGCACATGTATAGGAGCCCTGAAGGCCAAGTTTTGTTCCACCTATTAAGTGTCTAAGTAGAGTTAGGTGCCTAAGTGTGGTTCTATTCCATCCTGCTCAATTTCCTGAAAATACATCAATGCAGGTACTTTTGTAACATATAGTCATCTTACCCTTAGGGTTGAGTCACAAAAGAGCAGCAAGGCTTTTACATTAACTGTTTTTCAGGGACTGAGCAGGATAAAGAGTATCACACTTAGGGCCCTGATGAGTGAAATAAGATTTTGGGCACCAGTTCTTAAATCACCAGGCTCTGGGTTCGAAATTACTCAGTCTCTTCTCCAGTGTACTTTTTGAAGTTGAGGTTCTTCACCCTGCATGTAATAGTCATTGGATAAAGTAAAAGAGCAGGGAAGTTTGTGTCTCAGTGAAAATAACAGCTCAGGCTAGAACCTGGGGCCATTTCCCTTCAAGCAAGGCAACCATCTTGCTAAGTCACACCCTCCTTTTAGCTTGCTGTCTTCCTCCCACACTTGTCTGCCCAGGGCCCCAGCTTCAAAAGGAGCTCTGGCAATAGCAGGGGGGTTAAGGCATGGTTGCTGCCTATATTTGTGACCTGGTAGTTTGAGCACTATGTTGAGAAGTAAAGTGATACAGGTTCAAATCTTATTTGTGAAAGGGGCCTAGAACATGCATTAATGTATTTCCAAAGACTTGAGCTGGGTGGAATAGAACCACACTTAGGTACCTAAATCCGCTTACATACCTAATAGGTGTTAAGGCAAGTGCCCTAACCACTTAGGCCACTTACAGACATGGATAAAAACCTTCCCAAAAGCAGCACTTTACTTTCAGTTTGGTGCACCCCCCGTATCGAATGCAGTGCATGCACAGAAGAAACAGCACATTAGTCTGACCCAGTTTGCTTAATGTCTGTATAGGTCACACACTTCAGCAGGGCTCTGTGGTGCTATTATCGAATTGAATCAGCTTTAGAGATAAAAGCATCAAAAAGCCCTGCTGAAGCATCTGATCTATTTGAAACATCACTAATATATAGATATATATACAGAGTGGAATTTCATTTTAAATCATGGGAAATATGGATTTGGGTTATTTTTTTCAATATGAAAATTGGGGATATTTTTAATCAGATAAACCAGGATCCCTGCTTATCATAGGTAAAACAAGGAAAGGTCATCATCTTCCTCTAGAGTCTACCACTTGTTACACGTAGGTTTCTGGCTAGCTACATTTCCATTTACACATATATAGCTGCATACCTAGTGTCTAGCTTACTGCTCATTTTCAGTCTCTGTTCATATGCTTATCCTTCCACAGGATAAAAATAATAGAATTCCAAGCTGTGTACAAATGCTCAAAACTCCATTCTGGGAGTTAGAAGGCTGCCATTTGGACTTTCAGAAGAAAAATCAAATTCTGCTCATGCTTACCTTTAAGTCAAAGTAAATTAAGCATATGCTTACCATTAAGCATGTTAAACTGGGCCTAAGTCTTACAGGTTTGGGGCTTTAGGGTTCATAGATTTAATAGATTTTTAGGGTCAGAAGAGACCTTAGCAGATCATCAAATCTGACCCCCCGCCCCAAGCAGGAAAGAATGCTAGGATCAGATGCCTCTCTTGGAAGCCTAAGGTCAAAGGATCCCAGCAAGATAAGTATCCAAAAGTTTCTTAACAAAGTCCAGAGTAGGTGCTTGCATCACCTCTGGAGGGAGTCTATTTCAGGCCTTGGGGGCTCAGACAGTAAAGAGGTTTTTCCTTATGTCCGGCCTAAAACAATCTTGGAGAAGTTTGTGACCATTTGACCTTGTCATCTCTTGGGGTTCTCTGGTGAACAGGCATTTCCCCCAGATCCTGATGTACACCCCTTATATACTTACAGGCAGCCACCAGGTTACCCCTGAACCTGCACTTTTCTGGCTGAAGAGTCCCATGACTCACAGCCTCCCATCATAAGGCCTGTTTTCCTGCCCTCTGATCATATGCATGGCTCTCCTCTGGACTCTCTAAAACTTTTCCACATCCTTTGTGAATTGTAGAGCCTAGAATTCGGTGCAGTACTCTAGCTGCAGCCTCACAAAGGCCGAGTACAGGGGGAGGATGACATCCTGAGATTTGTTTGAGAAGCACCTATGGATCCAGTCCAGAGCTTTGTTCACTTTACCAGCTGCTACATCTCATTGGTGGTTCATTTTCACCTTGTGTCAGTCATGACCCCCAAGTCCCTTTTGGCCATGGTGCTAGCAAGTGTAGCACTGCTGAGCCTATAAGCGTGATATGATTTTTTTCCCCCAAGGTGAAGTACCTTGCCTTTTTCCGTATTGAATGCCATCATGTTTTTATCTGCCAACTTTCTAAGCCTACTAAGGTCAGCCTATCCTCAGGTGGGGATGCTATAGCTGCCAGTCACACACCTGAGTCCAACACTGCCCTCACTTTGCGGTTGCCTACTTGTGCCCAGAGGGTAGGTCGCTCCCAGACAGCATCCTCCCTACCATGTCCAAAGCTACAATCCATGGGCTGTCCCTTCTGGGCATCCCTGTGGCTCTCTGGTCCCCTGTGACTCCAATGTTCTGGTCGCCATCATTCTTAGGTACAGTTTGGGCACTCTCTGGAGAAATGACCCATCTTCCCACAGTGGAAGCAGACTATATCTAGCACTGGGCCTCGGAGGGGTCCTTTCTTCCTCTCTACCTCCTTGACAACCCCTGTTGTGGGATTTGGAGGGCGCTTTTCTTTCATGAAGAATCCCTCAGAGGCTGCAAAGGCCTTCACTAGTTTGAGCGCTTCCTCGCAGGAAGAAGGGGAGTGCTGCCGCATCCGTTGTTGTGTCCGGCCTTCTAAATCATCGAGAAATTGTTCCAAGATTCTCTGGTCTATTACGGCCTCTCGGTTGTGTGTGGCCAGATTAATCCATTTCCCAAATAGGTCACGCAACGATTGCAACAGGAGCCTCAGGCATCTTTCTTCCACCCCCTTCTTGGCCTGAAACTTGCGCTGGTAGTGCTCGGGATTGATTTCAAGCTGGTATAACGTGGCCATCTTAACTGCGTCATAATCGCATGCCTCATCTCTGGGCATAGCTCGATAAGCCGCCTGGGCTTTCCCAACCACGAGCGCCCCTAATTGGCCTGCCCAGAAAGCTTTATCTAGGCCGGTGATGATGGTGTGGCATTCAAAAGCCTCAGTGTAGGCTTTGGGATCATCTTTGCTAGTCATCCATGGCATTTTGAAGACTGAGACAACCAGTCTCATCCATTCCTGCTGTTGTTGCAACAACTGCTGTTGTGAGTCGACACTCTGTCAGCAGTTGGAGGTTCTGGCTTAAGGCATCGGGAGGGGCAGTGATCGGTGGCTGCATTGCCAACTGTTCATCCATACCCGGTTCCTCTTGTAGGTTCCTGGCGAATGCACCACTTTGTAGCCCTTGGGCATCGAACATCCTACCTCGGGCCTCCTCGCTCTGAGGATTTGCAGATATCCGGCTTGCAGTTGCAGTTTGCTTTGGGGCAGGTCTCTCTCCACGCTGTGGTTTGCCCCTTCTTTCCTGCCACAACTTTGATCTTCCAGTGGGTGGGTCTTCCTGCAGTGCGGTCACCCTCTTCAGCTACCTACGGTAGAGGTCTTCTGCGAGGCTCCTCCTCCCCTTTCACCTCGCCCTTACCCTACCTGGCGGATCCTGGTGTTCCTGTTGCTGCTCCCTCAGGCATGCCACCAATGAGCTCACCTCTTTCTCACTCCCCCTATCACCACGCCTCAGCCCCTTCAAACCCGAGGTAACACAACCAAAACAAAATTCTGCTGAACTTAACCACGGCTCACTGCCTGACAATGTCGGGGCCTCTGCCCCTCTCTCCCTCTATCGAGTCACAGCCCGTGACTCAGCCTACTAGGCCTCTCTCTCCGGGCCAGCTACCCACCACTTCTGGTCTGGCGTCTCTTGGGGTAACCCGCTATCCGGGTCTTCCCTGTTGTGGACCCCTCTCTCTGAATCTTCCCCATCTCACCGATCCTTTTCTGGGTCCTCCCTGTACTGCAGTCTTCCTTCGGGGTCTCCCCCTGACCGCAGACCTCTTTCTGGGTCTTCCCCGGTCTGCTGCTCCCTCCACGCTGTCGCGGCTCTCTTCCCCGCTCTTTCCTGGCTCACCCGCTGTTCGCGTGTAGCCCTCCAGTGTCCAGTCTTCCCCCGGTTCTCTCTCTCTGCTGTAGCTCCTGCCAACATGCAGCTCCGGTGTTCCGCCCCTCCAGCAATCTCCACCGGTCTGGCCTCTTCATGTCAGCCATGTGCGTGCCGCCCTGCTCTCCGCTGCGGTCGGCTCTTTTATCCCTGTCAGCCGGTGATCTCCGCTAACGTCACCCGCCATCCGCCATCCGCAGGTGATTTAAGGCTCTGTTTTGGTGGTGCGCGGGCTTCTCCAGCAGTCCTTGTTCTTCCTTGGCTCCTGCGGTGAGTAATTTAAATCTTTCCTCTTCTTTTTTTCCTGTTCTGCTGCCTGTTTCTGACTCCATGGCTCCTTCTGGGAGCTCCAGAGTTTCCTTGGGTTTTCTCCCCCTGTGACAGATGCTTTACCCCAAAGTTTGGTGTCATGGGTGAACTTAGCCAGTCTGCTTCTGACAGCAATGTCCATATCATTAATATAGAGTACAGGTCCAAGAATGGAGCCTTGGAGGACATCACTGATCACAGAGCACCATGATGGTTCACTTTCATCGACTACCACTCTCTGAGTCCAACCTCAGAGCCAATTCCCCAGCCATCAGAGTGTAATGTAGGCTAGGCTGCAGCTGGTCAATTTTTCCATGAGATCATGAGATACTAGATCAAAGGCGCTTTTGAAGTCCAGATATATGATGTCAGTCTCCTCTCCCTTGTCCAGATGATATGTCATATGGTCACAGAAGAAAATGTGATTGGTCAGGCAAGACCTACCTGCAACAAACCCATGCTGGCTATCCCTCAGGATGTTGCCATCAGCCAGTTTGTCAAGAATGGTCTCTGATAATTTTTTCCAAAATCTTTCCAGGAATTGAGGTCAAGCTGATTGGCCTATGGTACCCCAGATCTACTTTCCACCCTTTCTTGAAGATAGGCATCACATTGGCCTTCTTCCAATCTTTGGGTACTTCACCTGAGTGCCACAAGTTTTCAAAGATCCTTGCCAGTTTTATGGTGCCTGCCAGCTCCTTAAGTACCTGGGTACAAATTGTCAGGACCAGCTGACTTGAAGGTGCCCAGGCTCTCAAGGTATTCCTTTACAAGATCTATAAATTCATCCTCACCCTGGCCATCCTGCATCATGTCAGGCAGGCAATTCCTTTGGGCTGGTGAAAAACCTATGCAAAATACTCATTAAGCAGATTGGCTTTTTCCTGGGTGTCAGTTGTTCCATTTGGTTTAGCAGGGGTCCAATGTTATCCTTGCTTATCTTCTGACTCCCCACATATCAGAAAAAAGGCTTTTTATTGTCCTTGATACGTATAGCCAGTTGGAGTTTGGTTGCAGCCTTAGCTTTCCTGCTTTGCTCCCTACAGGTCTGGACCAGTGCAGAATACTCCTCCTTAGTGGTGATTCCAGTCTTCCATCCTTTATAAGCCTTTCTTTTTAGATGCAGGAGGTCCATGAGTTCCGTGCTGAGCCAAGGAAGTTGTACCTTTTTGCTGCCTTTCCTCCAAGATGGGATGGACATCCCTTGTGATTTCAGGATTATTCCCTTAAGGAGCAACCACTCATCCTGAACTCCCCTCACTGTTCAGTCATGGTCCCTTATGGCCTCAACAACAAGCCTCCTGAGTTTATTAAAGTTAGTTTTTCTAAAGTCGAGGACTTCTGCATTGCTGACTGACTTGACAGCTTGGCAATGGATAGTAAAATTGATTAGCTCTGGTCACTGTCTCCCAGCTTTCCTTCAATTCTTGGATCACTAACTAGATCATCCCCTTTGGCCAGTACCAGGTCCAGCAGTGCTTTACCTCTTGTTGGTGCATGGACTTCTTGAGTCAGATGGAGCTAATCCATGCATTTGAGGAAGCTTTGTGACGTTCAGATTTGGTCATGTGCTATTCCCATGAGATGTCCAGGTAGTTGCAGTAATTACATGACAACTATGCACTGACAGCGTGCAGCCTCAGCCAGGTCCCTGGCGAATTCCTGGTCAAGCTCTTGTTTTTCATTAGGAGGTCTGTAGTAGACTCCTACCATTGTGTCTCCTGTGCCACATTCCCCATGTATTTCAACCCAGAGGGTCTCCAGTCATCCTCCCTGGGTGCCAAGGTCAGCTTGCAAGGATGTGTAGCTTTCCTTGACATAGACAGCTAAACCCCCCACCCCTTTTTTTCTGCATGATCTCTCCTGTACAGGGTATAGCCATCTATACCTGTGACCCAGTCACCCCAGTCCCACCAGGTCTCCGTTATCCCTATGAGATTGTAGTCATTCTTTTTTAGCAGGAGGACCAGTTCCTCCTGTTTGTTTCCCAAGCTCCTGGTATTGATGTACTGGCAGGTAAGTGCCCCTTGGAGGCCTTAGGCTTCCATGCACTCCCAGGAGGACCTGATTCCAGGGCTGGGGTAGGAATAAATTTCCTTGAGTGCCCTAACCTGCTGGTTTTGCAGAAGTTACCTAGTGGGCTTGCATTGGCCACCCATCCCCTCATGGGCTTAGTTTAAAGCCCAGTCAAGCAGGTCAGCCATTCTGGCTGAAGAGATTTTCTTCCCCAGTGAAGTGAGGTGGAGGCCATCTCTTCCCTCTTGCTCTATAATAAGTCATTGCAACTGATTCTACTCCTTTCTTACACAATTAATCTTTTGCTACCTTTTAAATATAACAAGCAGCATTATTGCGGTAATTTATTTTTAATAGCAACTAAACCGATGGATATTTATAGCACATTCTTTAATAAAAATGTTATAAATACTTACTACAAACCTAACAGACCATGTCTTATATTTTGATTGATTAAAAAAAAAAAGAAATCAATCATTAACTCAGCAAAATTACTAATTTTCCAGCACAGCTGTTCAGACATGTTGGTGCCCTTACTACTTAAAAAAAAAAAGAAAAAAAAAAGGTTGTTGCCATTATAAACCATTGATTATGCTTTATTACAAAATAATTACTTTTAAATCAATTATCATAGTTAACAGGTGATTTCTTGGGGAATATTATTACCTAATTATTATTAAAGATCTGAGTACAGATGGCATATGCAGTTCATTGTTTGTTATTACTTTTACAAGCACAGATGGTATAGTACAATCACTAAAACTAACAGACAGTGATCTTTTGCTTAATATAATTATCAAATGAATGTGTCGAGTGATTTTTTTCTAGTTTTGCTAAAGTGCTGCAGTACAAGTAATGGAGTTAGTCCTTCAGACCGTATATACTCACATGCAATATCTGGAGAGTTGCTGAAAAGGCCTGTTTTTAAAGATATGTGACAACATATCTACATAGCCTAACGTGAACATACTCTTTCTTTATATGCCAGTTTAACTTGAGCTCTGTAAACTCTGCTGGCAAAACTTCTGAAGACATAAAAAAAAACCAATTCCAGGAGCAAAACCAGGAAAAAAGAAAAATTTAGTTCAATAGTTTTTTTAAGACAGAGTATTTAAGAGTAGTACTGTGCCCTGTTTAAAATCCACAAGATACGAAAAGCCTGCTTAAAAAAAATGCCAAACATTTATATACTATGTAATCTGCTAAGAGACAAACTCACCACAGTGAAAAGATCAAAGGTTTAGAGGGATAAAGAACATGCCACACTTGCTTTCCTTTCTTTTTTCATTCCACTTTTGACCCTGATTTAACAAGTGGGACAATAAATGTATATTTTCACTCTTAGTTTAGTTAGATTAAACTGACCCATAGGATCATTAGAAGCAAATGAAGATCCTTCTATTGGTAAGTAAGTGGAGTTTAATTCTATTGTCCAGGTTATACCTCAGGGTACCACTCATTTCTTCTTGCACTTACATTCCTTCTTACTTTCCTCTAGAACACCCAGATGAATCACTATTACATCTTTTACTACTGACCCTTCCAGTTCTTTTAAAAGGACAATACCTTAGATTATCATTCAGTTATATCCATGCACAATATATAGTTAGGATTTTTAAGGGAAATAGTGCCCTAATCTACAAATAAAATACTCCTGATACTACATCTATGGATTAGCTCCTATTGTGATTAGGATTCCCTTTTACAATTAGATGTAAGTAGACAGTATCTTAGTCACTCATTTTAAGTCATTGTTGTTACCAGCAATTGTCATCTAGATCAATTAATAATAGCCTAATCATGTCTCCCCCCAAAAAATTACTACTCTAAGTATCATTTTGAAAGAAATGTTATTGGAAATCTTTTATTCCAAACATAACATGGGAAAAAGATACAATACAGGCAACTCCCACTTAATGCTGTTTCGCCTAGCGCTATTTTGCTATAACGGTCATTTTAAATTGACCGTTAAATTCCATTTAGTCCTCAGTGAGTTTCATTATAACACTCATGGTCACCATTTCGAGTCATTAAAACCACTTGCGGTCACCATCTTGGGTTGTCAAATACTTTTGGTTTCACTTAATACCCATTTTGCTTAATGCTCGGTTTTTCAGGAACCAATTAAGAACACTAAGCAGGGATTCCCTCTAATTATATTCCACACGATGAACATCCACTATCAGGTGATAGAGTCCATCTTGTGCAAAAATATAATCTTAGAATAGCACTTTCAAGTAATTGTGTGATAAGCAACAAGTGATCATTGTATTACTCATTGTTAGATATTATTTTCAGTTATACCCAAAGTAGAGTTTGCCCTGGTGAAATTATCAACCTATATTTCCATGGATAAAATAAAAAAAAGGAATATTAATAACAAGATAAAAGATAAATAGGTAAATTTAATATATTCCAAGAGAGAGCAGATGGTATTTTTTACAGAAGACAAATATAGTTTAGAATGTCAAAACAAAAGAGAGGAAAGAAACATAATCCAGTAGCAAAAATTCACTGTCTCATTTTGCCATAAAAATATGCAGTGCATTTCCTTAAAATATGCAGTGACTGAATCTGTAATGTAAAGTTGAAAAACCCATTATTTTCACTTAAATTTGTTACTAAATCCCTTGACGGGTGGATCCTCTGCTGCCAGATGCTTCTGGAGCCTGATTCAGTACTTAATACAGTCATTTCAATATCTGCTTAAAACCCTGGTAAATAAAATTGTTTAAGGCTAGCAGGGTTGTCCAGCTTCTGGGAAGTCACTGGCTACATGTTAGGTGTAGTCCCTGGAGCTGCATGAAGTGTGGGCAGTCACCCTCCCTAGGATCCCTCCCCGCCTAGCTAACCACCTGCCATGAAATCACCACCTGCCATGAAATCAGCTCAGCTCCTAAGCCTTTCTTGAATAGTGTGAGCAGCCCAGCATCTTCTCCCACTATGGGTGCAGCACATGCAACCCGGCTCCCCACAGAAGTATGCACAACTTGGACACCCTAACCCCCTCTTATTGTAATGCCCCTCCCCCCAGGGACAAGGGCAGGAAGAAAATGGAGCCTGAAGATCAGAGCTGCCATAAGGAGTGGCATGGGCAGGCAGTGGTCATGGTTCCAACTGTCTGTAAACATACAGATGGTCCTTAAAAAAACAGACTAAGAATTCCTGTTTATGGTGTCTGAGAGACAAATTGGGCTGTCCATAAAAAGTGAAGAAACCCTGAGTTCATGTCAAGATCTCTATCAGAATGAAGCTAAATGCAAGTGTTGATACTGGACTGTGCAGTACAACCTGGCATCTAAGCAGACATACTACACAGAGCCCTGCATTGAACTGTCAGTCAGAGCTTTCTGATTCACTGGAGCTTCTTGTCCTCTCTCACCCTAAGAAGTACTGCTGCTGAGTGTCCCAGACAATACCTGTCTGTTCAGTGCTCACTGCAAAGGTAGGGTGAGGTGGGCAGGACAGGGACAGAGCTGTGGAGGTGGTGGGGTGGGTGTCCATGGCAGAAAGGGGAAGCAGGGTTGGTGGGCTGGGTGGGACAGCATGTTGGTGGGTGCAGTCAGGGGTGTCAGGGTGTGGTGTTGAGTAAGGAACTGTTCTGGTGGGGGAGGCAGGGTGTGAAGTCATTGCTGTAGTCACACAGGGCTACCAACCCAGGCATTTTTCTTTTCCTGACAGTAAAAACATTTGTGAGTAAAAAAAAGTTTGGTTGTCAGTAAAAACTTTGCAGATTGTTAATTTTAAAAATATTCTTGAGTTGGCAAACTTGGCAGTGGCTGCTGTGCTGCAGCCTGTGCTCGCCTACAGTGAGAGAACTGGGACCCTATATTATCAGTATTCAATAGGAAGTTGCCTAATTAGCTCTGCAGTAAAACTTCAGCATCTACAGATGCAGTGCCATTAGGATGGAGTAAACTAATTAACTCTACCATAGGATAGTACTGCCTGACACTAATACTATTGTACTGTGGAGTTATTTATTCCACCACAATGCATAGATGCTGATGGGACTATCTGGGGCAGAGGGATGCTTCACAAGGCTGCCTTCTGGCTAGCCCCACTGAAGCACCCTCACACCCCAGCTATCCCCTCCACAACATGTTGAGCTGAGTTGGAGCAGCCCCAAGCTGGCAGGCTGATCCCTGGGGTCCCCTGCCAGTTGGGGCTGCTCTGCCTTGGCTCAACAGGATGCTGTCCTGGGTGTATGTGCAAATGGTGTACCCAGGAGTAATAAACTCCAGTACACACTGCACTGGAGTTTATTCAGGTATGTTAATTGCATGTGTAGATGCACCCAGTGGGCACATCTACGCATTCATCAACGCATCTTAGATACTGCACATTTAGTTTAGTACTTGCTTAATAAAGTACTAGCTAAATGCACAGTAACTAGAGTTACTGAGCAGTAGTACCAGCACATGATTATTTTGTGATACTTATTGTGCATTAGCCTAATAACACTGTACAGTAGGCTATTAGCATAATTCTTAACTGCCACACTACTGTGCAATGTTATTAGGCTAATATGCAGTAAGTCTCTCATGTAGATGTGCCTAGTGTGTCTCATTCTAATGTAGTTTTACTGTGCTGGACTGATTAGTGAACCAAGGTTAACTATACAAGCTGGTATGGTAGCTATACAACCTGGTATTATATATGTTCAAATACTTACAAATTAAAAATGGAAAAAAGTAGCCACTTTTTTAGACTATTAAATACTTACATCTAAAAACTATAAATCCAAGAGGACTGCATGGTGCTCTATAAACACAGCTTGGAGGTAGGGGGTGTGGTAACACAGTAGGGGATGCTACTATGCAGAGTCACCCATCTCACTGTGCCAGGCCCAGAAACCTCATGTCAGGAGTCTCCCCTGGGGTGCCTACCACTAGCTTTCCCACTTCCTGGAGAACACACACAAGCCTGGGGTAATGCTGCCACCACCCAGGCACTAGTCTCTGTTAAGGCTCTGTGCAGCTTGGGGTACACAGACCCTGCAAGCCTTGGGGGTACTTTGACCACTGGTAATATTTCTGGGAACCTCTTTTAGCCCAAAGCTTCCCAGGATAACCTCAGGTAGGGCTGAGGGAACATAGACAAGCTCTGTTAGCCAGGCCAGGAGGAAAAAGGCTTTCCTCTGCCCTCCACAGTAAAACAGCCAGGCATGCTGTAAACCCTATTCCTTTATTGATTATGGGGAGAGAGGGGGGTAGGATAGAACAAGGAAGTCAGAATACACTTTGAGCAAGCATAATCAATCAGAGACTTACACAGTCTTGGAAGTAGTAGTCCTTTTAAAATGTGTCTGCCTAGGCATAAATCCTAACTCCTGGCTAATTTCCAGGTTTTTATTTATACAGCCTCATACAAGCTGCAGCCTGGAGGTGCACGCTTGTTGCTTTCAAAATGCCCGCTGGAGGAAGAGAGAGCACTCCCCTCCCTCTAGGAATTTTACCTGGCCTTGTCACCTGATTGACAAGCCAGTATCAAAAAGAATCCAGGAGATGCAGGGGTCATCTGGCTTGTCTCAAAAGAGTGGCAAAGAGAGGGTGGCTATTTGGGATCCATGGCCTTTCCTTTACTTCTCTCCTCTTGTTATGCAGAGGCACAAAGTGGGATCATATGCTCTGCTAGGAGGACATAACTGTGCCTCACTACTGTGTGAGAGACAAGGTTTCTTAGCATCCTTCCATTTACAGTACTACAAAATTTGATTTAGATCCTTGTGAATTATTTCTTACTCTAGCTTTTGGCTAATCAATGTAATCACGGCTCCAGTATCTCTACCTAAAGCCTCCTTACAGTCCATCCTCTTTGGACTCAGTATGCAAAAATCTCCCCCAGTATGCAAAAATTGTTAAATCTCTCCTTGTATGTCCACAGCTTCTCTGATGAAAAAATGCCTTGCATTTAAAAGTTTATTTAACTGTATCCCAATTATAATGTTGGTCCAATAAAAGATATCACCCTAAGAAATCCTTGCCTCTCACATAATTTCTGGACTATCATGGCTACAATATCACTCCTAGGCTACCATGTTTTCTCAAGCATTGAGAGTTCTAGTGTGGTACAAAACACCTTCTCCCAGCCCTCTACATCTGAGGCTAATTCTGCCTGTTAAGCCTAGAACATGACTAGGAGGTTCTGGAGGAATCTAGGCATTAGAATATAGAATATAAGTCCTAGTGATTCCTTTATCTTTTTATCTATTATAAACTCCCATAGAAATGACTGCATTACATTTACAGTCACAACTATGCATTCTTTAGCAGTCCTTTTAGGAATAATATTTTCATCTTAGGTCAAATCCTGCAAAATATATTTTCTTCATGCCAGAAGAACTTTTACAGATGCTGTGACTCAGGGATAAACTCACCTTTATAATAATAATAAAGAAAAGCCTATTGTCTGAAGAAAAATAATTGAAATTGTTTTAGATTTAGCTGAAGCTGGACTTTAGTGGAAGCCAGAACTTCTTATCAGAGCTAAGATGTAAAGACTTCAAAATTCAGATGTGATTAGATGAACAAGCCAATCTTTTCCAATAGTGCAGGATTTCTGGAAAAACCTCTCTGTCTCTTTCTGTGTTATAGCAACTTCCATTAATTGAAACTGAAACATCCAGCTGCAAATTTTTGGAACCTGAAGCCTAGTAATCATTTATAGCAATTAAGTCTTCAAGAAAGGAGTCAAGTCAAACTGTGGAAAATATAGAAGGATTGCCTTGCTGTTCACCACAGGAAAGGTTGTTGTGTGAGCCCTCCTGAACAGTCTCCTTCTACTTGCTGAAGACCTCCTGCCAGAGTTTAGGGCATCAAGAGGCAAAACTGACATGATGTCCACAGCCCACCAGCTTCAGGGAAAATTCTGGGAACAACATAAACCCCTCCACATGGCCTTCCTTGACCTCATGAAAGCCTTTGACTCTATCAACTGAGAAGCGATGTGAAGGATCCTTCTAAGGTACAGGTACCCACTGAAATACATCACCATTCTTTGCCTGCTTCATGATGGTATGTAAGCAGTGGTTCTTAATAATGGATTTATCACAGACCAGCTTGAGGTTAAGATGAGAATTAGGCAAGGCTGCATCATCATTCTAACATATTTCTTGATATTCCTTACTATGATGTTACCTATGACTACCAATGAGTTTTGAGTCGGAGTAGAGCTAGGCTACAGAATGGATGGCAAACTGTTTAATCTCAGATGATTCCAAGACAAAACCAAGACCACCCTGACCTCAATCAGCAAGCTCCAGTATGCTGATGATGTTGTAGTTTGTGCTCACTTGGACTCAAACCTTCAGGCAATTGTCAACATCTTTAGACATACAAGATAATGGAACTCATGCTTAATATTCTGAAGACTAAGTTCCTCCATCAACAAACTCTTAATGAGCTGACCCCAGCTCCAGTAATTCAAATTCACAATGAAATGCTGGAGAACATTGAGTATTTTCCATACCTCAAAAGCCATCTCTCATAGAAGGTTCATATTGACAAAGAAATCCAACATCATCTCAAATGTGCAAGTTCAGCCTTTAGATGCCTGAAGAAATGGATGTTTGAAGATTGTGATGTCAGATCTGAACATGGTTTATCAAGTACTTGTAATCCCCACCTTATTGTATGGAGCTGAGATGTGGACAACATGCAAGAGATGTTGTCAAGTCACTGGAGCAGTACCAACACTGTGCTACAAGCATTGGGGTGATGATCATGTGACATCAACTTCAGTCGACTGGCCAGGTCATCTGACTCCAGACTCCCAAAGCAAGTTTTATTCTCCCAGCTCTGTCAAGGCATGCACTCAAGAGAACGGCACAGAAACTGCTTCAAGGATATCCTGAGGCATAGTTAGATTGACGCAGAGGCCTGTTGGGCCCAGGCCCAAGAGACCCTGCTAAACAGGGGTCCGTGGATGCCTGGAGGGAAAGCATGGCAGGGAAGGGGAGGCAGCTCTAGACCAATGGCTAGACTGGGCCAGGCATGTGTGACACACAGCAGGCTGTGGTGGCTGGGTACCAGGTGGGACATAGGGTATGACCGCACCAGAGTCCTGGGATGGCTGGAGCCATCGGTAGCAGAGATTGGGGCCAGGCGCCATGCATGGCTAGGACCTGATGTCTGTGGGGCAGCCCCAGTGCAGCCAGGTCCCAGCTGCTGCGTGATGTATGGAGTCCTACGTGACTGGCCCTGGGGTTCAATTTTAGCATGGACCTGAGGATGAGGACAGCCATGGCTCCTGCCTCAGGTCTGGTGGCAGCATGTCCTGCTATGGCTGCTGCTCCCGCTGCACCAGCCAGGGACAGAGCCTGTGGCTGTGGGGGTGAAAGCCATGGGCGGGTCAGACACGGGCCTAAGGCCCCAGTGAATCTTAATCTGACTTTGCCTGAAGGTCAATTTGAAAAAATGCAACATCAATCTCAACTCGCGGGAGACTATCTTCCAGGATTTCCCCAAACGGAGGAAGAGTCTGTTGCAAGGATCTCAGTACTTTGAAACCTTACAACAGGAGATGGAAAAACAGGCATGACAGAAACAACATGTTGTGGACTGAACCAAGAACTCAGGGCATCCACTCCACATGGAAACGTGCTTGAGCTGCAACACAATCTGTTGATTCTGGATAAGACTCATTGGCCATCTTTGGACCCACAGATAAGACAATCATGAAAAACAATAATTCTTGACTGTGAGGGATTACTGTTGCTGCTGCTACAGATAACTAGCATCCCCTCAAAAAACAAAAAACAACAAAAAGCCCAAACTTTTTCAAGAGTAAAACATATTTAATTGAATTCCTGGGACATGTATAAGTTTAACCAGCAATGCTAGAATGCATGCATGTATATGTAAAGAGTAAAATACCACAAACAGTTTTATATGGATATTTGCTCAGCTTTTCTGCAATGAATTTGTGTCATCTGAGCTTGTTCTCTTTCTGTGTTCACTTTCAAACAAAGATCAATTGCACTCAAACATTCACGGTGTAGTGATGCCAGATTAAGTATTAACAACAACTGCTTCACAGAAGGAGTATTTGTGAGCTCATCTTATCTGAAAACCGAAACAACACCATATGACTTGTCTGATCAGTTGCAATTAATCAACAAAATTGTATACACAAAGACATGAGCAATCACAAAAGCACTTATGATGGAACCATGATTTTTAATGGACAGTCCAGGAGCAAAGGAAAAACAAAAGAAGAGATTTATGTTCATCACAAACATTACCCACCACATTTGTAAAGCTTAAATATTTCCTTCTATCTAAAGATCTCCTGCTGACTAAAATAAAATAAAAGATGCATGCATCCTAGGGATATTTGAACCAGAAAACATCTTATTTTTACAGGTGCTGACATTCAGGTTTCAGCACACTATAAAAGAGGCAGCTAGCCTGAGGACAGTACCTTTCAGACTATTTAGTGGGCAAGTTTTGAGAGTAGCTTCAGGCGTACTTGGCAATCAAAGACCATAGCTTGACGTTGGAGGAGGGAAGATAGGAGATATAGCTTAAAACTCCTTCCAAGTTAGTTGAGCCTAGAACCCAGGTCTCTTGCTGCCTGGGTAATTGTCCCACTCTCTAAGATTACTGGGGCTAAAAGTGGAAGGGGTCTTTTCCCAGTGCTGAACACTTGACAGTCATTGTTGTTATGTAACTGAAGTTTTGAAACTTCCCTAATATTACACTCAGTGATTCTTTTTTCTGGGAAGCTAGGCGGCCTACTGAGTGTTGTATTTTCCTTTTACTGTCCCTTTAAGGCCAAAGCCCTCATTTTTAGCACTGCCATGTTCAGTTTGCTTTGTGGCAGTTTTGCAGCACTGGTGACTTCTTGTTCGCTGCCATGAGGAGCCAGGGGGCATTTTGCTCGTTCCTCTCACTCACCAGAACTGGGTTGGGTCAAGGTCAGAGGCAGAGTGAGTATACGTTTTGCGTATATATACAGAGGGCAATTGTTTAAGATTCACCCTGGATATGATTCCAGAGAGTTATAATAAAAAAATAACTGTTAGTTCAACACTGCAGTGTCCAGAGTGTTGTTGCTGAACTCATGACATTGTTGGCTACAAATGTCCAACTCGGGATCCTTAAAATTCTGGTTTATTAGGTGGATTGAAACACTGTAATGAGTTAAATCATAAACCGTAGGGCTGATCCCCACCCCAACACACACACACATGCACACACAGTAGCAAGCTATAGAGTCAGGTATACTTATCCTACAAGCACTGGAGTCTGCCATCGATGGCCAGTTGAGGCTTTTTTCAGCATGGTGTTATCATGCAGAAGGGGGTCACCCTGCTGATCCTTCTGGCTGGACAGGTCTGGTCAAGTTGGAGATCTAGAGGGTGCCACTGAAGGTCACTTTTCACTGCCTTTTATCTGTCCTTGGCAGACTTTGGTGACTCTCCAGTTTTCAGGTTTGCCCAATCCAGGGGACCCTCGTAGGACTTCCCCCCCTCGGTGGCTACTGGACGGCATCTGTCAGCCCCAGGGGTCGTCCGCATGTACGTGCAGGTTTGGAGTCCGTTGATGAATTTTGAATAGAGCTCTGGGAGTGATCTGGAGATATTCAGCCCAAAAGTTGGTCCCTGACGTTGATTAACTGAGGCCAGGGCTTCTAGCCCTTGATCGGTGAGGTTTAGAGATTTCCCGGTTGTTACATTGTTTTCTATTGAATTCTTCTGTTGGTTGATCTGCAGATTTCTTAGGTGTTAATTTCTGTCTGCTGCTACAGTGTTTGTTACACATTCAATCACTGATTCACTTGCTATTTCAGGGGCCAGCCTGATACAGGGAAGGGCAGTTTGATTCCTGCCCTTGTTAACATTGTTACAATGTATAACTTACTTATGAAACTAATACACATATAGTTGAAAGGTGAGGAGTATAAAATATAAGCTACAAATGCCACGGCACACAAATAGATAAAAGTACCAAAATACAAGGGGAGATACAAAATGCACACATACAAATTTTAAAACACAATTCCTTATCTTAAAGTGAAAGAGAGAGGAAGGAAGAAAAGGTAGA
>JAGPOW010003316.1:95653509-95666732 GCA_030014935.1 Caiman crocodilus
CTGTTAAGATCCACCTGGATATGATTCCAGAGAGTTATAGTAATAAGTGACTGTTAGTTCAACACAGCAGGCAGTGTCCAGAGTGTTGTTGCTGAACCCTCAACATAACATTCTGCTGCAGAAGAGGCAAGGGCCCTGAGCAGTGGGTCCTTAGTAGGATTGTGCGAAATTTCGCCAGGTGTTTCATTTTGAAGCTGTTTCAACACATTTGGAGCTTGAAACAGCAAAATCAAAAGGAAACAAAAGGCTTCAAAACAGCTTCAAAATGAAATGAGGGTATTCAAAACTTTTTGAAAGTTTTGAAGCCAGGCTTGCTTGCAGCTAAACAGAAACTAAGGGGGGGTGGGGGGGAGGACTGCTCTGATATCGACATCTAGCTCTCTAATCGCTTCCCTAGCTCCCTGATCATTTCTCCAGCTCTTTCCGAGGGGCATGGGCCCCCAATCTGTGCAACAGCGAAATGAAACTGTGAAATGAAACAGTGCTTCAGAACAGCAAAATCAAACACTGTCCCTTCAAAATGGCGAGAAAGAAATAAAAAATGATATGGTGCTGTTTCTCACAGCCCTAGTCCTTAGCCAAATTCGGCAGCAAACGTAAGGGTGGTCAGCTTTACTGGCATGAGCCAACATGCTGGACTGTGATCTGCACATAATCAACCCATTACAGCTCATATATGCAAACCCATCCAGCAGACCTAAATTGCAAAGATTCCTGAGAAGGGTTATTTACCAGGATAAATTTTACTCGTCAGCAATATCAACTGTACATCCTGTGGAGAGCAAAAAATACTTCTTCAGATGAACTGATCCCATTACTGACATCACATACTGTCACCTCCCCTCCTACTGCCTTCTAGTTTTCCCAGTGGATGTCAAGATTCAGGACTACATGAGCAATCCAAAACTACATGACAGGGCTGCAGTGGGTGCCTCCATCTGTCCTAGGAGCTACAGGGCCAATGTCCTGTAAGACCCAGACTCCAGATGAAAAGACACTTCACAGGCATGTTGACCAGGTATGGGCTTGATCTACAAGGTGACCTCTGCAGCACCACTAGTGGAGCCAGTTTTGATGACACCATCAGCTGCTGTGTTAGACTGGTCAACACTTCCAGGTGCTGAAGCTACTGTGGATGAGTCAAAGGAACCTACTGCTGCTGCCAGTAGAAAGGTTGTTACCCTTGAAGTGGGCTGCATGAAACAGGTCATGGTCCAACCCAAATGCATACAGAAATAAGTCATTTAGGGGGAAGGAGTATTGTATATTGAACATCTGTGTGCATGTTCTGTACTCAGTCAGCAGAGCCTGAACTGCATTAGCTTGTATTACTGTTTGCTCTTCTGTTATTTTAGTGCTACGTGTAGTTAGTTGCTGTTAATAAAGGTGGTCCCCCTGTTCTTCCTTGTGTGATGTCTCCAGGACAAGAACCCCATGGACACATAAAAGGAAGCCTGTGGGAACTGGGAGTGCTGGTGGCCTCCTTCCTTCCCCCTCCTTCTGTCGCTGCTTTGCAAGTAACCCCATTGAGACTAGGGCTGCAGAATGGAACCAGGCATCTGGGTAGGATGCACGTGGAGTTTCTTTCAGTACCAACCCTATGCCCACCCAGCTGCACACCTGGTACCCCATAGGGCAGGGGGTCTCCTAGGCACCTTGCATCCCCTGGCTGCAACTCATTCACTGCTCAGTCAGAGGGAGTGGAGTACAGAGCTTGGGGATTCTGTGGGCCAGGCACACCCCATCTGGCCTTGCAGGGCAACATACAGGGTGGTCCTGGCATAAGAGAGCAGGGTGCATAAGAGGAAGAGAAACGGGACCCTTGGCCTTGCTTCTGGGAGGTTTCCCTATGTATGGGCATGGAACTCTAGCTGGCCTATCCAAAAAGGGACAGCCCCACACCAGTTGTGGGTTGGAGGGTGGGAATCACTCGGGAACATGGCTCTAAGACTCCTCATTGAGTGCAGATCTGGCCCAAGCTCACCTGGTCATGGCCTGGAACGCCTACTGCTCCCATGTGCCACGAGCAGGGCCTGCCACCACACCGGGCACCAGCTGAGCACTGCCAGAGCTCCCGTGGATAGGGATGCCCTGAACAGGGCAGGGCAGGGCAGGGCAGAGGTCTGCACTTGGGGCACCAGCAAGCTCCAGTCACCCCTCGTGCAGACTGCTTGGGTTTGTCCTTCCCAGTGTGGCAGAAGTCTGTCTCTCTGTCAGCCCTGGCAGTGCCCATGGAGATCAGTGTGAGGGGCCAGGAGGTGCTGTACGTGGCCAAGGGTGGCTCTACCAAGCACCCTTGAGTCTGAGGACAATGACCCCGCTGGACAGGGTGTCAAATGGATCTACCTTAGGTTGGCCCCAGCATGCCCACACAACGTGGTGAGTGCCAACTTACCCCTCCCCTGCTTCAGTTTCTGGGACACTGGACAGATTAGTTACCCCCTGCCAGCAAAAGCCAGGGATCACACCGCCCTGCTCAGCCAGCGTTTGCAAAACAACAGTCCATGACAGTCAACCAGCCCTTGCCCTCTTCACAGAGACTTTCCTCATGACACTCCCCTCTGGGCCCAGCTGCCACACACTCTCCAAATGGGCTGTAAGGACAGAGTTTACCCCTTCCCCCAACAGGGCCACCTGCCACCACCATTTCACTACCCAGCATGCTCAATAGGGCTGTGCGAAATTTTGCCTCCAGTTTTGTTTCAAGGCTGTTTCAACCCGTTTTGAGGTCAATACAGCAAAATTGAAATGGAAGAGATATAGATGAAACAGCCTCGAAACAAAACAAGGCAAGTCAAAATGTTTCACCGTTTCAACTCCATTTCACCGTTTTGCCCATAGGCTATAATGGAGAAGGTTGAAACAGCCTATAACTTTGTCATTTCTAGCCTGATTTGGCTGAAACTTGCAGGAATGGTAGCCCCATCTGAGGGCATGAAGCCTGCCAAGTGTCAAGGAGATAGGTGCAGAGGATTTGGGGAAACTGCACCCCAAAGGTTTGGAAGCAAGAATCAGATCACATGTATGTGTTAAGACACAGCAGGGTCAAAACTGCAGGCATACTAGCCCCTGCTGAGGCCTCAAAGCCTACCAGCTTTCAAGGAGATAGGTGCAGTGGGTTGGGGAAAACTACTTCAAGTTGCGGACAAGCAAAACTCATGTCATGGGTGGCAGTGTGTGTGTTAAGGTGCAGCAGGGTGAAAGCTGCAAGCCTGCTAGCCCCTGCTGGGGCCACGAAGCCTGCCAGCTGTCAAGGAGATAGGCACAAGGGTTCTGGGTTCTGGCACCCTGCACCTCTAGTTACTGACAGGCAAAACTCATGTCATGGGTGCTTGTGCAACTGTTTGTCTTGGGGCACAGCAGGGGTGGGGGAAAACTACCGAAGACCTGGCTGTTAGGCCCTGCTGCAGCCACAAAGCCTACCAGCTATTAAGGAGATAGGTGCAGGGGGGTTCTGGGCCCTGCACCCCTAGCTGCTGACAGACAAAGCTCGTGACATGAGTGCTTATGCAACTGACTGTCTCTGTCTTGCAGCAGAAGCAGTTCCCAGCCCTGTATTGATTCTTTCTTCTCCTTAGCCTGTGGTTTCCTAGGTGTTAATCCTTGCTCATTAACTCTGTTATCCACCACTTTCTGGGTGTGACCATCGAGCCAATTTGCCACCCATCTGACTGTGTAGGCATCAGTGCAGCAGTCATCTAGGTTTTTTTAAGAGAATATGGAGGGAAACCTGGTCAAAGGCCTTCTTTAAGTCCAGGAAGAGAACATCTACCCCGACACCCTTGTCCAGGGACTTTGTGACCCGATCATAAAAAGAAACCAGCTTAGTCAGGCAGGATCTGCCCTCAGTGAACCCATGTTAGTTGCTCCTAAGCATTACCTCCCTGCTGGGCCCTTGCAGATGTGCTCCTTGATAATTTTCTCAAAAGTCTTCCCAAGGACTGAGGTAAGAGTGACTGGCATATAAATGCTGGGGTCCTCCTTTCTCCACTTCTTGTAAGTGGGGACTACACCGGCCCTTTTCCAATCCTCTGGCACCTGGCCAGAGCCCCACGAGTGCTCATAAAGGCATGCCAGGGGCCCCGCTATGACCCCTGCCAATTCCCTCAGCACCCTCGGGTGAAAAGCATCTGGACCTGCTGATTTAAACACATCCAGCCCCTCCAAAAGTTCCCTACTAGGTCGTCCCTGACTCTAGGCATGGCAGTGCCTCCTCTAGGTGCATCCACAATACTAGTGGGGGAGAATATTCCTGTTCAGAAATATGGAGGCAAAGAATTCATTAAAGAGGTCAGCTTTTTTGTTTGCCACAATCACCAGATTGCCAAGCTTGTCCTGTAGGGGCCCCATATTACCCTGTGCCTTCTTATTTCTTCCTATGTATGTGAAAAAGGACTTTTTATTATCTTTAGTTCTGGTCGCTAGCCTTATCTCCATCTCTGCCTTGGCCTTCCTAACAGCCTTCCTGTAGTCCTGAGCAATGGAGGTGTAATCTGCAGCTTGATGCACAGTTTCCCCCAAACTCCTGCACCTATCTCCTTGAAACTTGGCAGGCTTCGTGACCTCCACAGGGGCTAGCACACCTGCAGTTTTGACCCCACCGTGCCTCAACACATACACGTGACATGAGTTTTGCTTTCAAAACTTTGGGGTGCTGTTTCCCTGAACCCCTGCACTTATCTCATTGAACCTTGACAGGCTTCAAGACCTCAGATGAGGCTACCACTCCTGTAAGTTTCATCCAAATCAAGCCAGAAATGACAAAGTTATAGGCTGTTTTGTCCTTCCTCGTTATATCCTATGGGCAAAACGGTGAAACAGTTTTGCCATTTTGACAAAACAGAACAGCTGTTTTGAATCGAAACAAAATTTGAAATGGAACGCTGTTCCATCAAAACATCAAAACTCTGGTCGAAATGCAACACCGCCGTTTCACACAGCCCTGGTGCTCAGTGGGTCTCACTGATGAACTCCCAACCAGAAGCAGTTTGAAACAAAGCTGCATATATTAGAAGTGGGTTACACTTCAGGTGGATCCAGCCTAGGAAATAGCATGCTCAGCAAAACCTAAATTTGCTGCAGGGGAGAGAGGAGAGGGCGCTCTGTATCTACAGGATGGGGCAGCTGCTCCACTGATAGCCCTGGGTGTGGAAAGGCCCCTTAGCTCTTTCCTTGCCCTGCAGCCACCCAGTGCCCCTGCCTGAAGAAGATCATTGCTGGTGCCCCCGAGAAGGGAAAAGCCCCTGATCTATTCCCCACCCTCCAAACCAGCCAGTCCATGTGCCCCCCCTACCCAAGAAAGACTGAGGAGACAGCAAGAAGAAAAACATTTTTATGTGAGAGCCCTTACAACAGGACCCTCCTGCCCTGAGATATGTGTTACTGGCAGGTGTTTATAGCTCTTGTAGGGACAGGTGAAAACAATTAATTACATGACAGTGGTAATGACAGGTGATATCATTAACAGTTAATAATATATATATAGGACTATATAGACAGTGTCATATAATATATATATATTATATTATATATTCAGGACAGTGCATTGTGAAGCTACCCATGCTGTTGGCCACTAAATCCCGGTTCTTGGGACTTACAAATTCTTGCTGCAAATTCATTGTAGGATATACACACAAGGTGGAATCCTTATACGAAGTTCTGAAAAGACCTTAGTGGATATGCACAAAGAAAGAAACCGAGGCATGGGAAAGTATAAAAAGAGCTTTGATGGAAGTTCCTACCCTGGCCACTCCAAACAATGATTTTCCTTTTGTCATGGATCCTCAGAAGTTAAATATCTGTACTACCAATGTTATCACACACAATACTGGAATGGGGAAAGACCAATTGTTCACTGCAATTGAGTTTTAACAGCTCTAGAAAGTGAGCTGGGAGACCAAACAAAGTGCTTTAAGCAGCATACTGGACCTTACAAAAAGCACAGGCTCCTGTTCGGACAAACCAGATCAGATAGCAGCCAATGCCCTGTTTCTATGAAAAGCTGTAAATATGCACTCAAGAGATCCCAGGAGGAGGCTGTGCCTCCTGCTACAGAGGAAGGTAAAAACCCTCAGAGTCCATACTAATCCAACCATGGGATAAAATTCCTACCTGACCCCAAATACATCAGTCTGACTCTGAATGGAGGGGCAAAACCCTCTAGCCAGAAGCCGCCAGCGTTAAGTCCAACTTTTAACTCTGAAGCAACCAAATACTGATTACCAACTTTGCCATGATTTTTGCAACCTACACTAATACAAGCAGACATACCAGCTAGTGTGAACCCGAGACGAGCAAATCAGCTGTGCTGCTCTGACAAATGAGCAAGGACTTTAATGCCTCTGGTTTATCAAGGTCATTCAGGTATTGCTCAAACTACAGGTAAGCTCAAACCCTCCTTCCAAATCATTAATAATATAAGCCAATCCAGACCCAGGACAGAACCTGTTCAATACCTCCTCCCAACAAGATACTGAACCATTGATGACTGTTCATTGGATATGGCCCCACATACCCAAATCAGGCCCCACAAAGCCTCGGCTAGTCCTGGGCATCTGAATCAGCTCCCTGCTACTTCCACCCAGCCCGGCATGCCTGGATCAGGTCTATACCACCCTAACCTGGTCCTGCATATCCAATTTAACACACAGGGACATGCTATCTGGCCTGCAGGGTTTCCCATGAATCCAAAAATTTGGCAGCAAGGGAGTGGCAATTAATGCTGCCGCCACTCCCCTGTCACCAAACATTCACACCTGAGGGGAGCCCAATGGGTCAAATCATATAGCTCTGTGGGTTGTGTCTGACCCATGGGTCAGGGGTTGAGCTCCCCTGATCTAGACTGTATCTCTTTTAACTTTTCTAATAAGAATATTATGGAAGACATTGTCAAAAGCCTTGCTAAAGTGAAGGTGTATCACATCCATTGCTCCCCCTCACCCACAGAGCTCATCACCTTGTCATAGAAGGAGATCAGAATAAATGAAGAGGAGGAAGAGACTGGACCCGTGTCAACAACCCAGCCAGAAAAGCACAACTCACCAGATGAATCTACTAAACATACTGGGTCTCACGTGGGTCTCTTACATCCACAAGATATAATTAAACACCCAGGCAAGCTGTTGGCCCTGGGTGGAAGGGCAGCACAGACTCCCAACACAGGGGTGATGCCCATATCTCACCAGCTCTGAGCATTCAGATGCTACAAGTCAGGCTGCCAAAATCAAGAGGCCAGAGCAGGAATCTGCATGGGACGGCGTCCTTTGTCTCCAGTGTCTGAGCTACAGTTCAGGGCAGAGGATTCGTGTTCTTTCTGCAGCCAGCAGAGCTAGGGATGCCCTTGGTTTTGCTGTAGTTCTGTGACTATGGGAGCTTGAGCTGTTTCCTGGGGGTAGCAGCATTGTACATACCCTGGTCCTTAGCAATTCAGCCACAAGACAATGGGAAGGCCAGCCTTGGTGGAGCCATGCCGATGGGTATGGAGATTTCCACACCACGAAACAAGGCACTTGGACTGCCAAGGGCAAAGCAGGGAGCAGCTGGCCTTGCCTTTCCACCAGGGAAACCTTTTAAATAAAGCATTGGTGACGCATAAGGGGTACACACAGGTGCATGTACACCCCGAGGTTGGCAGTGCACCCCCTGCAAAAAGTGCTGCTAACACTACCAGCAGCATCTGCAGGCAGTCGTTGCTCATCACCCCCCTGCTGACACCACCAGTGCCAGCAGCATCTGCAAGTGGTTGCCCACCACTGGTCAGCGCTTGCCATTCTCCCCCCTCCCCGCCAATGTCCGACAGGGCCATGGCCACCTGCGAGAGCTCACCACTCACCACCGCCACCACGCTCCCACCGCCGACAGCGCTACCACTGCCTGAGGGAGCTTGCAGTTCCCCAACCTCTGGGGGCACGTGGTGTTCCTGAACCAAACCCAGAATGGTTATCACCAACATTTTGATACCAGTCAGGCATGAACTAACCTGGAACACAGCAGGAAGAAGCACAGGCCCTGAACCAAGATAGCAGCAAGGACTGAGCAAAGGTAAAATAGCTGTAGTCTCCACATGTTCACCCTGACCAGAGCAGCACAGGCCCAGCAATCCCCACTTCAGTTCTGTGTGTGTAAGACCTGAGCTGGTGGTGAGATTTAACACTGGCACAGTATGGCCCATGTGTTAAGTCACCCCCGTCTTTCAGAAGGCAGGGCAAGGCGGCACCGTAGACATTAACTGGTTCAGAGACATGAGCTTTTCATAGGCAACAATTTCACCAGATGCATCTATAAAAGACCATGCCTCTGAACCAGTTAGTCTGCCACCCTGCCCTACCTTTAGCCTGACTTAAGGCTAATACAGCTAGCCACCTCTTTCAAGAGGCCTTACCCATCATTAGCCAGCATTTCCTCAGAGCACTTGCTTTTCTACCAGCTTCATTTATTTAGGCAAAAAGGGTCACTAGATCTTAATCTCCTGTTGAACCTACTTTAGCTGTAATAAATTTGTCGTGTTGAACAACGCCAATCATAAAAAGAATACGGCATGTCTATACTAAACATAGGACTATAACTGGGTGTCGCATTTTATGAACTTCCCTGTACCAGTTGGAGACCACTCCATCAGAGATTCTCACCAGCTACAAGTGACCTTATGTAAACCGAGTTAGTTCTACAACCTTTCCATTTTCACATGGGACAATGTATTGTCCCAAAATATTTTCGTGCATCTGATTTCATTTCTGAAAATCCTTGAGTTCATTCTTAAAATTAGGACTTCCTTAATGGAATCCTGCTTAGATGTAAATCAAAGTCCACATTTACATTTCATAGATTTCCTAGACAGTAGGACTGGAAGGGACCTTATAAGATCATCAGGTCCAGTCCCCTGCTCTAGGGGCAGGAAATCAGCTAGCGTCAAAGGATCCCAGTAAGATAAGTGCCCAAATATTTCTTAAAAATGTCCAGAGGAGGTGCTTGCACCACCTCTGGAAGGAGTCTGTTCCAGGCCTTGAGGACTCAGACAGTAAAAAAGTTTTTCCCTATATCCAACCTAAAATGGTGATGGAGGAGTTTGTGACCAACGGACCTTGTCATCCCCTGGGGTTTTCTGGTGAACAGGTGTTCCTCCAGAACCCGATGAACACTCCTTATGTACTTCTAGGCTGCCACCAAGTCACCCCTGGGCCTGCACTTCTCCAGGCTGAAGAGTCCCATAGCTCATAGCCTGATTTCATAAGGCCTGTTCTCTTGTCCTCTGATCATGCATGTGGCTCTCCTCTGGACTCTTTCAAACTTCTCCGTGTCCTTCCTGAATTGTAGAGCCCAGAACTGGATGCAGTACTCCAGCAGTGGCCTCACCAAGGCCAAGTACAGCAGGAGGATGACATCCTGGGCCTTGCTCAAGATGCAGCAATAGATGCAAGCCAGAGTTTTGTTTGCTTTGCCAGCTGTGGTACTGCATTGGTAGCTCATGTTCATCTTGTGGTCAATTATGACCCCCAAGTCTCTTTCAGTCGTGGTGCTAGTGAGTGTAGCACTGCCGAACCTGTAAGTGTGATGCGGGTTCCCCCCTCTTTCCCCCCACCCGAGGTGGAGTACCCTGCATTTATATCTCTGTATTGAGTGCCATCAGGTTTTCACCTTGCAAACCTATCGAGGTTGACCTGGATCACCAGCCTATCCCCAAGTGTAGATACTCTTCCCCACAGTTTGGTGACATTGATTTAATTAGATTAAGTCTTGGATTTTATGAAAGTATCATCAGTAATTTGCAAGTATCCTATACTTGTGTTACTTCACCATGCTCCTCCGCCCAAGGTTCAGTTCCATTCTCCACTTGATCTCAACAATTGCATGGTAGCCTCATCCCACAAAATATGAAATCACGTCTTCCTGGCTCCTAGGTAATACATTCTTTCCAAACTAGTCACCTTCCCTGCTTGCATGCATTGACTTTGACTAGGCCAGCAATCTTAGTTTAAATATTACAACTGTTCTGTTTGACATTTTAACCCTTCTATTTTTTCTGACCATAGATTTAAATTTATTGGGTCCCAGCTTGACCTCTTGTGGAATTGAATCACCCAGTTTAAGGGTTTCTTGCAAATAGAAATCTACATTGTACATGGCCCTGCCAACAGACCCAGGTGAATCTCCTATATTTCATTTCCACCTCCTAGGACAGCACTACTCAACCTTTTGGGCCCATGGGCCAGAAGAATGGACTGGGACTAGTCCACAAGCCAGATTCAGCTTGATGGGAGTGGGGCCAGGAGCACAGCACCGCCCCCTCCAACCTTCCATGCACAGGGATTGGGCCCTGGGAGCATGGCACCACCCCCTCCTATACGCCACACAGTGGGATTGGGTACCTGATCCAGCACACAGGGCCTGGGTCCATGGGTCTGAAAATCCGGCAGCAGGGGAACAGCGCCACGACTTCCCCGCCACCAAATTTCCAGACCTGTGGGGAACCCAAAGGTAGGATGACACAGCGCCATGGGCTACATCTGGCCCATGGGCCAGGGGTTGAACACACCTGTTCTAGGACACTCATCTAAACATTTAATCAGCTTGTTTCTCCACCACGTTATGTGCTGTAGTGCAGTGGGAACAGCCCTCTTTGGCAGGCATGCTACAAATTAGACCATATCCTGCCCAAGTCCCCTTCTTCTGTGTGATCTGCTGCTTTGCTTTCTGCTCCCTGCCCTATCTGCTACTCATAGAGCCATGGCCATTAATGGTGCTATCACTCTCCTGTCATTGCAGATGCAATCCTGCCACCACTGCTAAATTTCTGGGTCAGTGGGAATTCTTATGAACTGGATGACAGTTCTGTGGACCAGAGATGGAGTACCAAGGATATAGTCCATCGACAAAGATACTCCCCAGCTCAATACTACATGTTCAGCTAGAATTCAGGCCATGGAAAGACTCCTGATGCCACACAGTTCCCATAGAACTTCGAACTTCTATACAGGGCACTACTGAATGGTTGTGTATTAAAACTAGCTTTTCATTCCTGGGTGCATACCTGTCATTTACCTCTCAAGAGGACCTCTCCAGATATCTCCAGCAACAGCAACCTCATACACTAGATAGATCTGGTTTGGAAAAGCTGGCAGAGGGGTGGGGGTGTCATTTGATTATTGACCAATTTTTCCCTGCTCCGGAGAGCAAGATTATCAGTTCCCAGGACCACTTGCACAGAAGATTTAAACATAGAGGCACACCACTTTGATCCTGCCTAATTGGGCTTCAGCTGACAGAAACATTCCCAGATTTAGAGTGGACTGAAGGAGGATCTGAGAAATCTCACAGCTGCTTACTTCATCTGTTTCAATTAATTGATCCACAATTACAACACTTCCCAGAATGTGTTCCCTCTAGGAGGACACTTCCCTAGGGTGGTGATAATTAATTTGAAACCTCCAGCAGTTAATGGAGCTGCCTCTGCTGTATCTGTGGTGTTCTCACCATCCCCTCTAGGCTCTTTCTTAATAATGGATGTGGGTAAGCTACACTGCCCTTTGCTCCGAGGTCTTCCCTGAGAGAGTCAGAACTGTCCCCATAATTAACATATGAAGGGAATTAATAAGGGACATCATCATCATAAATTGCCTCCAGCTGTTGCTGCTGTAACTCCTGGTTTTGCCTGCAGTGGGTGCTGTGGAGAGGCAATCTCTCCTTGACGGAGAAGTGGCTCAGGCTGGTGACAGTGATTCTCTGCATGGAGAGCCTGCCTGCGGTGCTGGGCTTTCACAGCTGGGTTTGGACAAGTGTCTCCAAGAGTCCCTGGGGGGCCTTGCCTCCATTACACATTGCCACCTGACCTCTTGCCTGGAAAACAGGAACAAGGCAGTGCTCCTTTTTCATCCAATTTCTATTGCAATTTCAGCAACTTACTGAGGTAACTCATTGTTCTTTGAGCTTTAAAGCTGCTTCTTGTGAGCCTTAAAACACCACTGAAGGAGAGTAACTTTATACTGCTTCTTTGTCACTTTTTACCCTGATATCTGGTACCACTGAACACCAAAAAGCATCTCAAGGAGAAGCATCTGGTTAGAAAAAAGCCTCCCAGGTCCCCCGAAGTCCATGCAGTGTTTAGGAACAGCAACTTCTCCTGAAACAACACCAGACATCCCACCAGACCCTGCCACAGGCAAAGCAGAGGGACTATGGCAGCCAACATCCCTTTGCTGCAAAAGTCATTTGCACTCAAGAGATTGCAGGCAGAGGCCACGACCTCACTGCAGAGGAAGACAAAACCCCCAGAGTCTGTACCAATCTGACCAGGGGGAGAATCCCTTCCTGACTCCATTGAAGCACGTCTGACCCAGAGCACAGTGGCAAGACCCTCCTAGCCAGGACCCTCCAGGTTTGAGTCCTAATGGGAGCACTGGTGCATCCCAGTTGCCATTCCCAGCCTGGGCCGCAGCCAAATCCCAAAGCCTCTGAGAACACCTTAGAAACACCTTGATACACGTGGTAGCAGAAGGGGCAGAGACCTCCTCAGGCTCAGAAACACAATCACCAGCTGCACTTGTGACACAGAAAAAGACCCATTCACCGAGGACACCTGCCAAGGGGGGCAGCCAAAGTCCCCCAAGCCAGGATGGGGAAAGGGAACCAGGTGCAGGCTATGGTGGCACCTCTGTGAGCACTTGCTATGTGTGGGCCAACAGTCACAGGCCGCACACTCCTCAGGGCCCCTGTGAGCCATGGGGATGGCATCATACAAGTCTGGGAGCGAGCTCCAGCAGCTGTGACCATCTCCAACCCAAGCTCATGGCACAGAGCACCCAGGTGCCTGGACTCCCACTGGCTGACATGCCAGGACATGGCCACAGGCATGACCCTGGGAACCTTGCCGGGGAGCCCCCAAAGATACTCCCACCCTCAACACAGCTCAGAGCGCTCCCAGCTGGGTCATGAGGTGCTACAGGGATTTGGGAGCGGGGCTAAAGGATCTGGGGGCACAGGTGGTGTTCTCGTCGATCCTCCCAGTCTCAGGCTATGGGCTGAGGAGGGAGAGGAGGATCCACGTGGTCAACCAAAGACTGCGAGGCTGGTGTCGTTGGGAAGGCTTTGGCTTCCATGACCACAGTCTGCTCTTTGGCGAGAGAGGCAGCGAGCTGCTGGGAAGAGATGGCCTCCACCTCTCTCCCCTAGGGAGGAGGCTCTTCTCAGCCAAACTGGCTGACCTGCTCCACTGGGCTTTAAACTAAGCC
>JAGPOW010003316.1:95666832-95683045 GCA_030014935.1 Caiman crocodilus
TACAAAATGCACACATACAAATTTTAAAACACAATTCCTTATCTTAAAGTGAAAGAGAGAGGAAGGAAGAAAAGGTAGAAAAAGAGAAACATATCCAAAAAGGGGAGAGCAAATGCAGGCAAGAGGAAAAGGGGGCTTTCTGCAACACCATATCACTGAGCATGCTCAGGAGGGAACATGCAGCTACACAGAATCTAAACTGCGGGAGTGCCAAATTATACTTACATGCCTAGGTAAGTGCCATTTTGATGCATGTAAAGGTGAAATAGGGTTTAGCCCTGAGTACCTAATTCAGGCCTGCACATCAGACATTCCCATTCATTCAGGATTCAAAGCATCCAGAGAATAGAATTACGGAAGCATAAAACATTAGAGTTGGAAGGGACTTCAGGAAGTCATCTCATCCTACCCCTTGCTCAAAGCATGACCATCCCCAACTATAGCATCCTAGCCAAGGCTTTCTCTACCCAAGTCTTAAAAACCTCCAAGGATGAAGAGTCCACAACTTTTCTGGGTAAGCTGTTCCAGTGCTTTACTACCCTTGTGAGAAAGTTTTTTCCTAATATGTAACCTAAACTTCTCTTGCTGCGACTTGGATCATTGCTCCTTGTTCTGTCATCTGCCACCACTGAGAACAGTCTAGCTCCATCCTTTTTTGAACCCTGCTTCTGGTAGTTGACTGCACAATCATCACTGTGCTGTCATTTAGTACTTGTTTCAACTGCAGCATAACCAGAATTACTGCACAATCATGCCAGGGAACATCTTTTCTGACTGTGCTATAGCTTATGACTATTTCACAGTAGCGCTGCATCATGCTGCCTGCCACACAACAGTACTGCGCAGTAGTCACAGGCTACTACACAGTCAGCATCTCATGTAGATAGTTTTTATAACTAACTAACACTTACTTTCTGTTAGCTAGCTGATTTACCTGGCTGGCAGATGAAAAATGCACAGAGATTACATATTTAAAGTGGCCTGATTACTTAACCCTGAGAGACTCTACTAGTAACCCTGCACCACGTTGATTTGCCCCCTTCAGCTAGTACTCTTTGGTTCTGACCCCGTAGCCAGTTACCTAGCCATTGGATTGTATGATGATCATGGCCACAGCTTCCCAGTTTAACTATGAGGGCATCATGGGGAACTAGGTCAAAGGCCTTCTTAAAGTACAGATATATGACGTCCACATTATCTTCCTTGTCCAGGGCACACGTAACCTTGTCATAGAAGGAGATGAGGTTGGTCAAGCAGAACCTGCCAGGCACAAAGCCATGTTGGCTGGCATTCAGAAACTTGCCTTCCATTAGTCTGGCATTGATAGATCCCTTGACAATTTCTTCCAGGATTTTTCTGGGGACAGATGTCAGACTGATGGTCTATAATTCCCTGGGTCATCCCTCCTCCCTTTCTTGTAGATAGGGACCATGTTGGCTCTTTTCCAATCATCTGGGACCTTGCCTGAGTGCCACAATTTTTCAAATATCCCTGCCAAGGGGGATGTGATGATGTCTGCCAGCTCTTTCAAGACCCTTGGGTCCATTCTGTTTGGGCCTGCAGACTTGTGAGAATCCAGTTTGTTAAGATGTTCCCTCACTTGATTCACATTGATTTTTGGCCTGTTACCTGCTCCCAAATTGGTTTGTGACCTTTCTGGCAGTGTTATCCTCCTGGGAGGGTAAAAAACCAGTTCAATAGAAAGTACTCTGTTCTTGAGAAATACTACGTGTGTTGAGAACTTGAAGTCATTTAAAAAGTTTCTGAAGTGTCTGGAGAAAGAAAGACTTAAAAATATACATGAGATTGATGTTTGGCCGCCTTTACGTTTGTGTGAAGGTATGCTGTATTTAACTCTATTAACAGCTCATCAGTGGGATTTCAACCAATTTATTTTGTTATGTAACTAGGTTCATCAGGGAATGGGGATGCAGATGACAGAGAGAACCTAGGATCAATAGACCATGAACCAGGCGCTGGAACACCTCACATAAATACTAAGGGGCCTGATGGGCATCAAGACCTGGGGACACCAAGGCCACCCACCAGGGGGTGCTCAAGGCTCTCTATACTAATGCTAGGAGGAGCATGTAGAACAGGCAGGAGGAGCTCACACTCCTGCTTGCACACAGAAACTTTGACTTAGTTGGTCTAACTAAAACTTGGTGGGACCTTACCCACAATTGAGCAGTAAGCATAGAGGGCTATAGGTTGCACACATGTGATTGAGTAGGGGAAAAAAAGGGGGGGGGGGGGCATTGCTTTCTATGTTAAGGAACAATATACATCTTCCATAATCAAGATGGGACCAGAGGAGGGGCAAACTGAGATATTGTGGGTCAAAATGCAAGGGGGTTGGGGGGAAAAGGGATTTGGTAGTAGGGGTCTACTACAAGCCACCACATCAGGTGTGTGAGTTGGACCTGGGATTCTCCAGACAGCTCTCAGAGGCCATACATTCAAGGGACATAATTGTCATAGGTGACATAAACTACCCTGACATCTGCTGGGAGAAGTCAGCTAGAACCAACCATTCACATAGGTTCTTAATCTGCATACAGGACATTCACCTAACAAAGGAGATATATGGTCCCACTAGGGGAAACTTTTTACTGGACTTGGTCTTGGCTACAAGGGATGACTTGGTGAGGGATCTACTGACACAAGGTAACCTAGAGGACAGCGACCATCACTTGAATTAATTCAGTATCCGCCATAAGGTAGAAAAGATAACTGGTAGGCTTACCTGCTAGACTTCAGAAAAGACAATTTCAGTGTGCTTAGGAGATTAGTTAGTGAGGCACTGAAGAACGGGAACATTGGTGAGATGGGCGTCCAAGAAGGGTGGCCACTCCTAAATGGAGCAATCCTACATGCACATAAGAAGACAATCCCATTGCACAGGAAAGGGGCCAAGAAATCCTCTTGGCTGAACAGAGAAATCCAGGCAAGACTAGGGGCACAAAAAGAGGCATATAGACTGTGGAAGGAAGGGGAAGCTTCCAATGTGGAGTATACCTACTTGGTCTGCACTTGCAGGGAGGCAGTCAGAAAGGCCAAAGCAGAAATGTAACTTAGCTGTGCAACAAAAATTAAAGACAACAAAAACCTCTTCTTCAGGTATATAGGGAGTAAAAAAAAGGTGCAGGGTAGCATAGGATCCCTACAGGACAAACTAGGGCAATTAGTGATAGATAAGGAGGACAAGGCTGAGCTCTTCAATGAGTTTTTTGCCTCTGTATTCCTGAACACAGATCAGGACAAATCTCCCAGTTGGATCATAGACAGGCACAAAAGGGAAACCAGCCCACTAACTCTTATAGCCGACTTAGTGAAGGGACACTTGGAGGGACTGGATGTGTTTAAGTTGGCAGGCCTGGATGATATTTATCCAAGGGTACTGAGGGAATTGACCAATGTCATAGCAGAGCCACTGGCATGACTGTTTGAGCACTCTTGGTGCCTGGATTACTGTAGGAAAACCCAACAATGTGGGCAATCCATATTAAAGTAGATTCATAGATTCACAGATGTTTGGGTCAGAAAGGACCTTAGCAGATCATTAAGTCTAAACCTCTGCCCTGGGCAGGAAAGAGCGCTGGGGTCAGATGAGTCCAGCCAGGTGCAAGTCTAGCCTCCTCTTAAAGACCCCCAAGGTAGGGGAGAGCACCACCTCCCTTGAAAGCCCATTCCAGATTTTGGCAACCCCTACCATGAAGAAGTTCCTCCTGATGTTCTCCAGGGCCCTCAATCTCTTCTCATAGAGCTTTGCCTGTAGGCCCTTAACCATATGAGTGTCCCTTCTCTGAATCCTATTAAGGTTGTCCACATCCCTCTTGAAATGTGGTACCAAAACTGGATGCACTATTCCAACCATGGCCTGACCAGTACTGCACAAAGGGGAAATTCGGGTTGGATTCAGAAAGAAAGGCTGTTAGTGTAGAGTCCAGTAACCAAGGACTCTGGTTTGTCTTTAATAGATAAAAAAATGCTGCATCAGTGGGATTTTGCTGGGTAGATCCCTTAGTAGTCCTGTCTCTTAGTTAGTACACTGTTATTTTACCTGTAGTCCTGTAAAATAAATGTACTGGCCACATTTATTCCTCAGTAAATTTATATGAGCATTTAATTGGATTATGATCAAAATTTCTTTTTAATTCTTTTTTCAAAGATATCTGGATAATATTTTTGTGCCTAAAGTATGCCACTGAAATTCTTGTGCATTGTTATAAGAGACTTCATTCAATCTCATTCTTTCTATACTTAATGAAGGTCTGACATGTTACTCTAGCCTCAGTAATTTCAGAGAGCTTTCCAGTCCAGTGCACTTTATCCACAGAAGTGCTTCACGTTATTGTGTTGCAAAACCTGTTTTTATTCTACCAACCTGTTTACATATATGCTAACTAATTCCTTCTAGTATCAACACATCTAAAGGACTTACCAGATACAGCTTTTTTACATAAAGGCATTTCAGAAATCTACTTAGTTTCCCGGATCTTGGAAAGCATAAATAAACGTGTTTCTTTCTTCCTTCCTTCCTTCCTGCCTGTCTTCCTGCCTTTTTTGAATGACGTTGATTGCTTCTTTCTTTTCCTTCAGTTTTCTATACAAGATAAATTTCAAGTGTGTGCGCTAATCAGTGATGCATGTAAAACCACTACTTTCTATGAGACATATTGTCCTAATAGTGTATGTAAACCACGGTCATTTTTCAGGATTGATCTGGATACATTGGTCTACATTGACATAAATAATAATATGAATTCTGGTGTCCTGGTGACACACATATATGCTTTACACACACATTAATTCTGAGAGTCATGATATTGCTATATTATTCTGCAGTAATGACTTAAAATACCTCAGTGTTGCTGTGTTTTAGACCATTACCATAATACTTTTGGGCAGGAGTGAGGGTGTCGGAGTGGATAGGGCCGTGCTCTTGAGGGTGTTCTTAATTGTAAGCAGCTAGAGGCCCAACTCATTTCAAATAAAATAACATGATCAGGATAAAATGTTACATGCCCCACTTGTGTCTCTTGTATTAAATAAAAGGCTATGATAAAGTATAGATACTGGAAACCCCAACATAATCCACCCACAGATCCTTCCATCAGGACCTAGCAATTCAAAACTCTTATCTTTATTTTTGCCCTTGGCCTAAACATTTTCATATGTGTGTGGAAGGGGCATGTACTAGCTATACAGACAAATGAGTAAAACTTACACGTTTTGGTGTGCTGAGAACACTATTGAACATGATTTCTCATATTCTAGCAGTGCATCCCCTTAGTTATAGTTCAGATTGATAATTAATTTTTAAGCACTATAAAAACCACATGCTTGTTCATATTACCCTGAAATAGTAGTTTACTTCCATCCCACCCTCATTCATTTAGAGTTTGTATTCATGTACAATATGCTGTTTGCTTGGGAGCCTTTTACAATTATAGGATGATAGGAAAGTGGGAATAGAAGGACCCTCACATGGTCATTTAGTGCAGCCTCATGTTCAAGGCAGGATTGTCCCTGACTAAACCATCAAGACCATCTGTTCAACCTGCATTTAGAAATTTCCAAGGATGGAGAGTCTTCAGTTTGTCTAGGTAGTCCGTTCCAATGCTTGACCACCCTCATACTCAGAAAGAACCTCCTAATCTCCAACCTAAATTTCCTCTGCTGAAGTTTGAGGCCATTACTCCTAGTTGTGTCCCGTACAGCCACAGAAAAAAGCCCATCTCCATCATCTTTGTAATCACCCTTTAGGAATCTAAAGATGGTTAAACCACCCTAGCTCTTTCAGGCTTTTCTCAAAATTCATGCTTCCCAGGCCTCTAATAATTGTTGTTGCTTTCCACTGGACTCTTTCCATCTGTCCACATCTTTCTTGAAGAGTGGAGCCAAAAACTTTTTTTTTTTTGCAATAAGTCCACTATTGGCTTGTACTCAGCTTATGGTCCACTGTAATCAACAGGTTTTTCTTTGCAGCACTGCAGCCCAGCCAATCTTTCCCCAGTCTGCGTTTGTGTATGTAATTATTCTGTTCCAAGGGCAGGGCTTTATACTTGTCCCTGTTGGATTTCATCTGATTGATGGCAAACCATTCCTATAGCTTATCCTGGTTAACCTGGACCCTAGCACTAATGCTGGACTTCACCCTAATCTGCAACTTCACCCAATTTGGTGTTATCCACAAATTTGCTAAGTGTGCACACAAACCCATCCAATTCAATAATGAAGATGTTGAACCTGGACACACCCTGAGGGAACCCCACTTAATACCTCCTCCCAACTACACACTGAGCCACTGAAGACTACTTGTTGCGTATAATCATCCAACCAGTTATATACCCAACTTCCAGTACTTTTTTTTAAATCTGTATTTCCTTAGCTTGTTGATAAGAAATGTTATGGGAGACAGTGCCAAAAGCCTTGCTAAAGTTAAGGTTTATCATATCCACTGTTCTCCCTTCATCTACGAAGCCTGTCACCTTTTCATAGAAGGAACCTGGGTTGCTCAGGCATAACTTGCCCTTGCTGAATCCATGCTGGCTGATCAGTAGGGATCTTGGTTTTCTCTGATTAAAAAAAAAAATCCCTAATTTTTGGATTAATAAAGTAACACAAAATCCACATTTTTCTGTGATTAAAATGAAACACCACTGTATATATCTATATATTAGTGGTGTTTCATTTTAATCATGGAAAAATGTGTCTTGAATTACATTTTTAATCCAAAAATTGGGGGGCAGGGGGTTATCAGAGAAAACCAGAATCTCTGCTGATCACCTTGCTCTCTTTTAGGTACTTTACAGCAGATTCCTTGAGTATCTACTTCATGATCTTTCCATTTGGGCTGACTGATCTGCAATTCCCATATTCTCCTTTTTCTCTTTCTTAATGATGGGCACTATATTTTTCCTTTTCCAGTCATCTAGGACCTCACCCAATCTCCACAAGTTCTCTGAAGACAGCTAATGTTTCTGAAATTACTTTGGCCAATTCCTTAGTACCCTAAGGTGTATTTCACCTGACCCTGATACCTTGAAAACATCTAGCTTCTCTAAGAAATCCATAATCTGTTCTTCCACAATTTGGGGCTATTTCTATCCTTTCCTATCTTTGGTACCAAATGCAGTTGTCATCTAGTAGCTGCACCTATTTGTGAAGACTGAAGTAAAAAAGGCATTAAATACTCCAGCCTTCTCTGCATCATCAGTAACTAGACTGCCTTCTGCATCCATTAAGGCAGAGGTGTCAAACATACAGGCCAGATATGGCCTATGGAGTCCCTTATCCAGCCTTCAGTGCAATCCCTGGGTCTGAACTGACCGAGACTGGTCCTGTGAGCAGGGCCTGGCTTACTTGCCACAAATGGCACTTGTTCTAAGAACCACACCACCCACAGCTCCAGCCCCAGGTACTCCCAGGTTCAGTCTCGGATCAGCTGTGAGGGTCACCATGTGTGGCTTATAACCCAGAGTGGCAAGAACAGGCACCACAGGTGATGCAGTATGGCCAGGTTGGGTGCCACTCTAGGACTCCAGCCAGTTCTGACTCTGTACTATATGGGATGCTTGACCATGATGAGATGCCACTACACAGTAGTATTAGGCTACTGTGCAGCAGCATCACGGAAAAGGTGTTCATTGGTGCTACTGCAGAGTAATGCTTGTTACTGTGCAGTGGTGTCCCATCATGGTTGCTGCCATGATGCTACTGAGCGGTAGAATTGGGGTACTGCACAGTCAGTGTCTCATGTAGACTCATCCAGTACACACTGTTGAGCAAAAAGAATCAGTTTCTGTCCTCACTCTCTCTCATGGGGGATAATGTTATGGCACTCTTGCCTCTTGCTAAGATAGGAAGCAAAATGTCCAAGTATAGAAGTATAACTGCTGATTCAAAAGTATTTGCAGTCCAGGGTTCTGTCAGTATCACATACTCATTAGATACATTTAATGTGATTTGTCAGTGGCAGGATATAGCGTTTCACCTTCAGCAGCACATTTGAAATCCCACATTTTAAAGCACAAAGAATCCAGCTAAACAATGTGTCATTTGACATTTACTGTGAGAAACTGGTGTAACCTGGCTGCAGGTAAATCAGTATTCTACATGCCTTGACAAAGTAAAGCAATTTGAGGCCATGTTGCTAATAATGTGTAATATCAAAACTGACTTTATAATCAGCTGAACAGGATTAAAAAGTGTTTTACCTTGATTATAACTATATTACTTAATTGCCTTAACAATGATGATTTATCTAAGTACCTTGAACTTTTCTTTAGAACTATGCAAAACTTGCTTCTGTTAACATGGATTCTGTAAACAAAATACAGAGGGTCAGGTTCCTAGCAGTATCATCCATTCTCATGCATATGGATCTTTGTGTTCATACATAATCAAAATTTTCAAGTGATCTATAGATGATCTAGGATTTTATGGCACTCACGGGGGTTGAATCCTATGGGTAGCTTGATGTGGACATTAGCACATTATTTTTGCAATTACTAAAACAATCTTTGTGAAAGACAGTTCTGATGTTACCGGAGGACATCAAAACGTATTGCTATGGATCACACTAAGCAGTGTGATTTTGAAGGAATGATTTTTTTACTGGTGGCGGTGCAGTTCTATTACTACTTAAGAAAGTGATCTTGGTATTACTCTGTGTAGTTCTGCAAACGTCACCCCAGTTCTCAAAAGGAGTAAAAAAGGCAATTAAACGTTAGCAATTATTTAGAAAGTAATTGAAAATAAAACAGAAAATGTCATTATACCAGAATATAAATTAGGGTGTTCAATCTCTGGCCCATGGGCCAAATCCAGTCTGAAAAGCCTTGAAATCTGGCCTGCAGGGCTCCCCACAGGTCAGGAAATGTAGTGATGGGAGAGCTGTGGCAGTATTGCCACCCATCCCTGCTGCCAAAATATCTAGACCCATGGGGAAGGTGGAGCTTGGTCAGATCCCTTTTCTTTACACAGCCGGGTCATAGTCAGGCTGCATTTCCTTTTCTCTGTGAGGCTGGGCCACACCTTCTCCCCTCTCCCTCTGAGGCTGGGTCACACTCCCTTCCCTCTGTCTGGTCAGGCTGGGGCTGGGCCATGCCCCCTTCCTCTCATGAGGAAGCCATACCACACCTGCTCCCTCTCCACAGCCAGTTTGGGCTGGGCTAAGCCATGCCCCACCGCCATGGTACTGGTCCATGACCCATTTCTGCTACCCAGCCAGGTAGGATCAGGGCCAGACTGTGACCCCTCCCCTCCATGGGACCAGGCTGGGACCAGACTAAACCTTCTTTTACCATGTGGCTGGATTGGGGCTGGGGTGTCCACTCTTTCCCCTCTGCAGGGTGGGATCTGGCTGGTGAAGGGATCAGGTGCTGCCCATCTGGCCCACTGACCTAAAGGTTTGAGCACTATCGGTATAAATTAATGGTATGTCCTCACCTTGAGCATACTGTGCTTGTCCAAAAGGGTATGACAGACATGGAAAAAGTATGGCAAAAGTCTACAAAGATGATCAGTGGTATTCAGGTTTCTGTATGAGGAGATACAAAATAGGCTAAGTTTCTTCTAATTTAGAGAAAAGATGATTGAGACAGGAATATGATAGATGTCTATAAAATATTGAGTTATGTGGAGAAACTAAATAAGAAGTTCCTATTTATGATCTCACGAGAACTAAGGGGCAAACAATGAAATTATTACAAAGCAGATTTAAATAAGAAATCCTTTTTCACAAAGAGTGTAGTTGTGGAACTTGTTGCCACAACAGGTTGTAGAGGTTGACTATTTAATCAAGTTCAGAAGAAATTCATGCAGGATAGGTCTATTAGTTGATATTAAATTTGATATGGCTCCAACCTCCAAATTCAGACTTCCTAAGCCTCTAACTTCCTAACTCTAACTCCTGAACTGAGTTTTATTAAAATATTAGTATAAATCAAATCAATATATAAACAATCCCTTGACTTTCCCTTGGTTTCTCCATGTTTCCAGTCTTGGATGTGGCTTTGCTCAAAGAGTTTGAAGTCTCAGCTGACTTTGGAATTTTCTGAGTGGAGCAGAAGTTTTATAGCCTTAGGCCCAAATCCTGTGGACCCTTATTCATTTCAATTTCAAAAACAGGCATGTAAAGATATAAAATATTGTCCTTAGTGAGAGATGTGCAACTCTATCAATTTTGATGGATTTACACATGTGAATCTGGTTGAATCTTAATGAACAAATCTTGATGCAATACCTGTTGATGATATGTAAGAAAATAATAGAATTCATCTTATTTTTGCTGTCTTAATTGGCTCTACAAGACTAACATGAATAAGATGCAGTAAAAACATTGTCAAAATATGATCCTAAGTAAACAGTATGCACATCTGTCATTAGAAAAGGTGCTGTTCTAATGTTCAAGGTAGAATTGAAATATCTTTAAATAATCCATTTAATATGCTTTTGAAAATTAAGTTAGATGGCATAGAATACGCTGTAGATTTAACCATATTTATCTAAGGAATAACCAGCAGGAATTTTATATTTGTAAAATAAGAACAAATAGGTGGCATTCTATTCATTATACGTCTTACTTGCAAAATATAACAAATAGTTCTCATAATAATTATGAAATGTCTACTTAGAGAGAAATCAATTAACTTATTTCAAAATGTATTATTACCTCCACTACCTATATGCCACATATAGAAATTTAGTAATCATCACTATTCTTATTTGTCAAATTGAAAGCAAATTAAAATAAAATAAAATGTCAAAGGCAAAAATATCTGCCCATTAGTCCTTTTAATGAATTTGGTCCCTTATTTGAGTGACTGAAGTGCTGAATACAGGAACATCAATGGATAATGACAATCTGCTGTTTCTATGCAATTTCATGAAATAATGGGATTGAAAAGTTTCATATGTCTACTAGCATGGAAATTTATAGTACCCTTTTCTGTAGCAATAAAATGGATTTCCTCCATTTCCCTAGTACATGCATACTTAAATATATGTATACACACACAGTATATATATATATAGTATATATATATAGTATATATATAGTATATAAGTATATATACAGTATATATATACTTAGATTGATTCCACCTCAGCTTTGAATGTCTGTATCTATCCTTAGGGCCAGATTTTATTTCACTCTTTAGGCAAGTAAATGGACTAGGGCATCTAAGTGTGACTTTTAGATGACCTTTCTCAAGTCCCTAAAAAATTGCTAATATAAAAGGTGGTTAGGTCCTCCCTTACCTTTCTGCTTTTTATCATTCAAAATTAGTGACAAAACTTGAACCTGAGTTTTCTAGAATCCTGTGTATTCTTAACACTGGATTCCTAATACTTGCTACATAGTCTGTTTCTCTTTGTTTAATCAGAAGCTCCACCTTGAGCTGAGAAATCTTGCCAAACAATAATTAAGTGAAAGGAATACATTCTTTGGAAACATTTCAGTTTGCACTAATTGGAATACCTCCACCAAGAAAACCCCAAAACAAACAAAACAAAACAAAAACATGTAGTAGACATTTCCCCAGCCACCTCTACCATCTAGTGAAAAAATGTAATGGAGGGGAGGGTTGCCATTTTGGAATCAGAAAAACATCAGGTCATATACTGAAATTCAAACACCTGCTTTAACATACCTTAATTTCATTACAAAAAATATTCGTCATGATTTGTATTTGCATATTGTATATAGAGGGGCTTGCATAATAATTAAAAAAATAAAGTCTTACTCTTGTATATTGTTTGTGGGGGCTGTGGGGTGTGGTTGGCAGTGGCATGTGTATATGGTGGGGGTGTGTGTGTTTGTGTGTGTGTGTGGTGGGCTGTGGGGTGTGTATGTGTGTATGGTGAGGTGTGGGAGTGTGTGTATGTATGGTGTGTGTGTGTGTGTAGGGTGGATATGGGGGGGGTGTATGGTGGATTGTGAGGGTGTGTGTGTATGGTGAGGCATAGGGTATGTTAAATGATCAGATGCTTATCTTGTTGGGATTGTTTGACTCTAGCTAACTTCCTGCCCTTGAGGCAGGGGGCTGGAGTTGATGATCTTCAAGGTCCGTTCCAGCCCTAATGTCTATGAAATCTACGAATAGCCACACACACCCCCACACACACTTGATGTCTAAAATCCCGTTATGAGGTTAGGTCTTTGCTGTTGTGTCATGCTCCTCTGAAGAAAGGAGGGCAAACTTTTATTAATGCTGAATACAATCATGAATGATGGTCTCTTTCTGGCACTATTTAGAAATGGAAGGAGAAAAATGAAAAACCTACATAGAAGTGCTTAGTTTAAATAGCTATAATATGCTATTTCTAGTGGCCATAAGTAGTCATTTGAAGATAACAAGCGCCATACAAGTAAAAGCTTAATTTCTATAATGGAAAACACTTTTTAAAACTGAGGAAACTCAACTTGACAAACTCTGAAAGGTGTGCATAATTTGCTATTTTTCTTAGATTGACAATTTAATTAGGTAGGCAAAATGCATGGAGCTATCCTGTAAACATTTTGCTATGTCAAAATATTTCTCCTCCTGCTTTGGGACCAAATCTTGATCTTTTGAATTTTGGGACAAAATAAAACTCCTGCAAGCCCTAGCATAACCAGTAGTTTGTGAGAATAGTTGAATACCCATATAAGTACTCTAACAATCAAAATATGGTTCTCTCTCTTGTTCACCCTCTCCACCCAACTTTCTTTCCTCCCATAAATTCCACCTTCCAGATAAGAATCCTTTCTGATGAGCTGATGAAGTTTTATGAACACTGAAATATTCCCATGACAAATTATGTTTGAAAAGAAAGAGTCAAAAGGTCCTTGACAACCTCAAATAATGAGCTCCCTAATAGGTTTTCTGCTTGGGATCCTCTAATGTACATAGCAGGTCTCTTTGGTTCTATGGGATTCTGAAGGAATTTAATTTGGTTCAGTGTAGTCATTGGCTGCATCTAAGCTATCATGTACAAGTGCTCATTTTTCAATACTAATACATCAGTATTATAGCAAGCAACACTATAAACTGTAGTATAAATAAGACTCAGATATCTTTTTTGGCCTGATACAAACTGGCTCTGCTTTTATGGCACTGTGATAAAGATCCTGAACCCTGATTACACTAGTACAGTACTTTGAGCAGCTGCTGTTATGCATTAACACTGATGATGCATTTATGCATTTGCTTATAAGGAGCAAAAAGAACGTATTAGTTACACAGATTTAGCGTTTGATCCAACACTGGTTAAAATCCATGTTAACGTTATACTGGTCTCAATGGGCCTTTATATACACCACAAGATTGGCCTTAAAAGTGGCTTAAATGCCCTTTTGCACTGCTTTAATGGCATATTCACTAGCATATTCCACTTTAATGGCGCTGCTGTTTGCACACTCAGTGGCATATTCTGCTTCCAATTACTTTGATATGTAGAAAGATAAAACACCTCCAAGATGTTTTAGTTTGCTACTTAACAAAGTACAACAGTGCATGGGGTGCTGGAAGCCAATGTGCTTAGGGCGTGGTGGGTCCCACACAGCTCAGGGGTTGTGGAACCTGGCGGCAGCCCATGTAGGCAAGCTAACTGAAAAAAAAAATGTGGTGAGCCTGATCTTATTCTTTTCTCCCCAAAGCCTGCCTGCCTGTCTGCCTGCCTGAGCTGTGCAGGGGCCTGACGATTCCCTCTTCATCTGTGGTAGGACTGGTGCTTCCTTCCATAGCTGCTGCACCCAGCCCCCCACCCAGGACTGCCCAGGTCATGTACCACCAGGCAAGTGCTGCCTGGGGTTCTCTGCACAGCTCTGGGATCACTCAGCATACCAGCAGCTTGGGTTCCCCTCCCCGCCAGTCACCAAAGAAGCAGGTAAGGATTGAGCCCGTACCCTTGTGTACACACCATGGGGGTTTAGTTTGGTTTAATTCTTCCTAAATTGAAGCAGTGTTTTAAAAACCCACTGTTTCAATTTAGGGAGAACTAAACAGAATTAAACTCCCGTGGCATTTACAAACAGCCAATATGTTCTGGATTAGACCTTAAGCAACGTATTGGCTCTTTTTAGGCAGTTTCTTCACTAGAGAAAAAGCTGTGGTCTTAATTTGAGTTACTGAACTAAAATCTAGCTAACTCTAATTGAAGAGAGTTTGCAGTTTTCACACATATTTACAGATCCAGTTAAAGACCTAACTTGGTGAAACTAAAGACTCAGTGACTAAGGAGGATGTGGTCCCAAATCATTCATTCCAATAAGCCCTGCAATTTTGATACTATAAGTATAGGATTATTAGCAGTAGTAAAGAGTAGCTCGTTAAGGCAATGATGAAGGCAAGAGCTTCATAATGGTAGCTGTTGTATGTACATAGCACCTCGCTCTGAAATATTGACAATATAAAAGCTCAAACATACTCTCACTTAAAACAATACCAGAACTCCCACTGATGTCACAGATAGAGGATCAGTCCTTTAATAGACAAGGCTAGCAGACAAAATGGGTATATAGAAGTAAAGTGATTTGCCCAGAGTCACAAAGCATATCAGTGGCACAGCTGAGGATTCATCCAAGTTCTCCTGACTTCCAGTCCATTAAGGAATTCTACCATTAAATAATCATTATAAGCTTTGTAGGAAAGTATTTTAACAATGTGTTATTTTTTTACTGCAAAAAATAAGCTTATAGTAGAACAAGTTTGGTCCAAACACTATTTCACCTCCAAGGCACTTAAGTGTGATATTATCCCACCATGAAATGGTTAACACGGGGAGGGGGCCAACTTCTGGCCTACAGGCCAAATGCAGTCCACAGAACCTTGGAATCTGGCCTGTGGAGCTTCCCATGGGTCAGAACATATGCAGTGGTGGAGCACTGACAATACTGCCACTCTTCCCTGCTGATATAATTCCAAGGACTGTGGGGCAAGGTGGAGCTTGGCCAGGAGCCTTCCCCACCATGGCCAGAATGGGGGCAGCTCATGCACCCCCTTCCCTTCACGTGGCTGGATTTGGGCTGGTCTGTGCCCCTTTCATCCCACAAGACAGGGCCATGCCTTTCCTCTACCCTGTGAGGCCTGTTCTGTCCTGCTGGACTGGGGCTGGGCCATTCCCCCTTCTTCCCACAGGCCTAGGCCACATTCCCTCCCCCTGCATTGCTGGTTCAGGACTAGGCCAGGCCATGCCTCATCCTACCTTGTGTCACTGGCATATGTCCCCTTCCCTTTGCTCAGCCAGGTTAGGGCTCGGCCATTCCACTTCCCCTTCATGGGGCCAGGTTGTGACCAATTTAAACCCCCTTCAACCAAGTGGTTGGATCATGGCTGGGCTGCCCTCCTCTTCCAGTTCTGCATGGTGGGAAGGGGCCCTTCCAGATGTAGCCAATGGAGGTATTGGACACTGCCCATGTGGCCAACTGGCCAAAAAGTTTGAGCTCCCTGAGTTAACACAGTAGGTGCATACATTCTCCCCCTCACTGCTTTTTGCAACACACTTAAGTTCTAAGGCTAGGAGGAAGACATTTTTCAAAAATTGATTACACTCCCCACCAATTCCGTGTGCACGTTGTTGTCGTGGTGGGGCTTAAGCTGAAACTTCAACATCAAGACGAAGAAGCGAAAGTGACCAAGAGACACGGATAGCTTGCCAGGGCTTGCAACCCCCATGAACGATAAACTCATTAGCAAAATCTCAGCCAAAGAGAGTCCCAACCGACTTAGAAGAGGAAAGGCGTTCGCCGGGCACTAGGACAACCAGACCTCTGAAGGGACTTGAAGATAAAAACAGCCGGAACCAAAGGAGTGCCCCAAAACAGAAACGGATTCATGTCCTGATGTTCAACCTAAAAAATGGACTGAAGGACGCCCCAACAAAGGCTTACTAATGAACCAACTAAACAAATACAAATATGACATCATTGGCCTCTGCGAAACGCGAGTGAAAGAAGAAAGTCGAACAAAATGGTCAACAACCTGCGACGAATTAATCATCAGACCAGGCAGAGGCTAGCACCAGATCGGAGGTGTAGGATTCATCATCAACAAGAAGATCACTCAACAAGTCATTGAAATAAAGATTCATTAGCCAAGAATCGCCACGCTAAAGCTCGACGTTGGTAAAAAGAAGCCACTGCTGATCATACAGATATACGCCCCACATTCAGGATACGAGATCGGCCAGATTGAGCAATTCTACACCGACGTAGAAACACAAC
>JAGPOW010003316.1:95693170-95720447 GCA_030014935.1 Caiman crocodilus
ACACACACACACACACACACACACACACACACAGACATACACACGGTACTGGTGTGGGCCCCATGCTCCCCAGTCTGGCAATGCAGCTGGGATCCACATGGTGCTGGAGTAGTGCAGGGGCAGGAAGGCAGGGAAATAGCTGGGGTGGGGTGGAGCAGGGCTGGGCTGGGCTGCTGCCAGTTCCCCCTGGGTCCTTCTGCCCCTTGTTCTTCTCATCTTTGACAGGCAGCCAGGAGAAGATAATTATTAATTTTCTTGAAGATTTTAGGAGTCCTGTGGGCTGGATAGAATGGCTGTCAGGCTGGATACAGCCCACAGACTGTATTTTTCTTGCCCCTGATCCAGCTGCTAGCCAGGCTTCCTGCTGCAGAAGTGCTGCAGCTGCAGCTCTCAGAGGCCTCCAGGATCCCAGGTAAGGCTTCTGGGGCCAGCACAGTTGCTGGCCCCTGTCTCCCCTACCCCACCTGGGGTAATCTGATACACTCCAGAGCGTGCATGGTGCAGGCATTCCTTGGGGACAAGTAGCAGTAGCACAAGGTGTGCCACTGCCACTTGTCCCCAGGGAAGAACACGTTCCAGCTTGTCTGGATGTACCCCCTGGGATTTTTGTTAGTGTTGGAGTATTCACAGTTCAAGTTCTGAAATACCTCAGACCTTTGCAGTTTCACCTCTTTGTTTCAGTTTTGCTCAGGAAGGTAATTATTCATTCTCTCTGTGCTTTATCAACATTAATTTTGTGCACATGTGCTGTACTGTCAGGAGGATAGGATTATGGGATGTGCAAATTTACTTAGTCAGACGTGGACCTAGGGATTCCTTTGTTCAGATTCCAAAACCCATAACAAAGCATTGCTCCTTGAGCAAAGAGCAGATGTGATTCCCTCTTCATAACCTTTTCATAAGGTTCTCTGGCACAGAGCATTAAATCCATACTTAAGTAACCTACAGTATGTTCATGATTCCTCTGATACATGATACTTCAAATAACATGTAAAAAACTACTTATCACCCCCATCCCCCCACTACATAGCTTTGATTACAAGTCTATTTTTTTCTCTTAAAAAGAACCACTGAAACCACACAAGACTTATCTGCCGGCTCAATCTATAAGGGTCTCCTACACCCTGTATTTTGTGCTTGAAGCATATTTATGCATACAGTAAAATTACCAAGTCAGAAATGTTTCCAGTGCAGTTTCCATTTTTGTATTTTTAATTCATCTAACTCATTCAGTCCTTTCTTGACTTATTTGATTCTCCTGTGGCGTTTTGTAAGGGCAAAAGCAGTTCAAGATCTTTATCTGTAGTTATTAATTTCTATTCCATTTTTCCTAAAGCTGAACCTGAAAATGTGGGATTGACTTATAGTCACTGTCAATTTATAATCAGTACAATATGGTATTCTCTTCCCCTCCTATCTTCAAGTTGTTTGTACTGTATTTGCAGTACCATCAAAATTACTTACTATTATTATTTATTCAGCATCAATCAACTCGATTCTGCAAAATAAAAAAAAGGAGACTTAACTTACGCTAGCACAAAGCTGACCATGCAATTGCATTTTGCAAATGCAGAGGCATTAGCTCATATAGAAAATTCAGACTAATTTTCACTCCTGTACTTTTCTAGCCATTTATCAGAACTGAATTTCACCTGTTCATGTTTAGTGCAGTCACTTAATATGTTTAAATTTGTGTGGAGATCCTCTCCATCTTTCATGAAACTAACACAACACAATGCAATGGTGTCTGCTCCATAATTGTTGTAAGATACCATGGGAATGTCTACACATACAATTAATGAGCATTAATAAACTCCAGAGCTTATTGCTCTGGAGTTTATTCATGTGCAACACATTGAACTGGGTAAGAGTAGCCCCAGTTGGCAGGGATCTGGGGGTCAGCATGCCAATCTGGGGCTGCTTCCCCTGGTTCAACATGCTGAGAAAAGGCTGACTGAGGCATGAGAATGCTTTATTGGGGCTGGCTGGGGTATTACGGTGCTTCAGTGTGGGGAACCTGGCAGGCAGCCCCCACAGTGAAGCACCCTTGTGCCCCAACCAGCCGGGATTGTGCCTACATGCATGGGGCTGCAGAGTTTTTTACCCTGCAACAGGATATTACTTATATTTATATTAGTATTTGTATTTGTACTAGTATTACTATCCTGGTATGGAGCAAATTAATATACTTTGGCCTGACAGAAGCACACATGTAGATACGTAATGTTTTGTCATTGGCAGTCCCTTGGAGTTGAGGATAACATCCATCAGGCTTGGTGGGTCCTCAGGTGACTGAGGAGCCCAATTCTGGATATACACATTCTTCAGCAAGGGGGGCATGTTGTTGTGTGGGGGAGTGGGATTCACAGCCCCATATTGGTCTCCTTCTCTTTCCTCTGCCACCACCATTCCGCCTCAGTATCAAGTCGCTGGGCCTTGATGTAGTGCGTGCTTTGGTGAGCTGGGTGACACCACACTGAACGGTCAGCAGCTTGCTCCTCCCAGCCATTGGTGTCAATGCCTCCATGTTTGAGGGTGACCTTGAGTGTATCTTTGTACCATTTCCTTTGGCTGCCCTTTAAGTGCTGACCAATGGAGAGCTGGGAGATGGTTCTTAGCCATCCAGATGCAATGGCTTATCCATCAGAGTTGATTTCTCAAGAGCAAGGCCTTGATGCTGGTGGATGTAGCTTCATGGCAGATGCTTGCACTGGACCAGCGGTACTCTCATTTGGTCCCCAGGATTCAAAGCAAGCACTGCTGGTGAAAGCTTTTGAGGTTCTTAATATGGTGTCAGTAGACAGTCCCAGGTTCACTGTAGTAGAAAAGGGTGGTCAGCACGACAGCCTTATAAACCAGGAGCTTCATTGACTTCCAAAGATCTCTATTTTTGAAGATACTTTGTAGCAGCTTAAAGAAGGTGACACTGGCACAGCTGACCCAGTGCTGGACTTCTTCAATGATGGTAGTTCATTGAGAGAGGGATCTGCCAAGATATGGAAAGTGCTTCACATATTCCAGAGCCCCACATCTACAAAGATAGTGTGAGAGATGTTCAGCTATTCTGGGGAGGGTTGGTGGAGCTCCTTTGTCTTGGCAACGTTCAAGGATAGTGTCCCAGGGACGCTGGGGCTAGGGGGAAAACCCGGCCTAAACCCAGGGGGAGCACCCACTTACCCTTCACTGGAGGTGAGGACAGGAGGGGCGTGCACTCTGGGAAACCTCCCGCGTGGTTTATCAGCCATGCTTACATCCAGCTAGGGCCAGGTGACATCAGGGAGAGGTGCCATCTGGAGGGAATAAAACACAGCCCAAGGGCACAGAGGGCCCGCTGGGAGATGCCAGAGATGGAGGGAAGCCTGCAGCCGGAAGCAGGCTCTCGCAGGACGTCTTGGCCGTCGAAGAAGTGAGCGGCAGCAGCACCAGGAGCAGCAAGGGTGTGGAGAGCCGCAGCCATGGGGATCACAGCTGTTGGAAGTCTATTTTGGAACTTATTGGTGTTATCTTTAATAGTGCCACTGAGGACAAAAGCATTGAAGAGATCCAAGGTCTCTTGCATATCCTGTGCAGAGTGAGTCATCATACAGCAATCAGCCACAAGCTGAAGGTTGTGGATGAGTAGCTAGTGACCTGAGTAGCTAGTCAACTGCACATTGAATATCTCATGTAGACACACCCCATAGTACTGTAGAGTTGCCAGTTTATGTGTGATGATGCTATAGTTCTTAAGCTCAGTGTCTCTTCCCTCCAGTATAACATTAATATAACAAGTGACAGTTTATTCTAGAATTCCTTTTACCATCGTATTGTTAACTACTTTTCAATCACAGACAACTGGCTGTAAGAGCTATTACAGCAGAGTTTTGAAATTCATCATAGTTTTGAATCAGTTGCCTCGCTTTCAGTCTGGTTTTAAGCTTCTGTATGGTACAGAGATATTTGGCTAATGGTCTCTTTTGAGTAAAGGATAAAGGTTGGTGGTGATCCATGATGATTAATGCAGACCTATTTATTGACTTTGATGCATTTAATCAATTCCTGTTAACTTGTCCATAGATGATGAATGTGTACATGGAATCATCTTTAATTTGAAGTTTATTTTGAAGAAGAAGATCAGGCTTTGTTTTAGTCAGCTAAATAAAGCTAAAAAAGTATTTATTTTTCCATATAAGCAGGTTTCCTTAGGTCAGGGTTAAAAAACAGTTGTTAGCTAACCCCAATCTAACCTGAATTCTTTTCTCACATTGTCATACCTAGGAGAGATCTCAGACAGATAAACCTCTGTTGGAGATGCTTTATATGGTTTTAAAATTTGTTTTAGGAGTATTATCAATTCTTAAATTAAACTGCAAGAAATGTTGAAAGAGGACTCTTCTTCCAGCTCTTTACAAATAGCCTGGATTAAATAGATGTAAAAAAAAAAATCTTAGGGCCTTGTTACACATTAATTTAGTCAGTTACTAAAGCTCTTAACCCCTAAATTGTCCACACATTAACACCTGAGATTAGTTTTAAGCATGCATTAGGCAGCTTAAAGTTATGCCATTATAGGGCAGGTTTATCTCTGACCTGTGTTACCCAGCTCATGTTCCATGAAAGTGTGGCCACTCTCCACAGATAAGCCATGCATGTTTGCCATCCATCATCCCAGGATGTAGTGTCCTCTCCCCCATCCTTCTGTTCCATGTGGACAAACTTTCCACCCCTTGAACTCTACAGCCCAGGGCACAGTTCTGGCACCAGTCTAACTTACCCTTCCATACTAGGATGCAGCTCCATGCAAACATGCAAACAGCTTATAGAGTATATGCCAGCTATCCAGGCCACAAGGCATGGACAAATCTAGGAGTAGGGTCTATTAGGGAGGAGGTGAGAACAAAGTAGGGGGACAAATGAGTCTGAAGCTTCCTTCCTGGGATAGTAGCTCCTCAAAAAGTGCCTTCCTTCACTGCTCCCACTTCCTAACCACCTCAGGAAGCATGACCCCAATCCCAAGGCACAATTTATTAAAACATGAGGCCTGCCTTAATATACTTTCTCTTTATTTGTTTTTAATGTTTTTTACTTGTTTTTATTTTTTCCTTCAGTGGCTGACTTCCCTCATTTCACCACCCACGCTGCCATCCACATTTCCTTTCCACCTCCCATTTCATTATCTATCTCTATTCCATTAACTCAATGTCTCCCAGCTTCACGTTCCTCCCCCACCCCACCACCATTTTTCCAACACCCCTTGCCCCCACCTAGAGCAGGGATAGATGTCTGTTCTGATTCACCAGTCCTATAGTGGCACAGCTGTAGCTCCTGGTCCACTGCTTATCACCCCCCTAGTAGCAAGTCACAGCTATGCAAGCCAGGAACAGTCAGAAAAGGTATGTTTGAAGGTGTGTGTAACAAGGTGTATGGCTCAGGGTCTGAAGCCCAGCTGCATGGGGTTAGAAGGTAATAACCTGCCTGCCTAGATGTGCTAGGCCAGCTGAAATGTATGACTGGCTGGCTGTGGAGGAAGTTAAAACTCCTGGAGAGATGATGTTAGGGAGGAGGGAAGATGAGAGGAAAAGCAATATTGAAGGACTGTGGTGGAGTTCTTGTCCTGGATAGGAGTGTGGTGGGGAGGGGGGAGTTGATGTTTTGTCTATTCTATCTAGTTTTAGATAAGAGAGGGGGAAGGCTGGGTCGTGGACCTGGCTAAAAGAGTAACAACCCACTACAGTGTGATAGCTCTAAACTCAAGCTAGCACTAGCACTGATGAACATTTGAGCAGCTCGGAGTGCAACATATAACACATCCCTTAGTTTTAAACACTTTGGATACAGCTCAATTTCAGCTCATCAGCTTTTATTTTCTTGGCATGTGTGTTATATGCAGGGATCTTGGTTTTCCCTGTTTAAACATCTCACATTCTCTAATAAAAAAAAATCCAAAAATCTCTGATTAAAACCACCCAAATTCATCTTTTTCTGATATTAAAATCAAACACCTACCTCTCTCTCTCTCTCTCTCTCTCTTTATAGATATATATATATAGATATATATATAGATATCAGTTGAACACAATGTTTTGTTGATATATTTATCATTTTAAAGTAGTTTGGAAGCCTGCCAGTGCCTCAATCATTATAATAAAACTAGCAAATTGCCTGTCAGGAATGACAGGGCAGGAGCAGGTGGGGATGGAGCCCCATGCTCCACCCCCATCCAGGCCCATTCCCCTCTCCCCCACCACAGTCATGGAGGAAGAGGAGGAGCAGGCCTGAGCCCAATGTGGGGGATGTGGGGAAGGATGGGACCCAAGGGTGGGGAGAACCCGGACCACTATGATGGGTGGGAGGGGAGCAGTGAGCGCAGGTCAATGCAGCGGTGGCAGAGGGACAGGAGGAGTGGGCCTGGTCTGAGGGGGGAGGAGGACAACTCCTCCCTTCTACCCACTGCTGCTGTGTTGGGCCAGGCCTGATGCTCCCCCTCCTGCCACAGCAGGCCTGCTTCTCCACCCCTCTCAGGCCCACTCCTCCCCCACCCTGCATCGGACCCAGGCCCACTCTTCCTCTCCTGTCCCCACACTGCCACCATGTTGGCTCAGTCACATTCTTTTCCTCCCAAACTGCTACAGTGTGCCTCCTCTTCCCCCCCCCCACCACAGTGGGCCCTGTCCTTCCACCACCGCTGCCATGTTGGCCCTGCAGGAAGCGATGATGGAAGGGGGGATGGCAGGGTAAAAGCAAGCACCAATGGTCTTCCCTCCACTACAGCATCCTAACCCTCCTCCCCCCCACGTCACCACTGCCAGCTCCAAGGAGCAAGGCAGGGTGGAATGATGCCAGCTCCATCATCACCATCTGCAGAGAGCAAGGCAGGGGGAGGATGGCCAGTGCTGCTGGACTGCCCCCACCCTGTTCTGTCTTCTCTGTTGCTGCCACTTGCAGGGAGGAAAGTGGGGTGGGGTGAGGCCAGCACAGCTGTCCTTGCCCCGCCCATCCAATGTGTCCATGCTACCATGACAGTACTCATCGCAGCATCCCCTCCTGACCCAACGCTGTGTTCACACTCTGATTGCTTGTTTCAGTCAGTCAGTCAGAGTGCAAATAAAGCATTATGGACAGACAGACAAACATAAAGTCAGATTAAGGCTTTTATAATATCATGAAATAACTTCTAAATGATTATATACTTTGGTTTTGATTCTTTTATCATGGAAAATCAGAGCTCCCTCTACCTCTTTTACTCACCAGGAAGTGGGTCCAGTTGCATCTGTGCTGAACAGTCATGATATGCCAGTGCTCTGTCCCCTGTCCTTACCCATGCCATTGCCTCCCACTCCCAACCCACAGCTTCTCCTGATGGTCCTCATTCCTGACCCACAGCTCCCCACCCCTGAGGTGTCCTTCACTCCCGACCTGCAGACTCCCTGTCCCTGTTGGTGCAACCATTCCCAACCCACCCACCCTGCCACCCCAGCACTACTGGGGTGGGGGCCCACGTGGCAGGGCTATGGGACTAGGGCAAGGACCTGCAGACTCCTGCCCCCTCTCAGCAGTGCCTGGCTCCCACACATGGGAGGCAGTACCTGATGCAGCCAAATCTGAGCATAGTTCCCAGTTCCCCCTTACTACCCCCCACAAGTAGGGAGCAGAGCAAAGCAGGGCCCATGGAGAATGGGGGAGGATGTGGGCTGCCTACTGTGGGGCTCAGGGCTCCCCACCCTACTGTCCTCCACCTGTGCGAGTGTGCAGCCCAGTGGGCAAGACCCAGGGGTGGAGCACAGGAAGACTTAGTGCTGCCACCACTGAGACTCCAGTGGGCACCAACTGTGCCACCATGGCAAGGTTCCCCCTGACTGCCTGGCAGCAACAGTAGTGGTGGCACAGAGTTGTTTCCCCTGTTGTTACCAAGTGAGCAAGGGGTGCCTCACCATGGCAGTGTGGCTTGTGCAGGGGTCCCACCAGCAGCAGCACCAAGCCTCCCCACCCTCCTATCCCAGGTCCTGCCTGCTGGGCTGTGGGGGCCCCTAGGGGGAGGACAGCAGGGCAGGAAGCCCCAAGCCCACAGTGGGCATCCTGCATCTGCCCCCCATGGCTCCCTTTCTGGAAGTGCATGCAATACTGGGGAGCCAGCACCCCCACTATGGATGAGCTGGCCAGCCTTGTGGCAGCAAATTCCCACCCTGGCCTAGGCCCTATGCACCACACTGGTTGGGCAGCACCCTCATCCCCAGCCACCAAGCCTACCCACTCCTTACTTTATCATGGGGGCCTCATTCTGCTGCCCTGCACCCAAGTCTTTTCATGGTGAACAGAAACCCAGATTCTTGCTTATCATAAGCTTGCCAGTTCCTAAAGGTTCAGAATACTTGTCTTAAAAAGAAAACCCAGAAAACCACAATTTTGGTTATTTTTAATTAAAAAAAAGGCCCAGATCCAGTCATTCCCCATTCATTTAAATTACTGGAGCCAATAAATTAATATACACATACCATCCAAATAGGATTCTGTACAACATTAAGGACCTTTAATACCCAATAGATTAAGTGTTCCAACTCATCAGGACCTGCAGGCTGGATGAGTTGCAGTGGGGAGGTCCTCAGGCTGAATCAGTTCTACAGGTTGGCCCTGTGATTAGGATCCAATTCACAGGACCAGTTCAGTGCAGGCATTGTAGGCAATATGCACCAGACCATACTATAGTTCAGCAGCAGCATGGTGTTGCGAGCAGCATGAACTCCAAACTGGCCCCAAGAGTCCAGGGAACACATCAGTGTGTTCCCTGGACCAGCCAGCTGCAACACTTACTAGACCAGCCTCATGATCCCTATGAGGTGTATGGGGTCATTCTAGTGCACACTACATTCAGTGCACAGGTCCAATCTGAAACTCAGAGGCAGCCTTGCAGGGTGGATGATAAGGCTCTATGGGCCAGATTGGCACAAAGGCAATGGCTTTGGTACCTTTGCAATAGATAAACAGATGTCTGCACTCTAGTGTGGGATAGACATACCTGAGCTACCTTTATATTACTATTTTTAGTGCTGCTAATGAGCTGACTAGCAGCAAGAAGCTCACTGTGGGGTAGTCACCTGCTTCTCTAAAGGGTTCTGTATCCTGTGCTGTATTCTCTGTAGCTCAGCTGTTACCATTATCCAGTAAAATATAACTTCAGTGTCACTGTACTACATGATAATCAGAGAGTGGCTGCAACGTAGGCCCTTGGCATATGTTAATTTAATGGCACGATGGGAACTGATCCATGATCCTAACAATTGTGTCTCCTGGCATGCAACACATGCATGGCAGGATGCACAACTTTGGCATCAGGGATCAAACACTGTCACTATTACTGCTTTCTAGTGCAGGGTTAGCTTGTACAAGGTGAAAGGCAGGTACCTGCTGCTCAGCATGAACTAATGCCATCCCATGGATGGGACAGACAGTTAACGAGTTGTTGGTCCCAGCCTCAGTACTGCATTGGAGTCAGCTTGTGACTCTGGGGTGGTTTCAGGGTTAGGAGCACACTGGGCCTGTCCCAGAGCCCTTTGTAGCCAGGCTCCAGTTATGGTTTAACCTCTTCCTGAATCCCCATGACTGGATGTGCCAAGCGCCTTGCTCTGCAGCTCCTTGGGAGCTATGGAGCAAGGCAAACACCATGCTGGGTTGTAGGGAGCCCCAGTGCAGCTGATGAGCTCCTCTTGACTTGGCACACTGAAAACAACAGGTTGCAGCCCTATGCCCAATAGACTGTGGGACCACAGGGCTGTCAACCAGATGACATGAAGGAGCTGTCAACTAAGCCCTGCCATGCAACTGGCATTAAGCTGTATGGTGGGGCTCTCCTGCTACTCATTGAAGTTAAGGGTTGATTGAAACCAGCCACAAAAATGTTACAAGCATTTTGAGGAAAAGTTTTGTTGCTCATTTCCCATTTTGTCACCCCTGAATGTTGTAGGGTTTTGTGGCAGTGTTACTCCTTATAGCAAAATTAACATGTTAATCATGTCTGCCAGAAGTCATAGATATAATCTGTCTTTAGCTCCCATAGCCTTTGAAAACTGTCAGAATTGAAGAGATGCATTATCTAGTCATCATAACTGGAGTGAATACCTCTATAACTGAAGCATCACCCTCCTTTTCTAGAACTGTTTGGGGGAAACACCAATTAAAAGAAGTGGATCACATTCTTCTAATCTCCATCCACTGTGATCTTGGCTGCCTCACTGAAGAAATCTGGACATCCATCTCGCTATCAGAAGTCCCTAGAATATAATACAAATAATGCATTTAGACATGAAAGGTGCCCATACATGAGCACCGAGGCTGCTCCAATGCAGTGGAATTCCAGCACTTTGGAGCAGACTCAGTTAATTGAGTCTGCTGAAGCGTGGCAATTACTACACTCTAGCAGTCTCCTGCATCTTGTGTATCAGCATCCCCATCCTTAAAAATGGTGGTGGGGGCACTTGAACTAAAGCTCATTGACCCAGCCTTAGGTCAAGTGCCCCCACCACCATTTTTAAGTGTAGGGACACTGATACATGAGACATGGTGGTGCATTAAATGCTGTCCCTCATCCCCCTCCCCTCCACCTCCTCATCAGCATATGTAAATGTGTCCTAAGAGCTTTGAGTCACTCCTCTCAGGTAAATTCATATTCTATTTGGCATCCTGAAAAGATAAATATTTATCTTTCTTGACTGAACACTTTTTTTCATTTCTCTTCCGCAACTCCATACACGGTTCTGACTTACTACACTGGGTACATGCTTTCCTGAAATTTTCTTTTGCCCTGACTCATAAGGCTTAGATTCCCAAAACCAGCATTGCAGGTAGATGTTGCTTTTCCTCTTGCAAGATCCAAAACACAGTAGGCAGTGAGATGCATTTTTGTTCTTTACCTACTTCTGTTAATTGGCTCTGAGCGTACCTTTATAAGTCAGCTGGCCTACATGCTTTCAACAACAACAACAGATGTTTCTAAGGTCACCAGCTACTTGGTGGTGTTTGTAGTAGAGGGCTGTATGTTGGGATAGGCATAAATGGTTTGTGCTTTAATTGGTTTTTCTCCTATCTCTATCTTTGCTTTCCCCTAGAAGTGATTGCATTTTTTTTAGCAAGTGCAAGGGTGGAGGTTTTTTTTGCTGATGTTGTTGAGTGTGTTGATGCTTTTTTTTTCAGTAGGCATGAATGGGAGACAGTGGAGTTTCCATTTCTTTTGTTCTCTGGTGGTTAGATTTTGCAGTGGAGGAAAATAGTTCAGTGGCTAGATACAGGGAAAATGAGATCTGGTCTCCCTTTCTGTGTTTTTTTCTGTGACTTTTAGATTTAAGTACATTTGCTATACTAGTGGAAAAAAAATCACTGAGTATAAAGAAAATTGTATAAAAATTCAGATTAGAGTTTTCAATTTTAATTGGACAAATTTAGAGCAGTTTTTATTTCTATTACCTTTTATAATTCCTTCATCAATTATTGTCCTGCATAACAGCTAGATGGATGCTTACCCAGCTCTGGCACATCTGGTTCCAGCCAGGTACATTGTGACCCTTTAACTTCACATACAATGATACGTGGTGGTGAGAGCAATTTTTTTTGTTGTGCTTACAGAGCACAAGATGGCTTGGCAGGGAGATTAATTTATTCAGAGATGTTGCTTTTCTTATAAGCAGAGGCAATACAACTGTTCCCGCTGTCATCAGATTACATAAAAAGGTTTCACAGCTGAGCTCTTTGATTTGCTGTGCTCATGGACTCATTGCTTATTATAGTGTCCTCAGGAACTTTTACACAATGTGGCTTGCAAATCTGAATCAGATGCTGAAAGAGGACATAAGGCAGCTGTTATCAACTTGGAGGATGCACTCCAGAGCAAGTGTGTGAAGATGAAGTGTGTGTGTGTGTGTGTGTGTGTGTGTGATGTATATACATATATTACACACACACACATAATTCATCTGCATGCATTTGCTCTTCAGTGCATTCTCTAAGTTGATAGCAGTCTTCTTATGTCTCCTTTCAGCATCTTACATTGATTAATACATATATTCCTTAAGATGAAGGTCTATCTAGGTCTATCAAAAGGTTGAGGGAGTTTCCATGTGTTATATATAATCTACATATTTGTAAATTCTGATCTGAAAGTTTGGATTACGATTGTCAGGTGCCATCATCATTTCCTAAACTAGGAAAGTTAATAAACAAATGAAACCCCAAACAATACCCCATAGCACCAATAAATATTAGTCTTCGGTATACCTTTCCTCAAAAGTAGGTGAGCTTTGCAGCATCTCCTAAAGAACCTTTCAGTTTAAAACCTAACATACTGCAGAAGAAAGAATGTCAAAGCCAAAAGTTCCTGTAAAGAATGCCCTTTCCATGCTTCAGACCAACAGGCGTTCTACTTTGCACCCCTTTTTGCATGTGCAAAGGACTAACTAATGATATCTCCTCAATTATATTTTTCACAAAAATTGACCTGATTTGACCAAGGTTCATCATCATATTTTTTTCACTTCACTTTGCCACAGGTACTAACTCTTGTACATCACCTACATGCATTTCAAGTGTTCCTTCAAATTGATACCACCTTATGTCCTCTTTTAGTATCTCAGACTCATTTTCCATGTGGGACTTCCTCACGATCTTTGACTACTAGATCTTGCACTTTCCAGATGACATACCTACCTTTCCCGTTGTCTCATAGATTCTCTTGTCAGCCTCATTATCTCATTTAATAATCCCACATTTTTCTATGATAGGAGCTACAAGCATAATGATTTGTATTGTTTAATTGCAGAGTTTACCAACTCTTTTCTCACTCAGCATTCTAATCTTAGCACTCTCCTTTCAGCAGTACCAAAGGTAGCTGTTCTTCTCTCTTCCTCATTGGTCAGTAGTCGGACCCAGTCAGACCTTTAATTTACTTAGCACATTCTTATTGAAGACACTTCTCATCTACTTACATTGTGAGTTCTGTAAAAAACTCCTAACATCCACATCCGTTTTTCTATGAGGCCTCAATATTGAACCAAGGTATAGGAATTATTGTAAACACTTTAATTCTATGCCAGCCCATCTGACTGTTCTTCTCAGTGAAGCACTGCATGCATTCTGTCTTTTGTCAACTAATTGTAAATTATGCAGCCAGAAAGAACAAGATATACTCTGCTGCTCTTTCTCCTCTGATACTTTTTGTTTTCCCTCCTTTCTCCCCCGCTCCTCCAACCTTTTTCATTAGAAGAGCATGGTTAAATAACTTATTCATTGTTTTGGAATTTACAGGGTTCTGCTGTTCCCTAACTGTGCTTAAAAAATCAGCGAGATTGCTCACAACCCTTGTACAGCTGGAAAATTAGGACTGCTGCAATGTGGCATACACAAAGAGAGCTAGGTTCAGTCTTGTAAAGAAAAACATCTAAACATTATGTGATTACTAGGAACAGCATATTCCCCTGTACCCATGTGCTTCTGGATGCATTCCAAGATATTAATAGTAGGAGTGGCAGGACTGTACATTATATTGTTATTTCCGAGTTTGAGAGAACAGAATGTTAGACTGTGAGAATATGACATGGAAACTATGTGAGTTGGCTGCACTGTTCTATTTTATTTACTCTTTAGACCTTTCTGCTTTTGTACTTTTACAATCAATTTAAAAGAGATTTGTTTTTCACTCAACAAGAGAAATACAAGAATTTCTACACTGGATCAGATTGTGACCTATCTAATCCATGATGCTGCTTCTTTTCAGTGCTAGTGGCCAATGTTGCATAGGAGGAAGGTTTTAATCTTGAATTATACAACCTTTTGTGTCTAGGTTCTAGTCACATTTGCTTTTAATTAATAATTTATACATTAAATTATTAGAGAAAGGATGTCAAAGGTTTTGAAGAACCTGATCTAAATATATGGGGGACAGGTCAGGGGTGGGATGGAGTGTGGAGGATAGGGATGCCTTCTTTCCTTCTTGTTACAACCTGGCTTGGTTTGTTGCAAGTGGGCCAAAACTAGTGATCTCACATATGTCCAAACTATCTAAATCTGGGGTGAGTCTTTATGACTCCTAGCTCTGGATTTTAGGGCAACTTCCAGGTGGACCTCTTCTAATATTTCCTTAGGATGTAGGACTGTAGACTGCATATTCCAGATGCTGGAATGAGTGCCTCATCTCCCACTCTCATCAAAACAGTGCCTTCTTCTCTGAGCCACAGAGTTAAGGGGTCTCTTGGGTACTTTTCTTGTGGCTCCATGGCTCCTTTTTCTTGGTTGTCCCCTGGCCAGCTTCAAGTGGAAGGAGTGGAAGGTCAAGCTTGCTCCATAGCTTCATGGATTGGGCACTCTGCTAGAATACAGAATGGATGTCTTCAACTTTCTATCGCTGAGATAGGCCTAGAATCCATTTCTCCCACATCCTGAGCAAGTGCTACAACATGTTCAGGATTAATATCCTCTGTAACATGCACAGCCCTGAGCTTCCAACAGAGGGCTCGTGAGTAAAGGCATGACCAGGAGCTGGAAGTCTGCTCCATGCCTGCCTTGTTTTTCAGGTCTCTAGCAGCAACACCTCTGCACACGCACCCCCCCCCCCCACATGCACGCGCGCACATGTCACGTGCATGCACGTGCACATGAACACACACACAAGCATGCATGCACACACACACACACACACAGAGCAAGTGCATACCCACAGAGGCAGCACATACAACCCCATCCCCAAACTTGTCTTTGGGGCAAACTTCCCTCCCCACTTACCAGTGGCTGCTTTGCTGTCCAGAAGATGGGGGACAGGGTGGGGGTAGAGGGTGGGAGGGGGGCCTTAGAGTCCAGGAGGGCAGCTAGTCCACTTGGGAATGGTGGCTCCTGGGATACTGGAAGACTGTGAATTGATGGCTTGATTTCCCATTAACATTTAGAAGTTAGGGCTTTATTACAATTAATTTTAGGCAGGTCAGGGAGTTCTTAATCCCTGGATTGTCCAGACATTAACACCTGAAACTAGTTTTAAGTACCCATTAGGCATCATAAATTTACACTACTCTAGGGCAGGTTTATCTCTGATCTTTATTACATAGTTCATGTTCCACAAATGTATGGTCATTCACCAGAGATAAGCTGCATAAGTTTCAGTCCTCCAGTATTCCAGTATGCAGTGTCCCCCATCCCACTTTTCTGTGTGGACAACTCACTTCTGTAACTTAGTCAGATCCATGCTCAGCAACTTTTTAGTTTCAAGTCACAGCTGTGCAGCTTGGGGACAGTTGGAGGAAGGTTTTAGCTTATACCGTAAGTAGTCTAAACTGAAACTAACACTAATCAACATTTAAAAATCTTAAAGTACAAGGGTATAACAATGCAATTAGGCTAAATTGAGCTGGTTAGCACAGCTCAAAAATAACCTTACTTCAAACAGCATAACTTTGAGAAACCAAGAGGGCACCTAGTACTTGTTATTGAGTGTGACTGTATGATCCTTCCAGTTTTAACAAGGTTTAATTGTAACTTTTAATCTCACCCTCAGTTTTATCCAATCAGGTGAAAAATGGATGACATCAAATGGACATACTAAAGCTCCCCACTGAAATTAACTTATAGCCATGTACCTCCTGGGTAACAGAGAAATCTTATTATTCTTTACATAGAATACTTACTCTATCATTGTTATCATTGATATCATTCTTTGTCATCATCAATGATGATACTCTATCATTGGACCTCTAAACTGCTTTTTGCAATATATGAGAGAGCTGCTTCCGGGGGTGCTCTAGTTCTGCATTGAAAGAACAGGAGATTAACATGTCCACAGAGGCAAAGCAGAATGCTTCCTTCTGTCTGGTTTCATTAGCTTGGGAAAAGCAGAGATTGAATTGGAAATATCTTAGCAGTAAAGTAGAAATTAACCCTAATATTTTTGTCTATCATGCATCTGCCATTTTATTAGCTTTTAAGAAGCATATTTTTGTTCCGAGACCTTTGAGTTAGCTGCATGCTTCCCTATCCCCTTATTTTTCTGAGATCTAAATCAGTATTGGGTAACTTTCACTACAGAGATTCAGTGAACATTAACTTGCCACTAGCCTGCTGTGTGAAATTACAATCGAGTGAACAAGACAAGTGGTTTTACATACACATTTTGATCAGTTTAGGCATAAGAAGTCAATATGCTCATTATCATTACCCTTTATTAATTACTAGATTTTTTGCCTTTAAAAAGTCATCCTTGAATCTCAGTGTTACACTAATTCCCTATTGTATTAATCATAGGGAATTTTTTAAGTGCTATGGTGTAGCAAGTCCTGGCTTAAACAGCAACTTCTGAGTTAACATGTCTGAGCACAGTGATTCCTTCTCCTCCCCTGCCAAAAAAAACCAAACCAGACCAAACCAAAAACCAATCAAAAACAACAAACAACTAGTAATAAAGGATATGCTTCTTAGGTTACTTAGAAAAATTATCTTCATCATCTTATATTACCATTAAGAACACAGTAAATTCCATTCATGAGGTTGAATCATTGCCACATGGTTAGTTCCCAGGAATACTATTGCATGGTAGCAATAAGCTATTGTGCAGTAGCATCTCACATTAATGCACTCACTGGTGCTTATGCTGGTGAAAAATTTTGATGTATAAATTCTGAATAGCATTGGTTGTACTCCACATGCAAAGAAATCCTCACAAAGTGCCAAAAAACAAAACTGTTTTTTTTCCAAGTGGCTATGGCGATGCCACCAGAAATCCTCACAAAAGGCTAAAAACATTGCAAGGTCAGATCAAGACAAAAACCAATAAACTCCCTTTAACCAATTTGTTTTTAATAGTCTCCTCCTCTTCCAAGAGAAATAGAAAGAAGTTTGGTCAAAATCCCTGTTTTCAAGACAACATGATCTAGCATATGTGTCCTATCTACTGAGAACAGATTGTTTAAGTCTAGACCAAGCAATAATAACTACTGCAAACAGGGGAAAAGAACCACAGAATATTGACAAATTACTGCTGTATAGTGCTGACTGCTAAGTCAATGTTTCTATCCCAAACCAGATGATACCTCCTCTCATTTTTCAGATATAGGAAGATACAGCAACAGAAAAATCAATGCAGTAAAAGTCTGTGAATGTTAAGATTAGGTTGCATATGTAATTTTCTTGTTGCCCCATATGCCTATAAATTATGATACCATCTTAAATTACATGACCATTCAGGGACAAATTCTGCATAACCGTAAAGGGGAATAATGAGGATGCAAAAGGAATCCCCTCATCCATGTGCAGCCTGAGAAAAACCAATCAAAACTGTAATACCTGAACAGCATAGAATACTCCTATCTCTGCTTTCATGGAATAAATAGCACAGGATTCCTCACCCACAATATTTTATCAATGTTATACCCCAGGGATGGCCTACCTGTGGAATACATGCCATAGGTGATGTGGGCAATCTCTGTGTAATACATGGTAGATTGGGCAGGGAGCTCAGGGCTGGGAGCAGAAAGTAAAGGAAGGGAATCAAAGTGGTATTCAGCGGGTGCATCCACACATGCAGGCATGTGCGCTTGCAGCAGCTTAAATAGGAGCAGCACAAACATGAGCTGGGGATTTTTGCCTCTGTGCACATAACCAGAGAAGGACTTTGGTATGGGGCAAGTTGTGCCACTTGGGGCAAAATAATGCTGCCCAGCTCATCCCGGACCTGCAGCCAGGGTGGGGCTAGAGGCTGGGGCCGCACTTGTGTGATGTGGCAGAGGCAGTGTAGGTGCCAGGCAGCCGGTGCTGAGCTGTGTTGCCCACTGCTGCCCTGCACCTCATAGGGAGGGCTGTGCCATGAGGTCCCGAGCACCTCAGCCCCTGCTGCTGCTGCCAGTGAGCTGCAGAGGGGCTGGGGCTGGGGCTGGGGCCATGTGGGAGGGGGAGATAGGGCCATTCAGGGGGTGGGTGGGAGACCCATCCCTCCTGAGCTGGCCCCCACCATGGTCCCCTGCACCCTCACTAGTCCTGACCCAGCCCCTGCATGGGCAGACAGTGTGCTGTAGGACTGGGGCAAGAGACAGCCATAAAGATGCTCTGGCTGGTTACCAAAGCATCTCTGGAGAGGACCTAAGCCTTTGGTTGCTCAGGGCATGATCCAGGACCGTGACCTGCCCTGCTTTTTCCCCTCAAGGTATTTTTTGATACCTGCATCTCCAGGTATCAAACTGGGACACTGCAAGAGGAATGTGCACGCTCATCTGGATATGCCCAGGGAAGGTATAGGCTTATACATCTGCCAAAAAGGTTGATGCCCATTGCTATATCCCATGAAAGGATGCAGCTGATATACTTTGCCTGCACACTGAGGCTGTCCCCACACATGCAGGCATGTGAAGTTTGTGGTACTACAAACTGCATGCATTGATCATTAAAGCATGCCTGATGCTGTAATTTGCAGCACAGGGGCGACATTTCCTACAGGGATTTCCTGGTAGCAAAAAAATAAAACTTCTGGGAAAAAAAGGAAGTGCAACAAAAGCTACAATAGTATGCACTGAAACTAATGGAGGCTTGGTCCTCCAGGGAAATGCCATGGCTGATGGCCAGAGAATCTCCACTCCTCCACTTGGGCACCAGCTGCTCCAATACTGGGAGCCAGGAAGAGCTGGAAAGGGCAGTTAGCCTGAAGTGGGACACAGAGTCCTGCAACAAAGTGAACATATAGAGGAGTGTGCTGTTTATGCCGCTACTATCTGTGCTGCTGCAGGTGCACACCCCTGAACATCTGGACGTGGCCTTAGAGTTCTGGGTTTGTTTGGGGTTTTTTGTATTGAACACTGCAATCTAAACATTTTCTCAAACTTTTTTTTTTGGAAACACCACGCAAATCTGTAACAAATGTGTTACCATCCTGATAACTGAATCTGAAAAGTTACTGAAAGCCACCAGGAACTTGACACACTGAGAGCATTAGTCTGATAGAACAATAAAGATAGATATCCTGGCCACTTCCCCTTGCCCTTTGCCTGACAGTAGACCAGTGAACACCTCTATTTACTTATCCGGGGGGGGGGGAAGTTCTTCCATCACATGGCCTACTTCTGTTCTCTACATCCCAAAAAGGATTATATTTAACTAATTAAGTATTTTTTAAAGTAAAAAAAATAAAGGAAAACATTTGTTCTGTTTTTGACATTACTGTGATGTGAAGAGCTTTGATACAAGTTTCATTTTCACAGGTTAAATGTTGGTAGCACTAAATAGAGTTGTGTGAAGAGGTGAGGTTTTAGCCTGCTGGCTATTGCTTTCTCAAAATAAAGACAGATAAAATTCATTTGAATCAAAGTACTTCATTTTTATAGTTGTACTCCAATATCTTTTAAAATGATTGAAGTAAATTAATTAAAATCAAGTTTTTTTATTTAAAAAATACCAAAGGGAAAAGATGTCCTTTCCAATTTATGGGTTTTTTTCTTTTTCTATTCTTGACCATAATGATTTGCTAAATTCAGCAAGAGAGCACTAATAATATCAGCTGACTTGGATTTGAATTTCTTTGGTAAATAAAATATTCAGCTGAGAAAAATAACTCCACATGATTAAATAAGTTTGTCCACTATCAACAACTCCTGGATTTCTTACTCTATGGTACCCATATTCTGTTAACTCCTTTTCTGCAGCTAAAAACCTGATCTCTAATCTGTAACTATCTCTAATAAAGAGATTTAATGAGTAAGCATCCTTTCCTGACTTGTGTTCCAGAATTTTAGGTTCAGGGTTCTCCCTTTTCTAGAGACAGTTTACTTTAGCTTTGGGTAGAGGAAGGTGTCAATGATTCTATTGACAAGTAGAGACTACACATAGAATCATAAAATCGTAGAAAGTAAGGGCTAGAAGGGACCTTGAAAGATCATTGAATCCAAGCCCCTGCTCTGGGCAGGAATACTGATGAGATCAAATGATCCCAGCAAGGTGTCTATCCAGTCACCTTTTGAAGATTTCCAAGTATAGGCAATGCATAAAAGGGGCACTGTGGGGGAGCACAGTGGGGCATGTGCCCCCTCTGAGATTGGTTGTTACCAAAGCCTCCACCAGCTTCTGGTCACCGCTCATCACCTGCCTCCCAGCCACCACTGACATCCCTGCATGTTGCTCGTCACCCACCCCTCCCACACTGCCAACAGAGCAGCCAACGTCTGTGGGCAGTCCCCGCTTGCCAGCCCTTCCAGACCAGACATGCTTTCATAGAAATGTTAAACTTTTCTCTAATATAGCATGGGCTGCTGTATGTGTTAGATGGGGATTAAACACTGAAATAGATAGGTTATTAATTTGATCCAATGCAAAAATAACTATGGGTTTCTTTTTTTGTGTGTGATGAGTGTATCCTTTTAAAAATGAGTCAAATAAAATCTGAGTGACTGATGTCCAACTACCCAAAAAAGGGGGGGAAAGTCAGGTGCAGCTAATATAACTGTAGGAAAATACATATTAAGTATTGTCTTACTCCATTCCCCTTTCTTAAATGGAAGATCTCACTTGTGAAACATTATTGTTCTCTCCTTATAGTCCTGTCCCTGGCATAGACCCCATAGAAAAGTCAAAACTGACTAAGGTAACCACCTTTACTTAAGAAAACATATGTGAAAGGATACAAAAACAAACAAGCTTGGGTAGACTTTACCATTCACTGCACGGAAGATGGGAGAGCACCATCATTGAACATGGTGACAGTCACTTTTTAGTGACTGGTATCTCCTCTTCTACATATGCTACAAAGGTAATCTTGGTGTCTAACTGAATGTTTTCAAGGACAAACCATCCAATGTCATAGTGACAAACGAAAGTAGGGTTCACAATTCTCTCAAGGGAATATATCTCAACACTACTTTATTTATGAAAATTTTTCTTAGTTACCAGTTGAAATCTAAATGCTGTATATAAAATTGGAATATTAATATGGAATTAATAACAAGTACTGTAACATACAACATGATATTAAACAAATTAATGCAACTATTGAAAGAATTTTCATGTTTTGGGGTGATCCAATCCATCATCCATTAGACTTCTTGGTTTTCCTTTACAGTTTTCACTATATTTGCAGTGTTCAGTACAAGACATTTAAACTTTTTTGGCACTTGCATCTTGCAGTTTTGCATGTTACAGTTTTGCACTTTTACATGTCAGAAAATAATTCATCAGGAACAGCATGGTGATATTTTTCCAGGAAAAAAGCAGTGGTGTACCATGGGTCTCTGGCACCCAGGGGCCAGTGCTTCTATTTGCACCCTCCCCTACTCCGTCTGTGGTCGATCATCAAGTGGGGTGGGGAGGGTGTCCCTCAGCAGCTGGTCACTGAGCAGGGGTCGGGGGTCCCTCAGCGGCCAAATGCCAAGCCTGGAAATGCCAGTGGTGAAAACCAGAAGTGCCACCAGGGGACCAAGTACTCCCGGAGGGTCTGGCCAGCTCCTCAGCCCCCCCAGGCCAGTGCCTGGGGGCATGCCCCCCCTGCTCCTCCCCAGTCAGTATGTCACTGAAAAAGAGCTCAACTTGGGTCTTTGTACCACTTCAAATCTTTCAGATTTAACATACTTCTGTAGCTGCTATCACACAGGCTAAAGCATGCACATGCCACAAAGAAGCATCCCTTGAAATGTCCATTTTGAATAGAGAAAGAAGTGGAGGGAAGCTCTTTGGTTGGCTTACTTTTGTACAATGCAAAATAAAGCTCATCTAGTGTTTTGCAATGAAGTAATGGCTGTAGGACCTTAACGAGGCTCTTCTTTAACTCTGTTAACTATGTCCTCAGAAAGTGTGCTATCTGCATCAAAACATAAAAGTGATGTGTTCAATGCTGATTGTTTTGTTCCCACAATGCTGGTGACATCACATCCTGTAAGAATGTGAGCCTTAATAAGAACACTCCACAAAGTTGGTCCTAGTTTGTTTCCAAGCATGTGAAGAGGTATAAATTTAATCCAAAGCCTACTTTAATCCAAAATTCCAAAAGTCCTTTTTCAAACAGTTGAAATAGATATTGAAGAAGGACAAAAGCATCTGTATCATTATTCATTAGACAGCACTATGACGTGTGAAACCAGATGAAACTACCTCAAATAAATGGATGACCAGTTGAGTATCTGCTTCTTCTAGAGCAGCAGGCAAATGATTGCATACCTAAATTCCATCATCTGTGGTAATTATGGTCTCTCTTCTGTCACTTTCTCCTATCATAGTTCTATTTAACACTGTAGTATCGCTTCTCGGCCTCTTGAAGGCTCAGATCAAGTGTTGTATTCTACACTTTTTATCTTTTTCACTAGAGTATTTTTGGCTGAGAGTTGTCATAACTCTTTGTTTGCTGAAGAAGGCCAAACCTTCTCCATCTGAACAAGGAAAGGAGTGTCAGGATCCAGTTTTACCAACTGTACTGATGGAACAGTCTTTCTTCTGTCTCATTCACCTTCTTTCAAAAACTTCTCCACATAACTGTCAAACATCACATCTTCCCTCTGAACCAGCTGGACTTGGATAGCTTTCCTCCATATGATATTGAAAAGTTCTTGAAAAGTTTTCATTTTTTGCTTCAGTCTTGGCGTACTTGAGACATAAAGTCTACAATTACTGCAGTTTTTTCATTTCTGGTCTGATGGAAATTGTAATCAGATGGCTACAGTTTCTTCTCAGGCTTCCTTAAAAGAACTGACTTAGTTGATTTACTAAAAAATCCACAATCAGTAAATAACGTGTTAGATGATAGTAGATCATACTTCAGTATGTTCTTAACAGACTTTTGTCAATCCTCTGTTACGTGTAGGATTTTCTCAGCTGCAGAGTAGGACTTCTTTTTCGATGCTGCAATTGGTTTATGTTTTTCTACCTGTTTATCTCCATCAAAAACAAATCCTGGACAATTTACCTTCTTAATAGTATCTGAAAGGCAGTAGCCTTTGACTTCAAGAGGGCCAACTTCAACAAGTTGAGGAGATTGGTAGGAGAGGTGCTAGGGTCCTGGAAGGTAAGGGAACTGTGTGTCCAAGATGAGTGCTTGTTCCTTAAGGAGACGATCCTCCAAGCCCAAGGGGTGACAGTCCCAGAGAGAATCAAAGGGGGCAAGAGTGCTCAAAAAGCCCCCCTGGCTCACCAAAAGCATGCAGGAACACCTAAAAGCCAAAAAGGAGGTGTACACCCAGTGGAAGGGAGGGGCTATAACCAAAGAGGAGTATACCTCTATCACTTGGGTTTGTAAGGGGGCTGTTAGGAAAGCTAAGGCAGACGTGGAACTAGGGCTAGCATCAAGGACAACAAAAGTCCTTTTTTAAATACATAGGGAGCATGAAGAAAGCACCAGGTAATGTGAGGCCCCTGCGTGATATGCTTGGCAATCTGGTGGTTGCACCAGAGGAAAAGGCAGACCTTTTTAACAATTTCTTTGCCTCTATTCTTTTGTCTAGGGACCGGAACTCCCCCACCGAGATTCAGGAGGGACTTAGAAGTGACTCCACCAGGCCTAACATTAGGGAGGATCAAGTTAGGGAACTTCTGGAGGGGCCGGATTTGTTCAAATCAGCAGGTCCTGATGCTCTTCACATGTGTTTTCTTAAGTACAGGTGGGTACTTTTCTTTTTGATTTTTCTGTGGGGGTCTATGCCAGGGACTGAACTATTAAGCAGAACTGGTGCGATGAGTTTCAGTTGTCAGCCCTCAGAAATAGTAGTGGCATCTGGATAAACACTAATACTAAGTTAAAGCAGAAGTTACAGGAACTTTTAATAATTACTCTTTGAGCTCTATGGATTGGGGTATGCAGTTATAATGAATGTCTCTCCTAGAAATGTATGTAGTAAACCACTCATTGCAGAACAGTCCCCATTTTTGGTACACTGTTGCAGCATGTTAAATATGCAATATTCACCGCACTTTCTGAAAAAAAAACCTTGGATCTGCTTCTCTTAATGAGCAATTCAGATTAATAGTGTATGGTAAAACTATAAATTCCACAGGAGAAAAATGCTTACAAATGGAATTAGAATTAGCTGAATTTAAGAAAAGAATACAATGATGGTGGCTGGTGAACCAAAACGTGCTAGCATTAAGAAAGGTTACAACTGAAAGAGCAATCTGAATATAAGAAAGAAAGAAGGAACAAATGACTTTCCTTTAAACCTAAGCAATGTCTTTTATAGCAGAACAACTAGAATTAAAATTTGAAAGGAGCATTAAAGTGAGGGGATTCACAAAAAACCCTTACAACTGTAGGAACCTGCCTTTGGGAGCAAACACCTAGGTTTATGCATAGAACATATTTCTGTGGGCATATGTTCACTTTTGTAAATGCCCAGTTGAGCTTTCCCCTCTAGACTTAGAAAATTGAGCCATTGATCTGAGAGTTTACAGATATTAACTTTTAAATATTCAAATCTTTTATAGTTCCTCTTTAAAACCAAATATTCTCATTTTTAAGCATGGGATAAGATTACAGATTTTGAACTTTCTTATTCCTAAAACATTAATTTGAGTCTTTTATTGTAACTACACTTACTACCACTGTGAATTCGCCCCAAGGGTCCCTACCCATGATTCACTAGATAAAACAGTACTTTTATATTCTCTGTAAGGCTGTTCCTTACACATTATAAAACACATAATTTGGTACTTTAATTTAGACCTCGGCCAGCCTATGAATTTAGATTGGACTCTCCCAGCATGTGAAAGGATTTACATCTGGTGTTCTGTATAAAGAGACTGGCCAGAGATATTCAAAGGCTGTACTTCTGCATAGCTGGCTAAGAGATCTGGATGCCCTGTTCCCATTAAGCAATTTGCAAAATACTAATAGAAGATTTAAATATAGATAGGAACCATCCTAAAATGTCAGAGGATGAAAACACAATGTTCTAATTCAGCCTGTGTCTAGCATGAATGCAGCAAACCTAAGTGGTCTTTCAGACACTGTAGCGCTCAAAGATTTGGTCATTTTTGGTGTCTGTTTAGAAGACCGAATCTCACAGGCAAGCATATTTTCTTAACAGAGCTCAAAGTGAGAATTCATTTTAGGACATCTATTCCACTCCTCTGTATCATAAAATATGCATCCATACATCAATAAGATTGCTAAATGCAGATATAATTTCTTCTGATACAACTTGGACAAAATCACACTGACTTTTGGTTCAGTTTTTGTAGATTCCCACTTGGCTTGGTATGCAGTGTGATGAATGAAGAAGTCTTCACCACCTGGCATTGAATTGGCTTAGTGATTCTTTTGCCATTTAAAAAATGAACTTAAACCATTCTTTCCTACCTATTCAGACATTTAAATATGGAAAGAAACCCAAACACTACAGCAAAAAGTTTCCATTAAGACATCCTGTGATATTTTGCTGGAGATTTGGGCATCTAATAACTTTTAGTGAATAAGCATTATACTTGATACTCTCCAGGACATAAACAAAAACACAATGGTTCAGTCTTGCCAGTGAGCTCATTGCAAAGATACTAGTGGAGTAATGGCTGCAGTAAGTGCTAATCCATAAAACTGATTATGAATTAGGCCAGACTTGAATATGTATTTGTCCCATAGGCTTATCAAAGCTAATAGCCAATTGCCAATCAAAAATGATGCAGGGGAGAGTGGCCAGGGACAATGGGCTGTGACCTTTGAGACTGAGGCTGGACCACATCCCCTCTCTCCCTCCCACCTCTTCAGGGCCTGGGTCAGGCTGCCCCCCTCTGTATACTGGCTCTGCCCCCCATCTGCTTCATTGCCACCACCTGCAGGGTCAGGGGCCCAGGTCCAGTGGCAGTGGCACATCCACTCCATGGCCTGCCAGGGTGGGGCTTGGGACAGAGCTCCCCCCTGCCCTCTCTGCCACTGCTGCCACCTCCAAGGAGCAAGTGGGATGATGGTGAGGTCAGCACCCCCTGCTTTCCATCTGCTCAATTGCCACGATCTCCAGGGAGCAGGGCACTGGAGAGCAAGGCCAGCACAGAGGCGATGTTGCAGCTGTGAGCAGGCACGTTGGCAGCTGGACTGGCCATGTGGAAAGACTGCCCATGGCTGCCTGGGCCGATGGACCTAGAGCCTGGCAGCTGCCTGCTATGGGGTGCCCACAGCCATTGCCATGCCCTCTGAACAGTGATGGGCCAGCTGGATGTTCCTCTGCTCCCTTTATCAGAAGCTGCTGGGCTGAAGCTCCACCCCCCATCCAGAACAGCACAGCCAGGGCACGAGTGGGAGGAGAAGTAGCTGCTGGAGGCAGGGGGAACACAGCAGCACCCAGATGGCTGCTGTGGCACTGGGAATAGTCCCAACAGAAGCTGCAAACTGGTTGAAGCCAGCAGGGCTGTTCTGCTCCCTTCATCTCCAGGTGTAGCTCCTGCTCCTACTGTATCATGCTGCTTTAGGCAGGTGGAAGCTCCAGCTGGGTGGCTTCTGCCCAGCGCATGGAGCTCTGGCTCTAGCTCCTGGTTGCCTTCCATCTGCTCTGCCCACCCACAGGTGATGCTCATCATGCCGGGCAGGTGGAGTGCATGGAAGGTGGCCAGGAGCTATAGCCAGAGCTCCATATACTGGGTAAAAGCCATCCAGCTGAAGTTTTGCATGTACCCACCCAAAACGGTGCAGCAGGGGCAGCAGCAGTAGCAGCTGGAAGTGAGGGGAGTAGAACATCCCACTGGCCTGAGACAGTGTGGAGCTTCTGTTGTGACTATAGCCAGATGGGTGCTGCATGGTGATAGACAGGGAGCACGGCAGTGGTGGTAGAGGCTGCAGGCACATGAGCCCCCACAGACAGTGGGTGCCAGCCTCCAGGTCCACTGACACCTCCAAGCTAGCCTAGGCAGCTGCAGGCACAATGAACTCATCCTCCATGGCCAGTACAGTTGCCAAGCTGCCCACTTGCAGTTGCAGTGGTGTTGCCTCTAAGCCACTTCCCAGCCAGCTGCCACCCATGGGCACCAGGCTGAACTGTCATGGAGACACAGCCAGCTGGGCAGGGCCCTGCCCCCATGGCCCAGCCCGAGCCAGCTTTTCCACACCCAATCTCAGCAGCACCTGTGGGCTGGCCCAGCTCAACCCTTCAGCTCCAGCTTCAGCTACTAGCAGGGTGGGCAGATGGTGGGCCATCCTGGCTGGCTCTGGCCATGCCCCCTGTCATGTGAATGGCCAGTGGGGTGGAAAGCTGGCCAGACCCTGGCTTGAAATAAGGTCTATAATATTATTCCACTGTGACCCCTATGGGCCCCTGGGTCGTGGGTAGTTCCCGAGACGTTCCTTTACCCCTTTTTCTCGCCCGCCACGACTTTGATGGTTTTGAAATAT
>JAGPOW010003316.1:95725146-95739799 GCA_030014935.1 Caiman crocodilus
CGGCCAGCCCCTCCCCTGCCAGCCCCCCTGAAGTCCCCGACCCCTGCCGTTGCTGACCTTTCCCCCCACCAGCCCCCCTGAGGTTCTCAACCCCTGCCATGACTTGCCCTTCCCCCTGACAGCCCCCCATGGCCCCCTCCCCCTGCCCTGGCTGTCCCCTCCCCCCGCCAGTCCTCCTGAGGCCCCCCACCCCTGACATGGCCAGCCTTTCCTCCCACCAGCCTCCCTGAGGCCCCCAACCCCTTCCCTGGCCGTCCCCATCCCTGCCAAGTTCCCCCATCCCTGCCCCCCACTCCATAGTTTAAAGAACACACACAAAAAATCCCTGGCACTTACCGGCAGCTCCAACTGCCGCCTGGCTGACGGGGGCCCCACCTACACAGTGCCAGGCAGGGTGACATCCCCAGTGTCCCCAGCTCAGGCCCTGCTGCCCCTGCACTGTCCTGTTCTGCCTAGGGGGCTCTGCCAGGAGGCCCAGGAGAAGGGGACACATGTGGGAGTAGTGCCTCACAGAGGCCAACCCCGCAATCACAGTCCACTGGCAGCTGGCCCAGAGGGGCAGATGTTTCTTCTGGCTGTGCAGTCCCCATCTGGGTCTGGCAGGTGCACAGCAGGTCACAGCCAGGCAGCAGCCCCCACTGCCAGACTGCTGCAGTGGGTAGAGGGGGCAGGGAACTCTCAAGGCTGTTCCAGCAGTCCAGCTGACACAAGGGGTAGTGTCCCCAAGTACCAACTGGCTGGGGCCCAGAAGCTCCTGAGAGCAAGTAGCCCTGAGATCCTTACCAGGGCAGCTTTTTGTGTTGATGGGGCCAGGACAGAGCAGGTTTTTATACTGCTGGGAGGAGTACAGGTGCTGGTCCCAGTTTGTAGCTCCCCCTGGCTACAGATTCGGAAGGAGCCAGGCAGAGTTATTTTGCTCCAAGTGGCACAATGTGCTCCACACCAAAGTGCATGTCCAAGCATGTGCGCTGAAGCAAAAAGCCTTGACTCAAATATGCACTGCTTCTATTTGAGCTGCTGCAAGTGCATGTGCTTGCATGTGTGGATGTCCCTGTAATGTTCAAAACATGAAATGTTTGGGGAGATTCAGGTGCCAATTCTCTATAGACCATCAATGGTCTTGGATATATCGTCTATGGTGGATCACCCTGAGGTTAGGTGGTGCATTCTGAGAATACTGTGGTGGTGATGGTGGATCAGCATGGTATATTAAGTACAGCCGGAGAAATCAGCCAAAGGAAAAGCATGAGGATATGAAGAACCCCTGAGTTTTCAGTGGAAATATATATATTCCTTCATGCTCATTGTTTAAGCAATAAATAAGAAGTTTTCTCTGGAAGCAAAACATATTTTTTCAGAAACATTCATTTTGTCAAAACCCAAGGTTCAGGTAGGTGTAAAATGGTTTTGACTTGAAGTGGTTTATTTTAAGGAAAACATGAAAAAAATATTAACGATATTTTAGTAGCCTTAGATCAAATAAGTAAATGAAAATATAAATTAAAAATATTATTTTAATCTATTAGGATGCATTTCCCAGAAGGTCATAAGCAAGTTATACAAAAGAATGAATGGACTTAAAAAATCTGTTGAAGAAATACAGCCAGATGTTACCCCTAAACACCAGCTTCTTTGTAGGGTGGTGCAAAACAGCACAATTCCACTTCAACCCTCATTTTGATGTTTTGATGGAACAGTGTTTCATTTCAAGTTTTGTTTTGTGTTGTCGAAACTGTTTCGCTGTTTCAGCGTTTTGCCCTTAGACTATAATGAGGAATCATGAAAATGCCTAAAACTTTGTAATTTATTTCTTGATTTAGATTAAACTTGCAGGAATGGTATTTCCTTCTAAGGGCATCAAGTATAACAAGTTTTAAGGAGATAGGTGCAATGGTTTCTGGGAAACTGCACCTAAAGATGTTGACAAGCAAAACTCCTGTCACTTGCTAGCAGCAGCAGCCTTCTGTAATCTGGCCTGATGATTCAGGGGCCCACACCCCTGGGGGGCTGTAGGGCCGTTCCAGACTCCTCCCAGGAGTGCAGACCCCCAGTCTGCCTGCCCGATGACAGGAAGTTGGTTCTGCTGTCTGGGTCCAGTGGCAGCACCAGTCTTCCCAGTGCTGGGTGCGGGCTGTGCCCAGTGCCAGTCCCAGGCAACAATAGCAGCTTCCTGTCATGTGGCAGGCAGATCGGGGGCCTGCACCACTGGGAGGCGTACAGCATGATCCCCACAGCATTGCCGGGGATGAGGACCCCCAGTTATATATGTATGTGTGCGCGTGCGCGCGTGTGTCTGTATGAATGTATGTATTTGTGTGTGTGTGTATATATATAGCAGTGATTCATATATATATTAGGGCTGTGAAGTTATTAAAAAATGTTATTGCAGTTAGTTGCGTGATAAAAAAACATTGTCACAATTACTTGCTGTTTTAATTGTCCAGCAAAAAACTCAGCATTATGCACAAAACCACTCAAAATTATTCAAAATTATACAGGTACTTCATATGGTTGGGGGGTGGGTGTGGGGTGTGTGTGTGGGGGGGTGATTTGTGAAGATATGGGGGGCTGTGGCTATGTGTGGTGGGGTTTGGAGCCTAGGGAAGGAGGGGGTCCCTGAATGCCCTGGCAGTATGCAAGGTACTGTGGGCAAGGAGTGAGGGGCAGTAGCAGGGCTGGAGGGCCTATGGCTTGGAGTGACAGGCAGACACACAGAGGCACAGTGCCCAGCAGGTAAGTCCGTGGAGGGGAAGGGGAAGGGGTTGAAGGAGAAGAAAGGGGCAAAGGGAAGAGAGTGACCCCCACAGTGAAAGAGGGAGTGGGGCAGGGGCTATGGTGAATAGGGCCCTGGGGCTGGGTTGGGTTGTGGTATGGAGCCATGGGTGGCTTGTCTAATGGTGTGGGGGTTGTGGAGGGCTCCCCACCACTGTGTACACCCCTGGAGGTGGGATTGGGGCCTTGTACCCCCCCCTGATTTGTACATGGGGCAGAGGTGGACTGCCCCCTGCAGGCTGGGGCTCTGCACCCTGCTGCCATTGCCCCAGGAGCCATGGAAGGCCTTTTGTGCTTCTTGTTGCCGGACTAGCATGGAACACGTGGGGAAAAGGCAGCAGAGTGCAGAGCCCCAGGCTACAGTGGGCAGCCCGCCTCTAGTCTGCACACAAATCTGGGGGGCACATGTCCTGGGAGAGCTGCACCCCACCATGCCCCTGGATGAGCCTTCTGCAGCTCCATCCCATGGCCTGCCTGAGCCCTGGGGTCCCATTCACCCCTGCCCCTGCCCTATTCCCTTCCTTACTGGGAGGCCCTTGATCTGCCCCCCACCCCACCTCCTGTTCCCTCTCCGCCTGCCCCTCCCCTCCACACACTTACCTGCAGGGCACTGTTTTACATGCTGGGCTGCATTCCTGGCTGCATGCAGGCTGCAGCTGCTTATCTGTGTCTGTGCCTGTGCGTCCCCACCCCACAATGCAGCAGCCACCTGGAGCTGCACTAGGCTGCCCCTCAGTCCTTTGTGCTGCTACCGCTTCCCCAGTGGATGGCCTGGAGGCAGCAGTGATGGCAGTGGAGTGGAGCCTGGCCATAGGATCCAAAACCACCTATGAGATTAATGAGTTCAAAAAATTAATTCAAGAACCGATTAATGCATTAATCATGCATGTTAACTACAATTAATTTATTATAGTGGTGTTTCATTTTAGCCACAGAAAAATGTGCATTTGGAGGATTTTTAATACCTGAAAATTTGTTGGTTTTTTTTATCAGAGAAAACCAAGATCTCTGCTTATCAACAACACTCATATCTTCATGAATAAAAACTTAGTCGTTTGCATCTAAGTAAAGATAAGGGGCATTCATGAAACGAACATTTTGATAAGTACCCCTTAGAAAGAATAAAAAAGATATTAAACATGGATTTTGACTGCTTGCTTAGACCAGAAAAATATAAATGTTTATGTATGAAAAATGCTCAGGATAGCTAAGAAAGGTTAGATAATCAGTATAGTATGGCTTAAATATCTTCCCCATTTTTTTATACATAACGGACCATGCAAACCCAGGGTATAGTTTGAAAAAGAGTTAAGTATGCAATATATATTTTTACTGAGTCCTAAGAAATATAACAATAAATAAAAATTCAGCCAAACAAAAAAAAGCCCTACCTTAACAGTAAGGCTAGCTTTTCCTTTCCACTTTATAATTGCCCTATATTTAAAATAATATTGTTATGGATCATTTTACCTTGGGGTTGTCATGCTGCTAGGGCTTTCATGAACTGACAAAGGTTTCAGTGGTTATAACTTGCTGAGTGTCAATTTAGTGTCAGGTTGAGATTGCTGATAGGCTAGAAAACTATAAGGGTTGAACTGAGAAGTTACAAAGCTTGGTGTGGCCTCACTCCATTCTGTGAATTCAGGATATCTGTTTCTTACAAAAGGAGAGCAATCTAATGAACTCCTGAGCTCATCTTCTTCAGTGTAGAATAGTTCCTCAGTTTAGGAGTTTTGGGATACTTTGAATCTTATTCCTGTATAATTTAGTTTATCTTCTTCCAGGTTAGACAGCTAATATACTTCAGTTAAGGTTATCTGGATTTATAATAGCAGGTTCATCATACATGAAACTACAGCTGGGATTTTTATAATCTAACTAGCGAATTGCCTGTTAAGAATGCCAGTGATGCACAATGATATATCTGTACCAAAGTAAAGCCAAAGTCCATTATCCAGCTCTCCCTAACTGAAAAGACAGAGAGGGAGAGATAGAATACATCTACTCTCCCTCAGGCCCTGCTGTCAATTTTATATCCTTATGTAATTAACGCAAGGCTAATCCTTGTTACTGTATTTCTTTAAAGACGTTTAAATTATGAATCTCAAGTTTCCTTACCACGTCTCCTCTCACTCAATGTCATTCCAAAAGGCACATCTTGGTAAGGTCAATCAAACATGCTTGGGTTTCTTACATAACAATAGGATGCACTATCATTAACAAGTTTAATTAAAATAAAAATAAACCTCAGGGAAGTTCCAAACTATTTTGAGCCTGACTTCCAACCTGTAATTGACATGTGGCTCAATAAGCAAAGAAGTAAACTGGAACTCAGAACATAAGAATTCTATTGCTGGCTTTACTAATGGGCCCATGGGGTCCTTGAGCAAATCATTCCTCTTTGTGACTTTGCTTCCCTATATATAAATAAGAATAATGATGCTTTCTTCCTCTGTAAGGCACTTGGGATCTATTGAAGGAAACCACTAAAAATATCTAGTATTATTCTTAGAAATATTTTAAATGACAAACTTCCTTAATTTTGTAACCAACTAGAAGAAAATATATTTTATAGTAAATTGGTACATCTACACAAGGCACTTTACTGCACGGTAGAGCAAACTAATGCACAGTAAGCATCACTATCATGTTCAGACCTTTATTGTGCAGTAGTTAGCTCTACTCCATAGTTAATTTTCTACCTGCACATGAAGGTAGAAAATTAACTGCCAGGTAGTTACTGAGCAGTAAAACATTTGTCAATGGCTGACCAGGAGCAGATTTGCTCCTGGTCAGTCAGGCGGCAGGGGGTGTGAGATTTCTCCCTGCACCTAGGAGCTGCTGCCAGGGTGGGCTTCAGTGGCAGAGTCTGGGCTGGGACAATGTCCCCCTACACTGGCTCCACAATTGCCAGCTGAGTGATTGGTAGTTGCCTCACTCGCAGTTTGGGTCGGGGGCTAGGACCTATCCCTCCCCCAGAGCTCTTTTCAAGCCCGTTGCCCTTGATTGGGGAGCTGGCAGGGCAGGGGGACATTGTGCTAGCCCAGACTTCGCCACTGGAGCCTGTCCAGGCAGCAGACAAGTCCTGAGAGCAGGGAACTATCTCCTAGCCTCTACCAGGAGACAGCTGTCTCTTGGCCCCATGCTTTCTGCCAGCCCCTGGTCTGGCACTCAGGGACAGCCAGGAGCTTCCTCTCACTGCTGCAGCAGGGCAGAGCAGAGTAGGAGCAGCCCTGTCCTGATTGCTCCTATTGGGAGTAAATCCACTCCCAAATACATGCAAATGTAGATGCCTGCCCAGGGTGGGTTTACTCTGCAGTAAATTACTGTGGAGTAAACCTACTCAGCAGCATTTGCACATGTAGATGCACTCAATTCTAATACGGCATAAATTTCTAGTTTATTTCTAGTTTACATCTAGTTTAAGGGTCTCTATGCTGTATGCAGCATAAGAGGAAAATCAGGCTGTATAAAGTTAAGGCATTTTTGGAGTTGTACCAAACTTCACATAAAAACTCTACCCGGATATTGCATAGAACTGTGTAGGAGGGCTGTTTTTCTACCTCTAGAACCTGGACACAGGTTTGAAAATATCAGGTACATGCTGGGGATGCAATTTCAACTTTGACATGGAGTTGCAATTGCCGTTTATTCTTAGAAGAAATTAAATGTGGGACACATGTACACATCAACATGTCTGCACCATGCAATAATTGTGTGTTCTTGCTATTTGGAATGTCCATTACACATTTCAGAAATACCTGAATTATAAATGGCTAGTTATAAAAATTAAAACTTCCACCTGGACTGAAATTAGGGGTTCTTCAAGAGGATACTTCAACATCAGAAAGAAATGGGAACAAACATTATTAATCTTTCCTGCAGCTTGTTGGGGGTCAAATGACTAACTCTAGGAACTCATTATTGCCTCTAATGAAAGAACCTCTCTTGCTTCTAATGAACAGCTAACACATCACAGATTCCTCATTTAAACTCACGTAAATGTAAAGCATCAAATCAAATCTATGACCTTATAGCTCATGGCTATTTACAACTAGAATGGGTCACTTAGAAATGTCGAAGTTACTGCTTTTACCTAAATTATTGAGACCGACTAGGGTAAAGTATAGCCTGCATTTTGCTTATCTGTAGACCTTTTCTTCTTCTAATGCTCTCCCCACCCTCTATATTTTCTAGTCCTTTGGGAAAAAATGAGAAAAATTAGTGAAGATAAATCTTGCAAATCCAAATCTAGAGACTAAAACATAGCGACAAATGAAGTGCAAAAGGTTCAGAGTTCAGGTTCAACACAGACAAAGCTCCACATTTGTATACTAATCAGGAACCATAAGCCTTTTCAAGAACTTGAGATAGATTGGATTTTCTAATGTAGCTCTGGAAATGTAATTAAATGTTCATGTTTAGTTTAGTTCTGATACATACATCCTTAGCAGCTGTTATCTTTATATAGTCAGATCTGTTGATTTTAAGGACGAAAATACACTGTGGCTTCTTTCTATCCCATTTGTCTTGTACAGCATCAAAAACATGATGTGGATTCAGTTTTCTGATGTTCGTTATTCAGAATTGCTTCAATTAATGTACAGTCTATTGCAGAATACCTTCTACAGTTGTTGACAATGATTGGATTATGTTCACTTGCAAAAGAACATAGGATGGGGAAAATCTTTTCTCTCTTGAACTGACTTTACTAGTTTTAATTGCAGCTCAGGAAATAATTTACACAGGTGCTTAACTTTAAGCATCAGAGTACTCCAGGCCTGAACAGCATTAAAGCCTTATGTGTGTGCTCCTGAATTTTAAATCAGGGCCTAGTTCAAAGTTAACCTATATAAGGTCTAAATTCATTTTCTGTGGAAAGAAAATAATTAGCTACTGATTTGAGGTTTTAATTTAATAAATTAACTTCTAAAAGTGTTAGATTAGGTGGGTCCAGCTAGTTCAGAACCTCTGGAGAATATTAATTTCTTTTTTTGTTCCTTAAGCTAATAAGCCCTATACATCCCATCCCTTTCATTTTGTTGCTACCCCCAAAATACAACAGCCAGAAGAACATTTCCAGACTTGTACTTCCCTTGTGTTGCTCATAATGATAAGGCAGATGGTATTTTGAGCACAGTTGGAGGTTCAAGACCTTCCTGACAACAGTAGAAACAGCTGCAGTAGCAGTGGTTATTAGTCATTTAACAATCTGAGTGAACAGAGATGCAGTAAAATGTTAGAATGCATTATGGCCTGTTATAAAGCAATCTCCCTCAGGGCTATATTGACCATCCTGTGCTTCACCCAAAACATGGTTAGAAAGTGAGTATTTTCAGCACACCTTTGTAACTATACCAGCACCCTTGTTTTGCTCTTTGGGTAAACAAAAGCAGCAACAGAACAAACAGAAAAATTATGTTCTGGTGTGTCAAAGGGAATTGAACACCATTGAACATAATGGAGCAAAGGTATAATTAACCGAAACCAGTACTGACCTTTGTAAAAACTCACTTCTTTTCTTTTCTTTTCTTAAAGAATTGTAAGCTCTTGGTATCAGTAAAAAAAAAAAAAAAGTAGAAGGCCTGTCTTGATCTCATTATTTGTGGCAAAGGAGAAGCATACAATAGAGAACTATTTTCCATCTCTCATTTGAATTTGGTCGTTATTTACTGGAGGCTGTTTTGAAACACAGTGACCATCTGTCAGTGAACACTGGAAACATTTAATCATGCAGGCTATTATTGTTAAAATGCCACAATCAGAGACTGCTGCAAGGGATTAATTTTTTTTTTCACTAAGAACAATTACATATGTAGAAGGCCAAATTACCTGTTATTGGCACTAGTATAAATCCATAGTAACTCTTCTGAAAGCAAAGTTTTATCTCTAGATTTATAGCAGTATATCTAACATCAGACCATGACCCAGATATTTTATGTTGTAAGAAGGCTGGGAAAGCTTTCTTTTTTTTTTTTGAATAAATTATTTCCTTTATAATATCTAGGGGTCCAGATAGAAAATGTTATTTACATTCAATACAAATAATTACAAGAGACAATACAAAATATGTTTCTCTCTCACAAAGGAGTGGCTGCAGGGTTTCTTTGGTCCTAGCTGACATAATGGTAAATATTCTAATTACTGAGCACTATTGGTAGAAGTCCTCTTTATAGTTGTAGCTACCGATTTTTTTTTTCACAATATTGTCTCATGTTTCAGTGCATTCATTTGTGCTGCAGAAGAAGTACCCATGTAACAAACCAAGTCACATGACTGAGCCCCAGAATTACATCTGGGTGTAATTCAAGTACAAACTTGCATAATTACACCCTGAAGGGTAATTCTTGGATGAGATTAGTTTAATGCAGCCATGTGATTACAATTGCATACATTAACATTATTATTTTTTTTTTATAAAGGGAAGTGGTACCCTGGGGGTGGCTGAATAAGCAAGGAATGCTGCCTATACATTGAAGGTCATTTTCTATACTGGGGTGGGAAAACATTTCTAATTCAAAAAATCCCTTCCTCATATAATTTATTATGACCATGGGCAACAGTTACATTGCCTATCAAATGCGGCAGTCAGTTAATGATTTAGTTAGTAAGTTCCAGACTTTGCAACATGGGGAGGGGATATGAAAGACAGAAGGAGAAGGTGACTGGGGGATCATGTCTCCAGAGAGGGTAAATGTCTCTGGTGAGCAGCAGAGCACCCAAACATCCCATTGGTTTGGCTGATATCAGGGAAGCTTGAGGATACTCAACTTCTTACAAGAAGGCACAATGCAAATTATAGAGTGAGGGCAGGAAAAATTAAGTATAATAGATCTGTTAATTTGAACAAGATTACACCCATGTGTGTTGATTTTATGTGTGCAGAGAAGCTAAGCCATTATTTTCTTCTTCTTCATGTTTCCAGTCCAGCCTTCTATATGGTGTGCACCCAATATTCTGCACAGGCCATTGCCTTTGGTGTTGGTGTTGCCAGATCTTATGGGGTTCATTGTGGTAGTACAGGGCATGTCAGGAGATGATCCATGGTGTGCTTCTCCTGATAGACACATTGGTCAGCTCCATCATCAAGTGACACTTTTTTTTCCCCTAACAGTGCATGAGAACAGGCAGCCATAAGGCTGTCATGTGTCACTTGGGGGGGGGGGGTGCAAGCCAGAGATGTTTAGAAACTGGAAATAGTTAAAATATTTATTACCGGGACAGTAAGTCTTTATCTTGTGTATTTCCTAACAGAGCAGTTCATTGTTAAAGCAGTGGTAGGTGGCAGCAGGCGGTAGGTAGGGAGGGGGTCACTTAATCAGTTTTCTTCAATGAACTTTTTGTTTTTATTTTATTTTTTGGTGAACTTTCTGTAAGCCAATGACAATTTTAGCAAACCTGTACACTAATCACAATGTTTGTCTAGTCATTTGCCTGATTATGGCCTATGGCCATTGAGCTCTATGATATGCATATGAGTGACTAGTCACCTAAGTTACAAAGGACTGTTTCAGTTTTCCATAACAGACTGTGTAAAGCCAACATTAAAGGCTAGCTTATACTTACTGGCTGGCATTGTATCACCTGATATAAGAAGAAAGGTAGCAAGCCAAAAAGAAAGATCACAACAGATGGAAGCCCCCAGGAATCCACTCTGTGGTCACATAGAAGAACTAACTAAAAGTCTTAAAGCAAAAAAGAGTTTTGTGCCACCAGACATAATGGCTGACAGGGAACAACTGAGGTTATGGAAGGAAACAGTACGTGCTATCAGACACTCTAAAATAGACCTGGAACCTCAGAAGGACCTTCCCAGAGGGGCTGATCTAGACTGGCTGACATGGCAATGTCTAAATCGCTGGCACATGCAAACTGGAAGATCAAAAACAAATGTGATCAAGTGGAGCTACTGTAATGACACAAATACATTCTAGTGCAGTGAATTGCAGAATATGGAGCACCTGATTATCTGCCAACTCCTTGGTGAGACCTGTACAAAGGAGGACCTCACTGAAGCAATGGAAAGAGCCATTGATTGTACACAATTCTGGAAAAAACATCTAGTTTGTGACAAGGACAGGAAATGAAAAATTTCTCCACCTGCATGACCTATGCTTAATAAACAGAAGCCTGCTTAACTGAGTCACTAGTCTTTGAAACTCGTGAGTTACAGGGGTACAGGGAATGTGTTGGAGTGAGTAATAGCCAAGTCATATAGAAGGCTGAGATAGTTGTAGGGGGCATCTGTTACAAATAATTTTTTCTTTCACTTCATAAAATCAGAGGGTAGTAAGTCCTTGGTGTGTATGTATTTCTGATGACTGAAGATGATGGAATTATTATTTTAATTACCAATCACAGCCAAATGGTTTAATTATGATGAAAATAGTGCTTTGGCAATATAGCCCCATTTAATTACTAATAAGCTAATTTGCATACAATTTTTAAACTGTTCCTATTCCCGAAAATAATATAGACAAGATAGTTGCTGAAGATATTGTTACATGATACTTAATCTGAAAACTGAGGCACTGATAAGGCATCGCTGTAGTTTAACTGTACACTGTACGACATTTCATTTTTGTCACACAGTGATGTAATGTTGCATGACCTGAACATATGCGATGAAACAAAGGTCAAAAAAAATTTAAAAGAAATGCTTCCTTTTGGCTTGGCTACCCGTGATCAGCAGTAATCAAATCTGCTGCATTTTTTTGATCAAGAGGATTAAAGCCATCTTTAATCTGTTGCTAGCAGACAATTACATTACCATATTCACAATGTCTAAGTGTTAAAATAAAAAAAAGTATTTATTTTTAATTTAACTGATTTTAAACATACATTCATATCCTCAGAAAGAACATAGGAATTGCCAGACTGAGTTAGTTTTAAAATTCATCTAGCCCACTATCCAATCTCCAACAGTGGCAAGTAACAGTCACTAAAGTAGTGGTTCTCAGCTTTCTTAGACTCAAAGCACAGCTTCCTGTGTTGTGTTCTGATGACTTGTACATTTCCTCATGTGCCACCAAGTTTCTTGCATTATGAGTCATAACAAACAATAGTTCTCTATTCACCCTTTTTACAACATTAATATTTTTATATATTTCTGTTAAACTTAGTTGTCTCTTTTCTAAACGGAAGAGTCCCAGGCTTTCCAGGTCTTCCTCATATGGATTTTGTTCCATACTTCTGATTAGGGCTATGCAAAACAGCACTGTTCCATTCTGACTTCAGTTTTGAGGTCTGGTTGGAACAGTGTTTTGTATCAAATATAATTTTGAGTCAAACAGCCTCACTGTTTCACTTTGTCAAAACAGTGAGGCTATTTTGACTCTGTTTTGACAATTTCACTGGACCATAGGGTTGGGGACAGGAACACAGCCCAGCTGGGCTGAGTTCACAACCCCAGCTGTGGGCAGGAAGTCAGCCCAGCTGGGCTGCCTCACCATCCCCCACACTAGATAGCAAGGGGGGGAAGCAGCCCAGCTTGGCTGCCTCACCATGCCCTGTACTAGATTTAGTGCAGGAGATGGAGAGGCAGCCCAGCTGGGCTGTTTTCCTGCACCCCCCCCATGATCTAGTGCAGAAGATGAAAAGGCAGCCCAGCTGCGCTGCTTTCCCTTCCCTGTGCGATATAGTGCTGGGGGCGGAGAGGCAGCCCCCCCTTTCTCCCCCCTGTGATCTAGCATGGCAGCCCAGCTAGGTTCCTTTCCCGCCACTGCACAATCTAATGTCGGGGATGAAGAGGCAGCTCAGGGGGGCTGCTTCCCCACCCCTGTGCAATCTAGTGATGGGAATGGAGAGAAAGCCCAGGAAGGCTGCTCCTCACCTCTCCCTGCAATCTAGCATGGGGGATGGACAGGCAGCCCAGCTGGGCTGCCTTCCCACCCCTGCCAGATCTTTCACTGGGGATGGGAAATCAGCCCAGCTGACAGCTATTTCAACAGCCTTTGTTTTATTTCAATTTTGCTGTTTCTACCTCAAAATGAGTTGAAACAGCATTGAAATAAAACAGCGATTGAAATTTTGCACAGCCCTACTTCTGATTATCTTTTTTGCTCTTTCTGTACCTTTTCTAGTTCTTCTCAAGATATGGATGCATATTACATTTAGATAGTTACATAAGGTGGCTTCTATCTGTTTTTATACTGTACATGAAACAGTCCTTGGATAAAATATACAAGCACTTCTGGCAGTAATGAACACCTGCATGTATCTCTCCCTGTCTAGGTTTAAGCAGCTTATTTTAAGCTGCCTAAGTCTAGACCAGGTGCTCTGAATGCCTGTACATACCCATAGTTAGTGTATGTGAACACAATGTAGAACATGTATGTGATTGGGCAGCCAACATTAGCCCATATCAAAGCAAAGCTAAAAAAAAAGGAGCTATATTTACATATGTGCCTGGAACTGCAGCATGCTGACCTGGGTTAAAGCAGCTCTGGCTGGCAGGTGACCCTGAGGGTCAGCATACCACTCAGGGGCTACTCTAACACAACTCAGTTTGCTGCAGAGGGGCTGGCTAGTGCATGAGACTGCTTCAGTGCAGAGCTAGCTGGCAGGCGGCCCCCCCTCACTGAAGCAACCTTGTGTCCCAGCTAGCTGAGCTAGCCTCTACACATGTACTAGTATGGAATAAAAAACTCCATAGCAGGTTGGTACTTGTATTTACAAGAACTACTCTGCTGCAGAGTTTATTAGTTATTTCAGCTGAATATCCCTGCATATGTAGACAACGATACATTTACAGCAGAGCTAATTCATCTACTCTGTAGTAAACATCTCATGTAGACAGGCCCAGTGTGAGTAGTATTCAGTTTGAATGAAAGGATATTTGTGCCTCCAGTCAGAAGAGGGTCCTAATGAAGACACCCTGAAGGACAGCATTTAAGTTTCACACCTGTCTTTAGTGTGTTCCTATTGGCTATCTCTATATAGAGTGGAACATGCTGATTTTGAATACCTATTTGGTCAGTGTACTGGCTACTGTTAGTCCAATTTGGGATTCATATCTCTTCTTTTGCCCTGAAGGGAGGCCAAAATGGCTAACATGGGGTCCATGCACCTAGACTACCTCACTTCAGACTCTGAGGTATGTAACATTTAGGTTTTATTGGCTTTGCTTATTTTTCCTTTCATACATGGTGAAGCATAACTAATTGCTAAAACAAGACCTAGACATGTGCATAGAACTGAGTTTTTCATTGGAACTTTCAGCTGGAGCCTGATACTGATATGAATTGAAGCTCTGCTAGAACAAGAACGTAAGAGCTTTTACCCTCGGGTTTTCCTGGCTGTGCTTCAATGAATATATAAATTTATAGAGAGTCATAATTTCTTAGTATGCTATGGTAAGCACACCTACATTAGACACCTGGTGTAAGTAGTGACCTCAGAATTCTCATGCCTCAGCTGACCTAACTGGAAATGGCTTTCACACTCCTCAGCCGCTGCTCACAAGATGATGTTGTAATCTCAAGCAGGAGGAGATTGCTTGTTTTTCTAGGTGCCTGGTGAGTGACCATGGCAACTGCTGAGACCTGGGAAAGGAGATGGAATCATGCAGAAAGGAAAGAGAGGCAATAAAAAGAGCCATTGGACCTTATTTTAAAAGCAAATACTTGGGTCCCTGTTAAACGGCTATGTTTTTGGTGACATTGGTCCCAAAATTATTAATAATTGATTACATGTGGGAAAGGCAGTTTTGACCATGGCATACTCTCATGAAGCTTTAAATATATGGATTATCTGATTTTAATTGCTGTAAAAAAAAAGTTTGAAGCCTCTATGGGGGTCAAAAGGGACCATTTCTGCAAACCCTTCTGCATAAGTAAGTTTATTCTCTGATTAAGTCAACTCTGTGCACTTTTTTTTTTTT
>JAGPOW010003316.1:95739899-95791543 GCA_030014935.1 Caiman crocodilus
TTTTTTTTTTTTGGTTGACATTCCCCCCCTCCTCACTTGACAGCATAATCAATGAAAAATGTAGTTCTGGGAGAACCAGAATGATTGTGAATCCAGCAGATAGTTTCAGCTACAAAATGGTAGAAAGAATAGTTAACATTTTCCTCATGATGAACTTTCTTATATAAACTGTTTCATAAACTGTTGCTACAGCATTTCATTTTGACATATCTGAAAAGGTAGGGTTCTTTCCATTTAAATAATGACCTAAATTAAGAAAAAAGGAAGGAAAAAGTTAAAGGACAAAGGGGGAGGGGGTAAATAACCACATACGCCACATCCAAACGAGCAAGCATGTACCTGTTGCAGCATCTCAGATCAGTTTGAGATGCCTTAAGAGGCACACTGGGATGAAAAAATGTTCCTGTGCAGACTTTACATTTATTACTAGGAAATCCCAGTATAAAAAAAACACACACAGAAAAAAAGCAGCCAGAGACTGGATTCTTGATAGGGACACTCTAGCACCTGCCAGAGTGTCTCTATGGTTGCCATATGCCCCTGCTACTCTAGCATGCTGCCACAGTGTGCTGGAGCAAATATGAATGGGGCAAGGCTTCAGAGCTATATTGGACCCAGGTGCCATCCCAGGTGAGAAGGGACATGAGGGTGGAGGGCCTGTTTGGTTTCTGTGGGGGGGGGTTGTGGGTATGGGGTGTGTGGGGGGATGTGAGGTGTGGGGGATATGGGGGTTTGTGGGTGGATGTATAGGGTTGTGGGTGTGGGGTTTGTGGATGGGGTTTGAGTCGGGGGTAACAGCATGCCTACCCCCTCCCTGTGGTGCACAGGTCCTGGCACTGGCAGCATCAGCCAGCCAGGCCACTGGGGTGCTCACGTCCCACTGCAGGCACAACCCCGTGGAGGTGTGGTACTGCCTGTCCTGGCGTCTGCACATGGCAAACAGTCAGCCCAACCCAATGCACCCTCCTTGTGTATGCCTTTGAACAGGAGCTGCAGGTACTGTCAGGAGCTGTCTTGGTTCTGTTCAAAAGCATGCCCTAGTGGGGTGGGTTGGGCTGGACTGGGCCGGTTCCATTCTCTATGAGCAGTCCCCAGGTTAGGTGGTGCCATGCCACTCTTGGGCTGTGTCTTCAGTGGGCCATAGGTGCCTCAACAGCCCACCTGCCTACTACTGCCAACACTGGGGGCTGTGTGCTGTAGGGGGTGGGGGGACTAGCATATGGCAGACCCCCCTCAGTCCTCCCACAAACCCCACCCCAACTCACCCCACAAACCCCATACACCCACAACCCCCAGATCAACCCATACCCCCATACACCCATCTGTGAACCCCCACACCTCCCATAAACCCATCTCCCCATACCCACACCCCCCACACCTATCCACAACCCCCCCACCCCCCAAGAACCCCAACCCTGCCAACACCCCTTCCCATCCTGCTCTTGCAAAACCCATTCCCCCACATTTCAACCCTGCTTGCCAAGCTGCCAGACAGGATGGGATTTTTTGGTGGGAACTGTGGCTGCAGAGGCAGCTGTCCCTACATCCTAGTTAGCAAACAGGTTAGGGGGAGCTCTGATTTTTCTACCAAAAGCAAACACCAAAGCACATAGATATTTAGAATTTATTTTATTGTGATGATAGAGGCACTGGTAAGCATCTAATTGCTTTAAAATTGTAAATATATCAATAAAACCTTGTCCAACTGATCTCTCGCTTTCTCTCTCTCTCTCTCTCTCTCTATATATATATATATATAGTGGTGTTTGCAGAAGAACACAGAATTTTAGGTATTTTAAAGAGTGAATTTGGTTTTTTTATCAAAGAATTTGCAATTTTTAAACAGGGAACATGAAGATCTCTGCTGACAAGGCAAATGGTGGAACCCAGGCAGAGGAGCCTGCCTAGGGCTAGCACCAGAGACCAAGCCGGAGAGCAAAAAAGGTAGCTGATTTCCTGGCCATTTGGGGCCAGAAGGACATGATTTGACAGCTCAAAGCAGGCCACCACAATGAACACATCTTCCAGGCGATTGCTGACCACATAGCAAGGTGGGGACACACATAGCCAACTGTGCAGCCGCAGTCCAGTGGCAGCTGGCCCAGAGATGCAGACAGCTCTGCTATAGTACCCATGACATAGCTTATGTGGCCATACAGTCCCTTTCTGGGTCTGGCAGGTATGCAGACACTGGGCTGCAGGTTCAAGGGGGCAGATGTTATCGCAGGTAGCAGCAGGTCACAGCCAGGCAGCAGCCTCTGCTGCCAGACTGCTGCAGTGGGTAGAGAGTGAAGGGGCCACTCTAGGTCAGGGCTGTTACAGCAGACCAGCTAGCACAAGGGGCTAGTTTCTCCATCTATCAACTGTCCAGGACTCAGAAGCTCCTGAGAGCAAGTAGCCTAAGCTGCTTGCCAGGGCAGCTTTTTATACTGCAGCAGTCCCAGCCCCAGCCTTCAGCTCCCCCTGGCTGCACATCCAGGAGAAGCTGGCTAGGGCCAATTTGCCCCAACTGGCACAATTTGCCCCGCACCAAAGTGTATGTGTGCTGAGGCACAAATCTGTGCTGCTGGTATTTAAGCTGCTACAAATGTCCGTGCCTGCAAGTGTGGATGCACCCGTAATGAATTTTCTGCTTAGCACTAATAATTCATGAAACTATTAATGTCTATAAAAGACTGAACAACATATGGAATGAAAGACAAATGCTAATGATCTAATCTTCACAATCACAATATATACAAGCATGAGGAATTTTTTTATTTCTTCTGAAAATCAAACTCCTAAGTATATGAAGAACAGCAAAAATGAAAGGAAAGTATTTTTTCAAACATCCTTGTGTTTTGTTCAGATATTGAAAAATATTTAAATTCAGGTGATGTTTGCCTTTCAAAATTATATAATACAAAGCAATTAAATCTTTAATACTGTTCTGGAAAACTGATAGGTAGGTACAGAGTGTCATTACAGGGTATTAAGAGCTAACAAGCAAATGGCAAAACTTATTTTAGGTTTCTCAGAGCATTTCAGATATTACCAAGCTTCCTGGAGATAAGAATAAGATAATTATTGAGAACCACATACTGTATAAAGTGGAATTAAAACTACAATGAATCTGGCTATTACTAGCACTTCAGTATTACACAACACTCTGGTACTCTTTTTTAGCAAGTTAATTGAATTATTTTTCCTATACACAAAAGACCTGCAATATAATAAACTTAGTCAACCTCTTAGAAGGAATGAAAATTGCTGACAAAGAAGGGAGAATTTAATTCACTTATTCAACAATCATGTTATTATTTTGTAAACAACACAAAGTATTAAAAGGCTTATCACATCATCCTATCCACCACTTCTTTGCAAAATATGGGTGCATGTATGTCTCTGAACAACTAAGTCCAATTTCAAACAGTGGAAACAAGGTATTGCTTTTAATCTTCACTAGGACTGTAGCTACGGCAACTAACAAACACTAAATGCTATTTCAGGAAAAAAAGAGGACAGGCTTATAACCTTTAGAAATCTCTCATGCCAATAGGTTTTTTTGTAATTAGTTTTATTTTATTTTTTGGAATTAATTAGCATTGAGTTAAGATCAATGATGTGAACTTCATAAGCTGCAAAACATGTTATTCTCAGCTTTATATACTGTAATAATGATCAATTTGCAGAGTATTTGTTTCACAAGTGAAACATTTGAGCAATAAGGCACAATATGGAAATGTTGTTATCGGATGATAACCCCAGCTTCCTGAAATTGCTTTATTGCAATATAAAACGTATTTCAAATTGTTCATTGGATACAAAGGGCCTCAGAATGTTCATAGAGTTCAATAATCTATCCCATTAAAATTTTGAACTCACAATGTGTCTTTTGTCTAAACTATTTTATAATATACAAGAGAGAACTTCATACACTTAAGAACCATTCTAATTGGCTGGTGCATATTTCACTGGGGAGATTCATTTACAAGCACTATCCAGTTCTGCTAAAACTACCTCTCAACATTTCAAAATGTTAATAGGATATTTTCCCAGCCCTGTAAACACAGTTTGATCCACAATATCAACTTTAGTAGTATTTTTATGACACCTCTGGGGGTGTGGTTATTTAAGCAATAAGATGCGGTAGGATGTGAATTATGGTATAATAATTCCCCACGAACTGCATTGTTAGGCACTCGGCCAAAGGCCAAAAGATCACTGAACTCATTAGGTATGAATTATTACATCATAACTTACACTCTGGGGTGTCTTAATGCAATAAGAGAAATGTTTTAAACATGATTTTTAAAACACAAATACATTTTATAAATGATTATATTTTAACTACATATCTTCATAGTCTTCCAACATGATAAGTTGTTGTTGCAGATATCTGGTCTATATCCCTATATTCCTTGTTGTTTATCTTGCAGTTTTGGTCTGTGATTAAACACTTTAAAAGAGGAGTCCACAAACTTATATTTGTTACTTAGGTTCCTGAAAAAAAAAATCAAAAGCACTCTGTGCCCAGAGATACATAGCAACATGCTATTGTTTCTCTGTACAGTTTCAGAATACCTTACATCAAATTTGTATTCATGTCTCCAGTGTAACTGTATCAATGAAACACTTTATAAAGCTATGCTAGCATTTTTTTTCATATTTCACTTCATTAAACTATATTAGTATGTAACACAACATTTGAAGGCTTTGTAAAGACAGTTGTTTAAAACGCATCTCCTTCCCACAGCAGATGTTATAATTTTAGACAAAGTGGTGTAGTATAGGCATGAACTTTGGATCTGCACTTTAAACTGACTTAAATAAATGTGTTTACAAATCTCTTGATAGGTATACACTGTGATCATAGCAATGGCTGCAGTACAGTCTTAAGGTATCCAAGCTAGTTTTAAAGAAATTAGTTTTAGCAAGTAGCAGTCTGGCTATTGCAGCATGGAGCTCAGTGCAACCTAAGGACATGTCTGGAAGTCTAAGGACATGCTCCCACAGTGCTCCTGAAGGTCACAGACACAAAGTTCAAAAGCAGCAATGAAGGGCTTTCCTTAGGATGGTTTCACTGCCTCATTTCCAGATCAGAAGTATATGGGGTAGGAGTGGGTGACCATGGTGTACTTCTCAACAAGACTCTCAAAAGCACCACATAACTACTATACACACCTTGTACTCCACACTGTCCCTCAAAGCTGTTTTTTCAGCCTTTTCAGACCTTGCTATTACAGCTAGACTGAACTCACCAGTTTAAAACTAGTGACTGGTATTTGAGTTAGCTGCTGAGACTGTTTTGGCACTAAAGGTTATGAGACACAGCTTTTGTCTGGCCTATTAGACAGTAAATGAGTGCCCGTTATCTAGCTGGAAGCACAAATTCCTGAGTTCTCATCATAGCTTGTGGTTACAAGGCAATTTAACATACTTTGTCAGTCGACTACATCCTTGGCTGGTGAAGTGGAACTAGTTGTTTAAGTCAATGGGTGGCCCCATTTACACCTGCTGAAGATATAACCCAGTATCTCAGATTCCTGTGTTGAAATGAGAGTGATGGCTATACACATGGCTTTGTGAGCTAATTCCTCCTCCCCCAGCGCTTTATTAATATAGAGAGCTCTGGCTGTAGTAAGTACAGCAGCACTTTAATCAGCACACAGTTAGTTTGAAAGATAATCAGAATGAAGGCAGCCAGCTATGCTGAATTTTCCTGGATGGTTCCTAATTTTGTAGGGGGTTGAGGGCACAGGTATACTGTGTATGGTTTAGGAAGGGGCCTCTGGCTACCTTCTGAGCTGGAAGCAGTACAGAAATGTTTCTGAGGCTGCATACCTGAATTAATTGGCTCTCTCTCTCAGCCTGGCTAATTTCTATGGATGCAATGCTGTGTAGCTGTTAGCCCACCCCCAGCACCCTGCCAAGTCATTAACTAGAACCAGAAATGGTCAAGGGCAGATCCAGGGGGAGCACAGCATTGCAGTCATACCCCCATTCGATTCCTGGTCTACCCAAAGTTTAAAACAAACTGTCTGTCAGAGCAACATCATTTCTAGTCAGGCAACAGTGAGGGAGTAACTTGACCTCATGGCTTATAATCTACCTGATTCCTTAAAAAATGTTCATTCCACAGGTGTTAAAATTACACTCTCTCCTTTTAAACAGTATTAATATTCCACTAATCAAGCTATTCTTTCCTCTGAAATTCTGCTGTCTCTTAGTTTCTCCTAGAAATATAGCTCCTATTTCACAGCCCTGTAGGTTGTTTTTAATTCTAGCTAAAAACACAACTTTCAGTGACATTTTGGATGTACTGTCAAGATGCTCAAGAAGGCTTGATTTTGTTTTATGAATCTGAAAGAGATGTACATTTTATAAGGACTACAGGATTAAATAAACTTTTTTTTCATTATTTTTGCCTAGTTTGTTCTGTTTTCTAATACAAAATGATATAGAAAATGAACATTCCAATATTTATATATTTTTTGCTTTGATCTTAAGCTGGATAATGCAGCTTTAGGGCCCTAGCATATTAGTGAAGCTTCTAGTATATTTTTCCAGGAGAAAAAATATGTATTGTGTTATATACAATGATGCACCACAGTATCTGCATCCCCCTTTTCAAAATCCTAGATCTACCCATGGAAGCTGTATTCCGGTTCCAAACGTTTGTTCATTGAATTGACTGTATCCTAGATTTTGTTCCCTAAAAGTTGGTTGCTTTAACCATAGTCTCTACCTTTCTTTGTTTATCTTGAATGTTTGAATCCCTAGTAATAGAGCAGATTTAATTCTGCCTAGTGAACAAAGCAGTTTGACCACTGTCTCAGGCCAAAGTTTGAGAGAGCTTTTTTTTCTTAAACAAACACAACTGAAATTGTATTTTGCTTCTCAGCTGGTTTGAAACTTCCTTCAAGCTGAAAGAAAACATTTTCCTTTCTTCACCTAAATCTAAAAAGAGTTTTTCAAACAACTTCCAGCTAGATATGAGTTTTATAATAGCATACATTTTTAACTGCTAGCTAAAAATACATTGTAAAAAATACAATGTACTGGTTCCCTGATGGAATGAAAGGCAGACTAGCAGGCAGAGTGCCTCAACTGGCTCTAGATGCCACAGTCTTAAAAACAAGCAACTCCTGACAAAATATCTTTATATATATGTGTGTGTATATAAATTATACCTTTGTATTGGCAAAGTAATATTTCAGACTGCTGTACAGTCGCTAACACATTTCTAGCAGCATGGTATTCACATACATTAATATCATTGCTCAGAACTTATGGCCTCCAACCAGAATGCTCCATTTTCTGAAACCATTTCATTACGTGAAGTCTAAAGTATAAATGAATCATGCACTGTATTACTATAGGGACATAATCCTTTGATATACCCATCTCCACAAGGCCTTGTGGCTTATATTAGTAAATCGTAGTACTTTCATACCTCGTTACTATTATGTATTTTTCCACTGACACCTGACCTTATGCACAATCAGCCATGAATTTTAAATTGGTCTTACCATCTAAATGAATACCTCATTATTTCACACAATCCTGAACGAAGTAAGATTTGATATGAAATTAAAAGAATTCACAGGACTCTCATATGGAAAGAGAGCTGTAGTCAAAAAATGGTCTTTTCTAATTCTTAAACATGAACAGAATTAAACAGCAGCTGCAAATGCAAGTTCTACATGCATTTCAAAATCTGACTTTAAGATTGACATTGCCAGCTGTAGAATTGCAATACTGAATTGACAGTGTTGGGTACATTATTAGAGATAAACTGTGAAAAAATACCAGTACTGTATTTATTACCTGTATTCTGAAGAAAGAACAACAGCACCAATTGCATAAAGTTATAAAATATCAGTAATAAACATGTAAATAATAATTGTGTTTGCAATTCCAATAAAACACAGACATCTACAAAGAAATATCATATATGTATACTTGTAATATAATAAAACCAATCTTTGAGATACAAGAAACATCATATTATACTATATAAAACAGCTGTACAGTTACACAGAAATGCACCTGATCTCTCCAAAATGTTTGCTAAAACTCTCTCCCAGTCCTCACTTACCTAACATAGAATTTGTTCATTGTTCATGGGAGAGTCGTAACTATCATGTATTTTAAGTTATGTGCTTATAGTGCAGTTTGTCTCCATATATATATATATCTATCTATATATCTATAGATATATAGATATAGATATATAGATATTTATATATTATATATATATATATATAAAGAAAAGAAGGAGCACACATATACACATCCACCCACCAACACACACACAATAGATTTATGTAGCTCTTGCTTCCTGTGTTCCCCAATACACGTGTAGAAAAACCTGCACACACTGCAGAAAGGGAAACTTGCTGATTCAAATTGTTAGATAGTTCTATTTGCACAGTCCACAGACAAATGCATCTGAATTACATTGTGGTATCCCATATCCCCGAAGACAGTCTGTTGCAGGAGGTATCTTCTGTCTTCTTCAGCAGGGTTGGTTTTTTACAAGGGGGTGGGGGAGGGGCTGTGATTCTTTGCTCTGTGTTGTGCAGAATATTTTGCCAGTCCCCTCTCTCTTCACACAGTTTTCGCCTCCAGTCCAGGAGTTCCTGCAGAGCAGCACTCTCATTGTCTGACAGCCTGAGATGCTGGATAACCTGTAAGTGAGAAGGAAACAAAAAGAAGACTATATATAAAGTTAGCTTTCCCAAAGATGTAAAATGAAAGCCTGCATTGCAAAATTTTTGGTGCAGGAAACTTCAGCCTCTTCTGCCCACATTAGGTTTACACACAGATTGTCAAAACCACGCAGCCCCCTGGGCCAAATCCAGGCCATGGAGGCTCATGGGTCAGATCCAGGCCTACCTTAGACAGTGGGTTGAGATGGCAGAAGTGGGGCAAGTGTAGACTGGGCAAGTGGTGTCAGGGAACTGTGGGGGTTAATTCAGCCATTGCTCACTCTCCCACCACTGACATGTATCCCCAGTGGCCTCCCCTAGGAGCCACTCTCACTGGATCGGGCCATCTGTTTGACACCCCTGGTTTACACAAATGTGGCTACTGATTTTACTGTAGTTCCTCCCCATCATGGCAAACAAATGGAAAAGCACACCCCACGTTTTTCCTTTTTTCCGTAAAGCACTCATGAAATACATCATGTTGTACATATAATAGTAACTTCACAAAAAATACTCATATATTGAACTCCTGATTGTATTTTAATACCGATCGCTCCTCCAATGCAAGAGTTCCCTACTTAACCAAGTCCATCTATTTTTGTACCATAAACTGGTGAAAATTGAAATCTTACAATCTACTATAGCTTCTGGGTTTTGCTGGTTGCTCTTTCACATCCATTTCTGCTATGTGTGTTAGGGTGTTTTTAAGTCTTCCTCAGAGGTATTAGGTGTTGGCTTCAGCCAAAGCCGGGGACTTCGACAGGGTTGTACTAAGACTCCTAGAACTTAAAGTCAGAGGTTACTGCCTAGAGGGTTTTGCCCCTCCACTCAGGATCACACTGATTGCTGTATTTGGGGTAAGGAAGAAGATTTACCCTATGATCAGATTCATATGGATGGTGGAGGTTTTTGCCATCATCTGTAGCAGGGGCATGGCCTTCTAGTTGGGATCTCATGACTGTTTGCTACAACCTTTTATAGAAGCAGAACATTGGCTGCCATGGTTCCCCTGGTTTATCTGTGGCAGGTTAGGGTGCTATACATTGCATTATGTTAGGGTTGATGGTTGTCTTACGAAGAGTTTAGATTATGAATTTATACAGGATAGTTTGGATAGGGATGATCCAGGCAGGGGGCTCGACTAGATGGCTTCTGGAGGTCCATTTCAGCCCTACTTCATACAATTCTGTGATTTTACTAGCCAATTGCTTGTCAAGAATGATGGGGGTGAGAGGAAGAGGCTGGGATGGAGTGCTGCCACCTAACACCCCATGCTGCCACTGTTCTGCAACTTGCACAGAGCAGGGTGGGGGAGCCGAGGCCAGCAATGGTATATTCAATGGTGAATAGTTGGCTACTGCTCTCATTTCATTATACCCAACCAACCAGACAGATGATATGGAGAATTTGATATATCTAAAGCCGACAGCCTTCAGGAATCTTGATGGAAAGACAACACGAGAGTCCCTTGTCAACAGTGTTAAACAAAGTACTATTTCAAATATATAGCTTTTTTTAAGCTTGTAGAACCTAAATGAAACCATTCCCAATGATACAGTTTGGTTAGTAGCATTCTTCTCATTAGCTGTTTTATACCTTTGAGACGTTGTTTACCAGCGCTGTTAAAATAGATTAATCCTATATTGTTTGACTTAGATTCAAGTAATAATCTGGGTAAGTGACTAGCATATCATATTATCATGAAGCTATAGATAGATAATTATGAGAGACAATTAGTGGTTCTCCCTTTTAGAAATTAGAAAGTATATCACCCTGTGAAATAATTTAGGTGATGGTACACCTATTCTTTACTATATTTGAAATAGCAAACAACATTAGAGTCACTATTATCTGTGAGGAGCAAATGCCGGTCCCAAAAATGCCTCTCCTACTTGGAAATTTAGAAAATAAAAAAATTGTATTTGAAATAAACAGAAGAAAATCAAATGCAATTTAATATAGGCAAAGACATCTTCCTTTCAACTGTATCAAATCTGAGAGTTATGGACCTTAAGTTTTGCAACAGTAAAATAGTTACAGGGAATACTGTTATATCAGCCAAAAGCAAGCGCACAGAATGAGTTGTAGTCTTTAGACCTCATCTTTAGGATGTTATCAGGGAACACAGCTGTGCTCTCAGCAGTACTGTTTTAGGCATGGTACTCTGCAGCTGCAAGGGAGCAGGATTTGCCCCTAAACATACATACCTCAATAGCTATATGTAATTGCCTTAGTTAGCTATCATTAGAGATAGGCTAGAGATAAGTACTAGACATATAATTAGAGCCAAGTGATTTCTCCTCCCCTCCCTCCCCACCATAAATACATGATTCTCAAAAGCATAGTTTTGGTAATTCATGTTGAATTGCCTAAATAGTTTTAGTGCTAGATTCACAAAACCACCAAGGGAGACATGATCTTCTACCTGTTCCATTCTTTAAGAAGTACCTAAATAATCCTTATGGTGTGCACATTGATAGTAGGCTTGGGAGTCATTCTCACTGGCTAAATGGATATTTAAACATTTTATATAAAGTGGAACAGCATTGGCAGGAGGGGCTGAACACATTTCACCCTACAGCATGGTGATTAGGGCATTCTTCTGTGCAATGAATGATATGGAATTAAATCTCCTTGGGCAAAGGGAACCCAGCATCTTGCACATCCTGGGTGAGTAGTTTCCATGCAAAAGACAAAAGTGGACCCTGTATCTCCAGCTTTTCTCTAGAGAAGTAACGAAAACAGAATTTCTGCCATCGGCATCACCTTTTTTTACTGGGTTGACTCTAAGTTTATGGATGTATGGAAAGTTTTACACACTTCAGGTGACAGCACTCTTCCTGATGGGGACCAGGGCTCTTGGGCCCCCATGTACTACGCTCTTCTGAATACTGTGAACAAGTTTTACAACTCTGCTCCAGAAGCCTTGTGTGTTAGCACCCTGAATCACTGCTATTAGGACAGAAAGGATTTGCCTTTAAATCAGTTGCTTGGAGATTTATGGGCAATCTGCTTCATTCCTGCATGACTGATAACTTGCCATTCTCATGCATTAGTGCTATAACACAGGTACAACACCAACTACAATTCAGTTCTTGTTTGTAGCATCATGAATTCAACACATCTTTTAAAAATTTACTAGAGTAATTTTTGGTTTCTTTATAAACAGAATATGCCAATAAAAATGTCTCAATTTTTTCCCCATAAAAATCTTCCTCTCTACCTCTCATGTAAGTTGCAGGAAACTAGCAAAAGTCTGAGTTCAGATGACTTCCTGGAAAACAAAATGCTCATCATATATTGTTAAAGGGATATTGCCAAACTTTTGGGTTATCCAAAGTTACCTTTTCTAATTCAGCAGGGTGTGGAAAAAAACAGATTTGGAACTGAAGCAAGTACTATAAATAGAGGCAGGAATTGGCATCCCTCCATATCACAGGTGTTGAGTTTGGGAGCAATATGCACATATGGGTTGATTCCCATTGATTCCAATGGGCTTTGGATCAGGGCCATAACTCTATTGCCAATACAGGGTTTCTTTTATTTTATTCATTGTTCACATCTCTGGAAACAATAGCCAGTAGTTATATTGCATCCAGGGATCCTGGTTTTCTCTGATTAAAAAATACCCAATTTTTGGATTGAAAAAAGTAACCCAACATCCACATTTTTCCATGATCGAAATGAAATACCACTATATATACATCTATGTATTAGAGAGGTTTCGTTTTAATCATGGAAAAATGTGGAAGTTGGGTTATTTTTTTTAACCTGAAAACTAGGGATTTTTTTAAATCAGAGAAAACCAGGATCCCTGTGCAGCATCACATTAAGGCCTCCTTAAGGAGTGAAGAAGACAGGGTGCATGAGGGCTTTAGGGGTGAATATAGAGAAAGATGGTGCACACTGATTGTCAGCTCAAAAGATTTCAGAAAAAAGCTTAACAAATAAATAAGTAAAAATGTACCTGAATCAGTGAGCGGTAAATGTATTTAATATCAAAACAGATGGCTTACAACTTCTAAGGTGGTGATAGGTCTGTTAAAACGATGTAAGTTTGATGGCATTGTTGGAATGAAGCACTAAAGAATTTCAATCTTTAAAAGATACATGAAAATGGCTGAATTGAAATGGCTTTGCTGCTATTCTGAGAATCATAAAGGCATCCAGGTGCAGGGTGAAAAGAGAGTACAATTTGACTGCACAGGGAAATTGACAAATGTGTCCTATTTATAGCATGTAGACACTTAAGAAGCTTTATTATACCGACACAGTTTTTGCGTGCTGTAGTTAACGTTGTGTCAGCACTTCCATTATACTGCCTATTTTTCAGTTTATATGGATACAACTGTGGTCCAAACTGCAAACAGACATAAATCCTTTTAATTTTATTTTAAATAACGTTTAGGTAAAAAAACACTGTCTGTTTGACCACTGAAAAATCATACAAGTTTATACCTCACATCTTTAACCATTAGGAGACTCAAAATTGATATGCATGCATGTCTAAGCAGCAGTTTGGCTAGTAGCTTGGAAAATATTAGTATTTTAACTTTTACGAACAAACATGAAATGAAACAAGAATTGAAGAATACACAGAAGAGACTTTAAGGCCCAAAGCTAATTCCCCTATAGGTAGATAATTAGAACATATGTGGTTAACTGTTTAAGTGACATTTTGGAATGCTTATGCAGATTTTAAATCTTTTTCCCCTTTGCAACTTGCCCTGAAAGTACATATATTCTATGCAAATCCCTGAAAAGCTAATCACAAAAAACTGGCAAATATTTGACAGGGGAGAAGGAACCCCTTATAACTCAATGGCCTAGTGCTTAGGTGCCTCTCAGGAAGGTAGGAGGTCCAGTTTCTAGACCCTTCCCCACATTCAGAGAAGGCTTGAATGTATATCTCCCACTTCCCAGCAAAAATTCCCTAACTACCAAGTTATGGACTAGGCACTGAAAAGGGAACTCTTCAGCCAAGGCAACACTGGCTTTATGTCACAGAAGACATAAAGCCAGAGGGAGTCTGGTTCAGCGAGCTGGAAAGAAAGGGGCCTGAGTCCTTGTCCCCACTCAGAATCAATCGTTCTGACTTCTACCCATTTTAGTCAATGACTGTTACATACAGGAACACAACTGCTGGCAGGAGTAGGGACCAGTGATGCCTCCTCCTTTCCAAGTCAATGTTCATTTTACAGTCATACCCTCTTTTTTATTCTTCTGACCCACATCTCTTCATCTCTTTGGCTGCCTTGTAGGCCAACTTTAACAAGGAGGTCCAGGGAGGAGGCTTTTAGGTCTGCCTACTCCATGACCAAGAGGATAAAGAATTTTGTTGAGAAGTGGGAAATATAGGTTCAATCCTCCTCTGAGTGAGTCGGGCCTAACAATTTCTAATGCTTAAGTGATTTAAAGATTGGGTTATTTGGATAAAAGACATGAGGATCCTTCTCCTTGGTCTTTTGTGACTTATCTGGAATTACAGGTCTTCCTGAAAGGAATAGAATCCAAAATCCACACAGGTGGCCAAAAATGCTGCTTATGCAGCCTAAATCTTATCAATGGGTTAATTAGTATAATTAGAACTAAGTAGACATAACAAAGAGAAGAAAGCTAAAGGATGACTTTTTCTCTTTTATGCTCATGATTTGCTTTATAGATAGATTATGGCTTTCTCATGTGTATTCATTATATGACTACATATTGAAGAAGTTCTGTCCATGCACACTTTTACACATGCTCCAGGGGTAAAGAGGAGAGGGTGGCACTTTAATTAGAGTGACTCCGAGAGTCTCTCTAATTAAAGTGCAGCAGTATCTTTTGTGTCATCATCCCCATGCTTGAAAATGTCAGTGGGATTGTTTAAACTAAAGCTCGTCAAACAAACTTTAGTTCAAGCACCCCTGCCATCATTTTCAAACGCTGGGATGCTGATACACAAGATGCAGGAGGCTGCCGGAGCACAGTAATTGCCATGCTCCAGCAGACTCGATTAATCAAGTCTGCTCCAATGGGCTATAATTATAGCGTGTCAGAGCAACCTCCATGCTCATGTACAAGCATCCCATGATTCTTAATCTCTAACACAATATGGAGACGACATGTTACATGTCCTAATTATCACTGAATGCAGACAAATCCAGAAGATTGTAAGAGTACAGGCTTAGGAGAGGACCTTATTATTATACAAATATAGGTCTTCTAATAGAAATTAAACCAACAAAGTTTGGCCTATCTACTAGACAGGGATGACAGTAAGTGTAGTCTGGTATTTTAAAAGGTTCTAAGGAGTTAGGACAGGCTCAGTATGTACCTAAACTTGTACACTGTAATGGCTAAGGATTAGGGCCCAAATTCAAAAAAGGATTTATATATACTAGTTATTTTTTCAGTCAGAATTTGCATCTCTTTTCTAACATGCAATTCAGGAAAGTCCTGCCTAAATGTTTAGAACCATGTGAAGTCCTAAAGGCTTCAGCACAGATGTACGCAACCTGTGATTGGCTAAGAACAGAGCTAGGTACTGGAAAACATATGCTCAATAAGTCCACCATTTTGAATCAGATATGTATGTTATTATGTGAATCCTGCCTTAGGAATTAATTATTCATTCCAGCACCTAAGTACCCTTAGGGGAACCTTATCTATTGTGCATAATTAGAGGATTCTCATGGGTGGGGATACACTCTAGTTTGGCTAGTGGTTAGGGCATTAGTTTAAGAAGTGAAAGACAAGGGCTCTAGGCCCACCTCACATAGTGAAGTTTTGAAAATACATATATGTTTCCCACTATTTCAAAAAGTCCCCTAGTTGTGAAGTTATAGTCTGGGCAAGGATGACTACATTCTTAACCCTTCCTGTTGAAGCTGGAAGACCTGGCAGCCAAAAATTCAAGATTCATAAGGACAGAAGGAGAGGAAACAAGGGAATGCATGTCCCTCTAGCTCAGGGAAGAACGTGCGACCTTTGGAGGAGGGGAGCCCTGGTTTTTGTCTTATGCAGTGACCTTATCATTTCAACTCTAAGTAATTTATAGATTTGCTTGTGAATGTTCAGAAAATTCATTCTGCATTCAAAAATCAAGTAGTATAATTTGAGAGAGGATATTATCAAAGTACAGTGTTTTTCCCTGATCATTCTCTCTTTTAGAAGAATTTAGTTTTAATTACAAAACTAATACAGTATGCAAAGCGGTTTGCTAGTCATTTGTCATTGTATTGATTTTTCTGTTGAGTATTCACCCAAAGGTGAAAAGAAGCATTTAATGAAATTTATAGAAGGTAAAACAGACAAATAATCCTACATGCCCAAATAAGATTTCAGTACACTTAAATTCAAGCTTTAAGTTGTTTTTTGGATGGGGTTAGTAAAATCCAAAAAATAAACATACATAACCAATGTAGAAATTGGCTATCTATCACAGAATGGTTTCAAGGGTAATAACAGGATGTTCTGCAGACTTTTGCACAGACTATATTCTGCTTTTGAAAAAAATATTACCAATTGTATTCTTTGAATGGATTTAATAGCCAAAGTAACCATCAGCAGATTCTGACAATTACCATAGTATTATTCTTCCTTCATCAAGATTTTACATGATTACTAACATCTACATTACAGAAGTTATATTACAGAAGCCACAAGGGAGATTTAGTTGTGGAAATATGTAAGAGTTTATCCCCCACCTCCTCAAAATTCTATTAATTTTTAAATTTATTCAAAAAATACACTTAAAATGTTTTGTAATTATAATTTATTTTTACAAAAGAGAACTTTCCTGATATACTTTTGTTGATACAAAGGCATAACCAAGCAGCTCTATGTCCTGGGCAGAAATGGTGCACGGGGCAGTGGCAGCCTGGCTAGTTGCAGCAGCAACTATATTTATGGTCTTCCATTCCTTCCCCTCAAAAGGCAGTGTCCAATGCTGCTCCCCCAATTTCCCTGCTCACCCACATTACACTACTGTTCATAGATTTCATAGACATTAGGGCTGGAAGGGACAGCGGAAGATCACTTAGTCCAGCCCCCTGCCCAAAGGGCAGGAAGTCATCTGGGGTCACAGGATCCCAGCAAGATAAGCATCCAATTTACTCTTGAAGGTGTTCAACGTAGGTGCTTGAACTATCTCCAATGGCAGGCTATTCCAGACCTTGGGGGCTCAGACAGTAAAGAAATTCTTCCATATGTCCAACCTGAAACAGTCTTGCAATAATTTATAATCATTCAACCTTGTCATTCCTGGGGGCACTCTGGTAAACAAATGTTCCTCTAGATCCTGGTAGACATCCCCGAAAAAATTATAGGTGGCCACCAGATTGCCCCTGAGCCTGTGCTTTTCCAGGCTAAGGAGCCTCATAGCTCTCAGTCTGTCATCGTAAGGTCTGTTTTCCTGACCTCTGATCATGTGCGTGGCTCTTCTCTGGATTCTCTCAAACTTCTCCACATCCTTTATTAATTGTGGGGCCCAAAACTAGACACAGTACTCCAGCTGCAGCCTCACCAAGGCTGAGTACAATGGGAGAATGACGTCCTGGGATCAGCTTGAGAAGCATCTATGGATGCAAGCCAGCGTTTTGGTCACTTTACTAGCCACAACATTACATTGCAGGCTCATATTCATCTTGTGGTCAATGATGACCCCCAAGTCTTCCATAGTACTAGCCAGCGTAGCACTGCTGACCCTATAAGGATGCTGCAAGTTTTTCCTCCCAAGGTGGAGAACCTTGCATTTTTTGGTGTTAAACACCATCAGGTTCATGTCTGCCCATTTGCTGACCCTGCCCAGGTCAGCATGGATCGCCCTCCTGTCTTCAGGTGTGGATGCTTTGCCCCAAAGTTTGGTGTCATCGGCGAACTTGGCCAGTCTGCTTCTGACTCCAATGTCCACATCATTAATGAAGATGTTGAACAATATGGGTCCAAGGACAGAGCCTTGGGGAACCTGGCTGGTCACAAGGCACCATGATTGACTTCCATCAACCACCACCCTCTGGGTCCAACAATGAACTAAATTTCCCAGCCAGCGGATTGTGGTGGACCCAAGGCCACAATTGGTCATCTTTGCCAAGAGGTGATCATGGGATACCAGACTGAAGGCCTTGTTGAAGTCATGATATATAACATCAATCTCTTCTCCCTTGTCCAGGTGATAGGTCACCTGGTCATAGAAAGAAATGAGATTGGTCAAGCAAGACCTACCTGTAACAAACCCGTGAAGGCTATCCCTCAGTATATTGGCATCAGCCAGCCCATTAAGGATGCCCTCTTTAATAAATTTTCCTAAGACCTTCCCCAGGATAGAGGTCAGGCTGATGGGCCTATAGTTTGCCAGATTTGCTTCCTTTCCTTTCTTGAAGATAGGCACCACTTTGGCTTTCTTCCAGTTTTCAGGCACTACACCAGAGCACCAGGAGCTCTCAAAGATCTGTGCCAGAGGCTGGGCTATGATGCTTGCCAGCTCCTTGAGTACCCTGGGGTGTAGACTGTCAGGGGCAGCTGACTTGAGGGTATCCAGCATCTCAAGGTGTTCCTTTACGAGGTCAGCATTGACAGAGGCAAGGGATCTCCACCACCTGGACCTCCCTGTCCTATAGTGGGCATGGGTGTCCCATGGGACTGATGAAAGACCAGTGCAAAGTACCCATTTAATAGGTTGGCTTTATCCTGGGCATCAGTTGTCAGTTGTCCCACCTGGTTCAACAGGGGGCCAATGTTGTCCTTGCTTTTCCTCTGGCTCCTCAAAAATCTGAAAAAGGACTTTTTATTGTCCTTGATGCTTGAGGCTAATTGGAGTTCAGCTGCAGCCTTGGTTTTCCCAGTTTGCTCCCTGCAGGACCAGACCAATGCAGAATATTGCTCCTTGGAGGTAAATCCAATCCTCCATCCTTTGTAGTGCTTACTTTTAGCCTCATGAGGTCTGCTAGATCCCTAGAGAGCCAGGGGGGGCTGCTGTGCCTTCGTGCTGCCTTTCCTCCAAGATGGAATAGAATTATTTTGTGTATTGGGGATTGCTCCCTTGAGGAGCAAACACTCTTCCTGAACTCCCTTCCCCCTAGCGTTGTGGTCCCTTAGGGATTCACCAACAATCCTCCTGAGCTTGTCAAAGTCAGCTTTCCTGAAGTCAAGGACTTCGATGTTGCTGATTGACTTGCCAGCTTTACAGCAGATGGTGAAGGTGATCAGCTCATGGTCAATGTCACCCAGCGTCCCATCAATCACTAGGTCACCGATTAGGTCATCCCCAGTAGCCAGTACCTTTACCTCTCATTGCTTTACCTCTTGTTGGCCCGTAGACTTCTTGGGTCAGGTAGAGGTCATCCATGCATGATAGGAAGCTTTGTGACCACTCAGAATTTACTGAGTGATTCTTCCAAGAGCATGCGGCCTCAGTCAGTTCCTGGGTGAACTCCTGGTCAAGCTCTTGACTTTGGGTGGGAGGTCTGTAGTAAACTCTCACTGTTGTGTCCCCTGTGCTGTGTTCCATGTGGGTTTTAACCCAGGGGGTCTCCAGTTGTCCACCCTCGTCACCAACATCAGATTGCAAGGACATATAGCTTTCCTTAACATAGAGAGCTACACCCCCGCTGCTTGTATCTAGTTGATCGCTCCTGTACAAGGTATAGCCATCTATACCTTTGGTCCAGTTATGGGTGGAGTCCCATCAGGTCTTCCTTATCTATGACATCATAATTATTTGTGTTAAGCAGAAGGACAAGTTCCTCCTGTTTATTCCCTAATATCCTGCATTCGTGTACAGGCAGGCAAGTGTCCCCTTGGGAGCTTTTGCCTTGCCCACAGATTGTACCAGGGCTGAGGCAGACTCGCTTAAGTTCCTTGACCTCCTGGCTTTGCAAGGTTTGCTCAGCAGGCTAGCAGTGGTGGTAGTCTCCCTGTCCCCTGGCAGGCTTTGTTTAAAGGCTGGTGGAGCAGGTCAGTTAGTCTGGCTGAGAAGAGCTTTCTCCACAGTGGAGAGAAGTGGAGGCCATCTCTTCCCAGCAGCTCACTGCCTCTCTCACCAAAGAGAGGGCTGCGGTCATGGAAGCCAAAGCCTTTCTGATGACACCAGTGCCACAGTCTTTGGTCGATTACCTGGATCCTCCTCTCCCTCCTCAGCCCATACCCTAAGACTGGGAGGATCAAAGAGAACACCACCTTTGCCCCCAGATCCTTTAGCCCTGCTTCCAAATCCCTGTAGCACCTCAAGACCTGGCTGGGAGCACTCTGAGCCATGTCATCAGTGCCCACATGAATAAGGAGCATGGGATAGTGGTCTGTGGACTCGAGGAGCTTAGGGATCTTCTCCGCAATGTCTCAGATGTGAGCCTCTGGGAAGCAGCAGACTTCCCGGGCTAAGGGGGCGGGACAGCAGATTACCCCCCCAGTTCCCCTCAGGATAGAGTCTTCCACAACAAACACTTTATGTTTTGTCTTGGGGAGAGAGAGGGAGGTAGCTGCATTAGGGCCTGTGTTGCCTGTGGGAGCTGGCAACTCAGCAGGCTCTGCTGGGGATGCAAGAGGTTCGTACCTGTTGCTAAGCTCCAATGGGGCCTTAAGGGGGAGGGGCCTTGGTGTGGCAGGCCTTAGGGCGCTTGACTACCTTAGTCCATCCCCCTGACTGGACAGAATGGGAGGTTCTGGAGTCCTCCCCTGTCCTGGAGGGAGACCCTGGTCTACCCTCTGCCTCCCAAGGGAGAAGGGCCTGGCAGTAGGAGTCTATCTCCTGCTTGCAGTCCCTGATGGCATGCATTCTCTGGACTGCAGCCTGCAGCTCCTCCAGCTGGCACGCTAGAGACCCCAAAAGGGAGCAGACCTCACAAGGGGAGGCAGCCATGCTCCCAGGCCCCAGAGCCTGAAAAAGGGACAGGCAGCCCCCGCAGCCAAGAGCCAGAGGCTCCATCTGTGTGTATCCTAGAACCATGGGTTCCATCTGGGTGGCCATCTCTGAGATGCTGGGGGGTAGGACCGCAGATCCTGAGGGGACCCTCAGAGTGCGGCGCGTGCCATCCACATCATGCCACTAGCAGGCTGGCTATGGCTAGGACTGTCTACCCTGGGGGGTTCACCGGCAGGGTCTTGGGCCCTCCCACGCCCCCTCCTGCATGAACTCCACGCTAACTCATGCACCAGCAGACAAGTGCACCTGTTTCTGCAGCCTGTTCATGCAGCTCCAGTTGCGTGTCTCCCTGGGGGGGCTGGGTGAAGTAGGGGCCTGGTTGGGGAGAGACCTGACCCAGCTCCCACTCAGCTGCCTTCTCCCACTCTCTAAGGGTTAACCACCTCCCATCATGGGCCCTACTTACCTCTGGCTGTGCTAGAGTTTGACAGGGGTGCAGCGAGTTTATACCCACAAGTCTCTCACCACTCCCGGAGCCTGAGGCTTTTTTGCTGTTGGTGGGCCCTTTTAAACTACATGCATGTGCAGTGGGCCCACCGGTGATGAATCTGCTCTCTGGCTAGACAGGGCCCTGCCTGGGATTTGTTCAGAGTTTTCACGTCAAATGTTTCATAATTTTAAAGCCAGAAGAAATTCCTATGATGACTGATGATCTAAAGTCACCTCCTGTGTAATATAGGCCACAGAATTCCAACTAGAAATCCCTAATTGAATTATTTTCCTATGATGCAAAAATTACTAGCGAGTCAATAAGTGCTGGTTTAACTTTGCATGTCATGTCACTATTTAACAAGTATCTAATTTCACTTCTTTCTCCATGCCTTAACCCTTCTCTGATTGTTCTCCTTTTTCACCATTAAACTGCTACTAAACCTTCATGTGTGTCCTGATCTGCCTATACCTGTGCTGTAGAACCTCTTTTCAATTGCTTGCATTTCTTGATTTTGATTTTCTTTTTTCTTATTGAAGAACTGCCTTAGAACACAGCTTAAGAGGTGTTCTGATTTCTTTCTCAGAAATATTTGTATAAACCTTTTCATATGGACAAGTCTCTCTAAATTCTTCTTTTCTAACTAACAACAACTCAAAATATTTACTTTCAGTCACCCAGAATTCCACCTTTTCCCTTGCTACTAAAACAAGACTAAGTCTTGCACTCCTTGGTATTACTAACCTAGGAAAATAGATAGCCACCTGTAGATTAAATTATTCATTTAAAACTACAGAAGAGAGAATCTCTCTCTCTCTCTCACTCACTCACTCACATTGAAACAAGAATATTTTAAAAACCTAGGTAAGCATTCAGTGTAAATCAAATCAATGTTAATTTGTATTTGATTGGGAAACCCACATCGGTCACTTAAGACCCCAGCTGGAAGCAAAGATCATCTATGATAAATGAGTTTACATGCTTCAAAATTTCAATTTAAAATTTTCTAACACAAAAAGTACCACTGGGATGCAAGCTGATTCATCCAATTCTCTTGTGAATTTTGCAACGTGCATTTTTGGAAACAGTCCCATTGGACAACATAATTTGATATTTGCTTTGTAATGGGGAAACTATCTTAGTTAATATGTTTCATATACAATTGATGACTTTTTTTACACTGGAGAACTTATTCTGTGATGCACAAGATTATCATACTGTAAAATTGGTATACAAATGTATTCACCGAAAAGACGTGAATAATAGCAACATAGTCACTGTTACAATCTGGGATAACACTGAAGAGGTCAGGGGAATTGTAGCAGTGACCTCTGGAGAGGTCAGTGGAGTTGTATTTAAATCTAGTCTGGCATGAAATTCAGGAACACAGTAAATATATAAGGCATTTGTTTTGTTGTAAATGAGAATATAATCTGCCACTAAATTAAAATTGCTTACTGTCAAAATATGTTTTTTCCCAAAAATTTCACTCTGCACACTAAACATACTAAAGGCATGTTAAAAATAATTCTAGAAATTCAGAATAAATCATTACTACATTAAATCATAACATAGTGGGATTATGACAAACCACAAGACAATACCAGTTTTTGATCAGTAACAGCTTTCTGTTTATGTGGGGTACAATAAGGATAACAACAGGACTCACTGCCGAGCATAAGGTGATTAATAGAGGGGTCAGAAAGGAATAGTTTCCTCCAGGAACGCATTTGACATCTGCCTGGGTGTATAACAGCAGTAAATAATAGTTACTTCTGGATGCAAGATGCTAGACTTGATGGCCATTTCCAGCATGGCAAATCATAAAGACCTATGGCAGGAAGATACTTCTTTCATCCTGGAATCCAGTCTTTTTCTAACACAGGCTACGTCGTCATCCCTTTCTCTGTTAATACTAGTAAAGTGCTGGAACAGCTTTTCAGTAGGAATTGTAGGGAGAAAACAACTTACTAGAGCTCAATTTCTATCCAGTGGAAGTAAGTTATCCACAATGGAAGTACTCAGATTTTTTACCATAATTCATTTTTGCAAACTGTACTTGCAATGGTCTCTTGCATTTTTACCTCAAAATGAAGTGATACCTTATGCATGCCAACAAGATATTAGATTAATTAGACTCAGCTTCCACAAAGAATGAAGGTGAGCAAGATTCTTTGGGTAGATGTGATATTTTTTATTAGACCAACTAAATATTTGGATCTGAAGTTCTTCTGCATAGTTGTGAGGAATATTTGGAGCTGTGTGTGGTAGAGGATTGTAGATGCTCAGTCCTCAAGAAATGATGTTGAGTTTCTTGCATAGGCTTAGAAAGTATATTTTACTTTTGAGGTTACCTTCTTTTTTTTCATGTTATGAAGTTTCCATTTCAAAAATTTGATATCTTTCATGTTGAGGGATGTTGGTTGTTTAGTTCTTTATCCAAAAAACCTTGCCTGCTTATGCCTTTAGACCAACATAGCTACAACCAACAATCTTGCAGAAAGAATGAAGTTTTTTTCAGTGGTCAATCAATAACATTGGGTCAAGATAGAATATAGTGATTATGCAAAGCCCCAGGAATGTTACAATTATGATAAACCCAGAAAAATAATCAGAAGCTTCATGTATGTATATATTTGAATAGTTTTCAGACTTTATTCCCCAACCAATCCAAAGAATGTTAGAAAGAAGGAGATCACATACAGTTGTCAGTTATGAGTCCTTAGCTCCAGACTGTTCTTGGTTGTTATAGATATGGTTGTAGACAATACATTACTGTGTAAGTGGAATAATATTTAAAACTGATGTGCTAGGATGTAGATTGAGTACATCAGAAAGGTATCATGAAGATGAGTAGGTTAATTTGAACCACGATATTGTAGGAATGATTGTTCAATGCATATTCTTCAGTGAAGCTCCTCCATAAAATGAATATCCCTTCTTACCACAGCTCCTGTACTTTGGTCATCTAAAAGAAAACATTGCTATTGCCAGTGCTCTGTTCCTAAATGACTGAAATGTGGGCATCCCCCCTCTCTAGCTTGCTGAATGCAGCAATACTTGTCTTGTCTGTAACTGAGATTTTATGGGTCCGTTTTCTATAGTCTAGTGCTATACAATGGGCTGGACCAAAAGCCTTGATTCAAACACAACATTTTGTTGGTGTTTGCCTTCAGGTCTTGATTGAATTTTAAAATGTGCCTGTGTCTGGATATAGAATGAGATTTTGGTTAGCACAATATGAATGTACAAGGAGAGGGGACAAGGAGTCCTCATTCTCTTCATCACAGCAGAAACACAATTTCCACTCTTTTATTTAGTGAACATGAGGCTCAAAAGGGTTTGCCACTGAGAACTGTAAGAAAAATAGGGCTGTGATCTCCCTCTCCCTCTCCCTCTCCCTCTCCCTCCCTCTCTCTCTCTCTCTCTCTCTCCAGCAATTCAAGTTGCTTACTATGTTGTTATTTTGGCCCAAAGGCTCACACTTTATTTGTAAAGGATGTTGCACTGGTCGATTCTAGGAGCTCCTGCTAGTGAGAATTTATTTGACATTCTGTCCTCTCAAAAACCTAACCCTTTCTGTGGGTTAGCTGTCATGATATTGGCCCATGACATGTGTACTCAGTTGATGAATTTATACAGTGTCATACACTATCTTCTTTTATTTACTTTTGGCAAAATTTTAAAGTTGTATTATGTATGTATTATACGTTGTCTGTGTATGAGATTACTACCCCCCCTCAAAAAGATATTATTGACAAAACAAAGAAACAAAATGAAAACAGAAACAAAAACCTTTGAAAGCAATTTACTGGCATTTCTCTATTTGGAACAATGATATAGACAGACTAATAATATTTCATATCTTGGATGTTACATGTCTATGAAGGTGTTAATGTTTTTATTGTTGTAGACTAAACTTGCTTGATTACCATATTTTTCTACAATGATGATCAAAAATTTCTTCTGGCTATTAGTTGAACATGGCATACATTAATAATTTTTAGAGGCCTCTATTTAAATACTAATAGCAGGATTACAATAACAACTTACAGCGGTATCCAGGATTAATATTTTTAAACTTCTGAACATTCAACAAAAAACTGGGTAACAATATTAAATCAACTAGGAACAAATAGGACCCTTGAAACTGTAATTGTTATGAAGTTCTTTCTGAGGCGCTGGACTGCTGAAAACAGTAAGTTTTCACAAAATAAGACCTATGGCTTAAGCTATAATGAAACAATAAATACATTCTTCACAAATGTGAAAAGACTCTTCCCATTTTTCATTGTCAAATGCTTGCTGCTACGTTATTGTAATATGCTAAACAGTACTATGAGATTTGAACAAAATAGCAGAGGGAAGAGTTCAGATTTTCTAATGAAACTCTGTGAAAAATAAGTATTATCTTTGGCTTTACTACCTTCAGTGCCTGTGACAGAAGAACATGACATTTCAGAAATGTGTAACCAAAAGCTCATATGCCAGGGTGTATGCATGTTACTCTGTATAGCAGGATGGTAGTTTGCCAATGGTTGGTTTGCCCAGTGTCTTGTTATAGAAACAAGCATGTAAGGCATCAAGTATTGAACACACACTGAAATCAACTGGTCACAAAATGCTTAGATGCAGGAGCAGAGGTGGATGTTGTTTTCTTGGATTTTAGCAAGGCCTTTGATACAGTATCTCATCCCATTCTCATATGTGACATAGATGTTTACGTGGTCTGGTGGGTGGCAAATTGGCTTAGCAGTTGCACCCAGAGAATGGTAGCAGATAGGTCAGTATCGACCTAGAAGGATGTGGGTAGTGGGGTCCCACAGGGTTTGGTCCTTGGACTTGTACTCTTCAATATCTTCATCAGTGACACAGTAGAGTCCTGAAGAAGGGCTGTGATCTCCTCAAGGCCCCCTTCCTGTGCCAAGTTGGCCCAAGGGCACCCTCAAATTCTCGCCCGCCATGTCTTTGATGTTCCAATATATTAGGAAGGCTGCCCTATGTCTTCTTGGACATGGTTTACTATAACCTCTGGCCCCATGGACTCCCAGACTCCTTGTGCATCCTGACCTGCAAATGGGTGCTTCAGGGCACCCTAGCCTTATGGGCTATGTGTGGCTCCTACCACCCCAATACCACGCCCCAAGCCTCGCAGATGTCACAGATGTTGTTCTGTCCAGGTCTACCTTCTCTCTGCACTCGGGCTGTCCATGGCCCTGTCTCTCTCTGTGCCCTCTCTCTGGGGCCTTCTCCACAATGCTGCCCCTCCTCAGTGTTGTCACCCTCTTTCCGGGCCTGCTCAGTATTGGCGCCCTCTCTCTGGGCCTCCTCTGCAATGCTGCCTTCTCTCCAGGCCTCCTCTCTATAGTGCCGCCCTCCCTCTGTGGCCTCCTCTCTGTAGTGCCACCCTCCCTCTGGGGCTTCCTCTCTGTAGTGCTGCGCCCTTCTCTACGGCTCATCTCACTGCTAGCCCCTTTCTCCGGGGCTCACCGCAATACTGCCCCCTTCTCCGGGGCTCACCATGCCTGCACTGGGACTTCTCATCAACGCCTCCTTCTCTGGGGCTTCTCAACTGCCCCTCTCTGGGGCTGGGGTCTATATACCCCAAATGCTATGCCTTCACTGGTGCTTGGGTCCCCACACTACTGTGGGTCCCTTATGAGGCCTTCTCCAACCCCTAATAGCCTCACCCAAACCACCGGTGATAAACAGCAACACAAATGCAAGCCCTTTGTCTGTAACTTAAACTGAAGCTGCTTGGTCATAACAACATTCCAGCCTACCAGGAAAAACTCCATTTGCAGCTGTGTCAGCTGCTGCTACTTCAGTTAGGCTTCTCCTCTCTTTCATGACAGAGAGCTCCTTCCTCCTGCACTGCTGGCAGTAAACTACCTCTGGCCTCAGCTCCTAGAGTTTATAAGGGAGCCAGGCCCTGCCCCTTTCAGTCAGCTGACCACTGGCAGGTGAGATTGCTTGCTGGCTCCAGTTGCCCTGGCAACCAACAGCTGGGGTCTTTATTCACTGCTAGGGCTCTTTCTCTAACAGTTTCCCCTCTTTAGGAGCAGGACACCTCAGTGCCCTGAGGCAATCAGTAACTTGGATGCGGGTGTGAAGTGTACTCTATCCAAGTTTGCAGATGATACTAAATTGTGGAGTGAAGTACACACTCCAGAGGGTAGGGAATGATTGCAGGCAGACCTGGACAGGTTAGAAAAGTGGGCAGTACACAATAGGATGCTGTATAACAAGGGCAAGTGCACATTGCTGCACCTAGGGTGCACAAATACCCAGCACACCTACTGGCTGGGAAGTGACTGTCTCAGCCGCACAGAAGTAGAAAGGGATCTTGGAGTCATAGTGGACTCCAAGAGGAACATGAGTTGTCAGTGTGACAAAACCATCAGCAATGCATGACAAATAGAACCAAGGAAGTGATACTTCCCCTCTATACGGCATTGGTCAGGGTTGGTCAGGGCATTGGTTGGAGTACTGCATTCGATTCTGGGAGCCATACTTCAAGAAGGATGTTGATAGACTCAAGAGGGTCAAGAGGAGGGACACTCATACAGTTAGGGGCTTTCAGGACAAGCCCTATGAGGAGAGACTGAGGAACCTGGACCTCTTTGGCCTCCGCAAGAGAAGGCTGAGAGGTGATTTTGTGACTACCTACAAATTCATTAGGGGGACACAGCAAGGGATCGGAGAGGCTCTGCTCACCAGGGTGCCTCTTAGGGTAACAAGGAACAATGGTCACAAACTGACAGACAGCAGATTTAGGTTAGGTATCAGGAAAAACTTCTTCATGGTAAGGGTGGCCAACATTTGGAATGGATTTCCAAGGGAGGTGGTGCTCTCCGCTCCCTTGGGGGTCTTTAAGAGAAGGCTGGATAGACATCTGGCTAGGGTCATCTGACCCCAGCACTCTTTCCTGCCCAGGCAGGCGGTCAGACTCGATGATCTGTTGAGGTCCCTTCTGACCCTAGCATCTATGAACCTATGGATCAAATGAATTAAGCCTTTAGGCTTAAAAATAAATCCCCAGGAAGATGTTTCACAGCTCCTGTCAAGATTTTTACCCCTCCCCCCCATGACAGCAGTGTACCCAGACTTGCATGGAAATTTCTAGGAGCCCAAGGGTTACAACCCAATTTGCATTGTAAGTCAGAAGGCAAATGTGTGCATATTGGTCACATTACAAAATTATTATGATTCATACTTTTCTTCTAGGGAAATGTAGCAAAAATAAAAGGATGTAAATGAATTCAATGCTGCTTGCATGTGTTAGAGATGTATGGAATACCATACTTTTTTTCAATATTATTATTCCTTCATCTCTCTCTTTCAGTTTCCTTCATTCTTTATCTCTATTTTTCTCTTTTCTGTCAGTTTTTCTCCTCATCAATTATTTACCTTCTCTACTCTCTATTTTATTTTCTCTGTCTCTCCTTTCCTTTCTTTCCTAACCCCCCATGGCTCCCTTCCAATGGTATTTTCCTTCATGGTCATTTTTTTGGCCCTTATACCAAAGATATTTCTAAGTCATCTGGGCTCCCATTTTAGTCTTCTCATTTATCTCACAGTTGCTTTTAAACTTTCTACATTACCCACTACCTTCTCCATCTTCATTACTAAGCTCATCCATTTTATATATTGTCAATGCTGCTTTTGGCTGCTCACACAAGGCATGTTATGGCCAGCTTGCTGCTTCCTCTGCACAGTCCTCTCTTCATCTCTCAAGTCAGAGACTAAGAAAGCAAACAGTAATAAGAACTGCGACTATTTTTTACAGAAAAATTAAGTGTTGGTTAACAGTCTAACAACTGTGCTGGAGAAATCAGGAAGGCAAGGCTCCTGTAATTCAATCCTCCTGCTGAGTCCACTTTGTCTTGCTGCTGTTCCTGGCAGATAGCTTATTATGTCCCAGCTGTGTTTGTGCTCATATATATTAAACATATGGAATGCAAAGAGAGGCAAAGGAGCTAGCAAGTGAGGAGGTCATAAAGTCCCTTTGAAGCTTCAGTGCTTGCACTGCTGGCAGTAAACAACAAATACTGGGTCCAGTGCACAGAGGTGGGATGGAAAAAATCCCTGGGAAAAAGGAAAGGGGAACATAAAAATAATATTTCCTGAAGTGCTGGATTCTATGGTATCTATTTCTTCAATCAAGATGCTAATATTCAAGTAGTTCCACCTATACATTGGGACCACTTCCTGGAGCACTGACGAATCTGAAAAGAATGCAGGTCAAGAGTGTACAGAAGTAGCTTAATGCTTACATTGGCAGATGGGATCATGCTGCTGCTCTGTAGCAGCATCTACACAAGATGCTGACTATGCAGCTATTACTGAGCAGTCATTTAGTACTTGCATACAGAAGTACTAAATGACTGCACAGTAACCAGAGTTACTCTGCAGCAGTGTCCCTGAACTACTTTTTTGGTGACAATGACTCAGCAGTAGCTTGTTACTACTGCGCAGTAGTGTCACATCATGCTTCATGCCATTCAACAGTACTGCACAGTAGCAACGAGCTACTGCGCAGCCTATGTGAGGCTGATCCCATATGTAAGGTTAAAGCAGAATAAGCAAAAGCACCTACGCAAAACTGCAGGTAAGCAAGCAGAAGAGGCATTCTCCTGCTTTCTCCTCCTTTTTTGGAAGGAGCCTGCCAGCTTGAAGAGCAATTTAACATGACAGCTATATACTGTGAAACCAGGTACACCTGGAAGGTGCCAAACCTTTAATAAAAATTCTAAGATGAGGAAAGTGTAAGATGAAGAAATATTGAGTTGAATCTCATATGAAGGGAACTTCTAATGCTCTTTGTTTCACAATGGTAGGAGTCTGGAGTTTGTATGATGAAGGTCCCAAAAATCAGAACAAATTAGGTATTCTTCCCAAAAGGGTGTAACAGACCTTCTTTCAGGAACTGATAGGCACGTGCCTACTTCTTGAAGGGGCTAGGTAGAAGAAAAGTTTTTGACATTTCAGCCTTGGATATTAAAGGGAGATTGTCTTCAACTTTATTTACTGTGATTCTTTCTGAAGGCCGTCTTTGAAAGAAAATGGACTGGATTTTTTTTTTTTTTGCTTAAGCCTTAAAATACTGGAAATCTGGAATCCTCTCAAGAAAAGAACTCACATTGTGAGTTCCTCTCAAGAAATGAACCCCAGGTCCTCTCAATCCTTTCAAGAAATGAACTCACATTCATTAACAAATTATTTAAGTTCTGGAGCCCAAGCAGATTCAGCCACATGGAACCTCTGTCAACCACTGATCCACAGACCCATGACCCCCGGATCCAGCCAATTGTTTATCTTTTAAAATATTATATGGGGTGGAAGGCATGGGGTTAATGCTACCTCATCACATCTAGTACACACTGATGTGCCACAGGTTCTTGTCACCTACTTGATATGTATATAGTAAAATGGAAACCTATGCCCACACAGCAACAGAACAGTAATAATGGAAGAAAGGGTTTGTATTGGCTGAAAAAGGTAAAAATGTTTTGTGATTCTTTTCAAATGGCAGAGCTTTTATTTTTTTAGATGAAAATTCTTGACAAAAATATTTGATACAAAAATTGTCTTTGAAATTATTTTTAATTTGGTGAAGAAAAGTGCCATACCATTATTTTTAAATTGCGCCCCCATGAGAGAAGACAGTATTTTAAAGTAAGTATTTTACAGAAACTTTAATTTTGAAATTTCAACAGAAATCACGAGATGAAAAGAAAATGGTCTGAAAAATATCGTTGTTGTCAAAGTCCCATTTGAGTGAATATCTTTAATTAAAATTGATAATCAGATTTCAATCTTTAATTGAAATTTACAATTGAATCAGACAATGTTAACAAGCTTGGGGTAATCAGTAGAGTATCTAATATCATATCTGCAGAATATTTTGTACTAAGTTAGAATTATTTGAAGACTTCACTTAAAAGAAAGAGAGATACTGCTACTACTACTCAAGATGTGCTCCACTGAATGCACTTGCAGACACTTGCTTTTTAATGTGTGCATGTATTACAATGTACAGTGTAGGATTTAACATTCAGTGGTGCATCCCATGATGGGACAGAAGGTGGCATCAGGAAGCACATTACCTTAACTTCATTTGGATATATATGAGCCGTACAATTTTGTGACAAAAATTAAATTAACTCTTGTCATCTCAGTAATGAGTTCTCAGTGAGATATGAAAAACCCATTAATATTAAAAGTCTCTGCAGGTTAATGGACTGGTGTCCTTTTGCTTAGGTGATAGAGCATCTCCTAAAGAATCCAAAGATTCAGTTTCAGTCCCATTTATGCTTATCCATATACAGTAATTAGTCAACAAGTATCTTCACAGATCTGTGAAATAGTCAATGTCTCATTACATGTATTTGTAATTTTTTTTTCAAAGTGAGATTACTAGAGTGAAGCATGATAAAGAGTTTTACAGGAGGCTTGTATCACCAGCAGTATGCCAAGAAATGCCAGTTATAATTAAAACAACTTATTTTCAAATACTCTCCATAGTTTACACATAGTGAGGAATGATTTTCATTATGTGAATTTTCACACCTGTGAGCACAGATTTTAAGAGATTTTTTTCATGGTAGCAAAAACCTTAGCAACATTATTCAATACATGTTCATTAGAATAGACAGTATTGGGAAAGGTTAAATGCAAGCCAACTTTCTAAAGTATGCATAAACTTTTCTTATGGGCAAGAGACTGACATGAGTTTTTTGTTGGATGCTTCCCTGTGGGGAGGAACTTCTTAAATTGAATTTAAGGGTGTGGCCATTACTATGATTCTGAGGACAGAATTTTATTTTTGGGAAAGGCTTCTGTGAGTACAGCCGGGTGGTACATATTTTTCTGAAGAATAATTAAATAAAGACTATTATTATAATATATATGAAGAATAAATTATTTGCCAGAATTGAAGTTCCAGCTTAGCTAAATCTCTTTTGGAAATTTGGAACAACTACCAACTAGCTGAGTAGACAGGACACTCAAAAGAAATTGAAAGATGGGGGGTTCATACTCTCTCCTTCTGACTAGCTTGAGGCAGAAATTCGAATGCAAGCTTCTTGCTTCTCCAGTAAGTCATCTACCCCCTGACTTTAGGAAATTTTGGAACATGTTGAAACATTATAAAAACAATTAATATTTTGTTCATTGGAGCAGTGAATACTCAAGTGCTTGCTCTAAAACAAATAGAGAGGGAGTTTTAATGCAAATATTTCATACCACAAACACATATCCTAAACCAGAGGGCTGCAGGATGAATATTTTCTACATTTTCAGCTTGTGAATGATTGAAGTCTTTCGGTGAATCTGCCCCATTTTCAAATGCTCTTTATTTATATAAAATGGCTAAAAATGGCTAAAAGTGTCCCAAAATGTCCTAAATCAAAGCAAAACATATTGTAGCAAATAGAACATTTAGTCTACCTGAACAGAAATTTTGTAATCATCTAGAAAAAAAAGCTTGAAAAGTTTTGCTTTTGAGTTGTCCTTAGCTTCATTTTGGGGGATTTTTTTTTTACAGAATGCAACAGAACTGAGCTGAAAAATCAGCAATTTATGCAGATTTATCTGTGGTTGTTTGGGTGGCAAAGTATTTGAATTGTCATACATTATAGATTGGCTTCATATGAAGTAGTCTCAATCGAAGAACAATTTCAAAGTAGTAAAGTGTAACAGGTTTGGAGTCCCGGGGTGGCCATGAGAAATCCAGGTGGCTCCATTACTGTGCTCACTAAGCCCATAAGGCACCTTCCCATCTTGTCTGCCATATCTTGATAGAAACATAGTGATCAATAGGAAGGCTGCCCACAGGTCTTTGCATGGCCCCAGTTCCACTGAGCTCCTGCTAGGGTTCCTGGTCCTCAGGCCTCTCACTGGGCCTCGCTAGTCCTTAGACCCCTCACTGGGACTCACTCTGTAGTCAGCTATACCTGGGAGGGCACCCAAAGTCTTAATGGCTAATTGCATGGCTCCAAATCCTTCCCTACACTATGCCCCATGTCTCACAGGTGTACAATAACACTGTTCCCTCTGTTGGGACTTCGACCTCCTTGGCCCCTTTACTATAGCTAGGCCTTCTAGCCTAGGACTACTGTATAAGACCTGACTCTGAGGTCCTAGCTCTCGTTTGCCCCTTCCATCACCAGGCCCCAGGGCCTTGCGTGGCTGAACCCCTTTCTGGCACCAGGACCCTGGCCCCTGCCTCTGTGCCTTGTACTGCACCCACTGTGGGCTGAATATTCATTAGAGCCTTGAGCCTTGTGTGTCCTTGGGCACTAATGGGATCTCCGTAACTTCTCCCCTACAGTCCCAACCCAAACTGCCGATGTAGGCACAACATAAATACAAGCTACTGGGTTATAACATAAATAATAACAGTGGAAGCAGGCATCTGCCCCTTTAAGGGGGCAAACTTTCCTTCACTCCTCATGCTGGTGTACATCCCAGCATGGGCTCCTTGTGAGCTCCCCAAGCCTCAGTGTTCCTGCAGGCAGCAGAGCAATCTATCTAGCATCCATAGGCTGTTGGGGCTTCTGGGCAGGAGCTCCTAACCCTGTGGCTGACAGGGCTAGACTGGCTTGCTAGTCTAAACCCCAGATTTATATGCACCCAGGGCCATGCCTACTTCTGGTCAGCCGACTGCCTGCAAGTATCTGCTAGTTGTGTAATATCCTGTTGCCCCAACAACCTGCAGCTACTGTGCTTTGCCTATCCTGTAGTAGCCTACCCTGGGTAGGCTGCTTTTACCTTAAAGTAACAGGGAGCCCCAGGCTTTCTGTTACATAACATTATTCATTTACTCTCATTTACCGTTTACAATGACTTAAGAACTTTTACTTGAACTAATATAGCAATGCTTTTACTGGGGTTTTCATTAAGTTTTCCCAGTCTTCATGATACCCTATCAATCTTTGCTACAAATGGGAGAGAGATCAAGAAAATCTGGAGTAATCAATCAAGAATTTACCTCCTGTGCCAGCTCTGCAAATATGATCTACTCTCCTGTAGCAAGAAAGATCACGTCTTATCTTTTAAAGAAAAAACCCCCACTGTTATCTCTCTTCAGGCTGGCTGATACCTGTATGGAAGTTTTGGGTTATGGGTCACTTGAAGAAATCACCATGTTCAGGAGACTTCCTGAAAGATCTTCATTCCTCAAGCAGATTCAAAGCAGAGGGTAATTCTGTGGACTGGGAATGCTGACTATTAGAGGGTGCAAGGTTTATAGTCACCCATACCGAGGCTATTTGGCTGCTAAGGACTGAGGATGATATGATTGAAACAATATTTTTGGACAGACTGCTGTTGCTGTGTGTTGACCTTTATACTTTAAAAAAAGGCCTTGTAATTATGTAAGCCTTTTCACAGAAGAATGGAAAAGAAAAGAGCAAGATCTTTATCCCTCTCCTGCTTGCCTACTTGTGTGGGGCCAGGCATAGCTGATTGCTTTTCAAGGTTAGATTAAAGCTGAATGTGATGGTTAAGTTCCTGTCCCACTGAAGTCAATGGCAAAATTCCTATTTACTTTACTAATGCCAGGATTTTACCTTAATTGTTTTGAATTGTCAAACACAAAACAAAACAAAATGAATCAACAAACAAATGGACAAAATCCCTTTGGCCATCTTATACATGTTAATAAAGCACGCCCTTTACTTTCTGATAAAATATTTTGAAAACTGTAATATTGATTAATCAGATTTTCCTGTCAAGTAAATTTCTTTCAGCTCTAACATATTTTCCCACTGGAATCCCTTGGCAGTTACTGTAAGACTTTTACATTCTCAAATAAAATCGTGGCTCATAAGTTTATTTTCTTTAAAGAAAAGATGAAAGGTATCAAGACTACAGAAGAAAATACTATTTCTATCCAATAAGTGAAGGAAAAAACCAGTTACCTGGAGTGTGGAAAGAAGTAACTTTTGAAGTGGAATGCACTTGGAAACATTTCAAAAAAGGAACTGTGTCAGCCAGGGGACATGCATACAGCCCCTGTGGTGTTCCCCAGCTAGAATATTTCAAAACATTGCAGCATTCTCTAGCACTTTCCAGAAAGAATAAGAAAAAGTCATGATAACCAGGAATCCTGGTTTTCTCTGATAAAAAAATATAACCCAATTTTTGGTTTTAAAAAAGTAACCCCAAATTGACATTTTTCCGTGATTAAAATGAAACACCACTTAGTGTTTTAATTTCATCTTGGAAAAATATGGATTTTGGGTTACTTTTTTAAAACCAAAAACTAGGGATTTCTTAAAATCAAAGAAAATGAGGATCCCTGGTGATAACTGAGGCTCTGCTCCTGCCTTCCCTGCTTCCAGACAGGAAGGGTGCATACAGGGGAAAGTAGAGGACAGTGGAGAGCACTGTACTGGAGAGGTAAGCAGAAGGGAGGGGAGCCAGTGGGGGCTTTGCAATACTGGGATCCTATTTCCCCAGTCCCCGGTTCCCTGAACCTTTCCTTTTCCCTTCTCATCCAAACAGAGAAGGAATTGAATCTGGAGGGCCTATCTCCAGTGGCAACCCCAGGAGATGACAGCAGCGGATAATCCCAGTTTTGGCTGCAGCAGCAAGGGGGTAGGCAAGATGCAGAAGTCCCATTGGGTCCTTGGCAGCACCTTGGGACTCCTAAGTGGGACCTAGTGGTTGGACAGCTGGCAGGCTCTCCTGCTGTGAATAAGTAATAAAAAGCGAAGCACTCAAACACAGTATTTAATTTCAAAAAGTATTTGTTAAAGCACTCGTTTCAAGACTTCTGGTGCATTTCAGAGGGCATGTATGTACCTTTGTACAGCTGGGCCTTTGAGCATTTCAGTTGTTGCTTCTATCTACACTCTTGGACTGCTGTTAGACCTTCACTTAAAGATATGATGGAATCTGATCAGCGGTTGCAATGATCATTTCTCCTGCCATGCCATATGAGTATGGCAGGACATTTGTTTTTGCGATTGGGGATTAAATCCCTATCATGCCTTACTTGCCAGTGCAGACAGAGCTCAGGCTCTCCCTGCACCAGCAAGTTGAAAGTAGGTGTCCACAATCAGTTGATAGTCACCTGGGGCAGGGGAATGAACAAGGGTCTGCAACTGGCACCACTGTGATACTCCAGCCCCATCAGCTGATTGTCCAAGCCCAGCTGAGGACTAGAGACAGACATTTTGTGCACCAGGGACATCAGAAAACCATCTGTACAGCCCAACTACCCATGGTTTTGAAATATCTGGGGACCAGTGAACCTGAGATTGGGGAGATGCTGCCTGAACAAGCTCACTGGGCTCCCACATCTGCCTCTGGGGATAGGTGGGGGCACAAGGCTCAGGGTCTAGTTCTGTCCCTATTCCAGTTAGGTAAGGCACAACAGTGTCCCAAACCCTGGAGTGTTGGGACCTGTCATAGGGAATCCCCAACTGCCCACACATTCAATTTAAGGTGTGTTAAACACAAGCCACAGAGTTACCCACTGCATGTGGAATAACTGTGGCCCATTTACTTAATTAGCCTACCTTAAATTTACTTGAATATGTGACTAAGATACTAGTTAAAGAATGATTAACACGTTAATCATGTTTTAAATGTATTGTGTGTCAAGGGCCTTGGATTCTTAGCATTTGAATTAAGTAACTGAAATGCAAAAAATTGCAGGTTGCATAAAAATACTAAAAAAAAAATTCAGTTTCACCACTTTTGTTTTATTTAATGGATTTCAGAGTTACTCTCAGATTGGGTAATACTTTGCATGTAGTGAAATTAATCCACAATTTCAAAGTAATCAAGGTGCAAAATGTATTCTCTTGTACCTACACTTATTTTTAGTGAATTCAGAAGTTGTTATGAGGATACTATTTTTGATATAACAGAACAGAACATCTTGAGGAATATTAGGGTCTTATTTTCCTGAGGCTAAGGAGTCAAATTTCCTGCTTGAAGATTAGGTCCTCATAACTTGCCAATTTAAATGTTATAAACTTTGAATTGTAACATTAAGTACCATCACAATGAAAGTTTCCCAGTGACAAAACTGAAAAGAAAAAAATTGTCTTTGACTTAATACAAATAGAATAAACTTAAGGCAAGCCATATTTTTAAAATCAACTCACAAATGTGAATAGGGAATGATGTCAATAAGCATGCTGTAAGCATTCTTACTCATTCAGCAGATTATATTAGACCATCTATGAAATATTCACCTGACTAGTGTGGGTCTCTCTATGCCTTTGAACTGATGAACTTGCTGTATTGCCAGCTGACAGTCTTGAATATTCCTTTTCCTCTGGTAAACCTAAAAGAGAATAATATTAATTTATAATCTGAAATGTATATGGTATAGTACATTAAAGAGTGCCTGATACCTTTTACTAAATAAGGAAAACATTATAAATTTGGTTATATATTGCTCTCTTCAAGACTTCTTGAAATTTTCCCAAGGATATTATTGTTATTACTCTTCAACTATAAATAGCTGCATAGGCATATCAACCACTTACCAGAAAAACAAAGACACAGGAAGAATTTGACATATACCATATATTTACTTTGCACCAGTCTGGAATTCCCCTTTTTAGCAGAGGTATCCCTACTTCCTCTTTTGGAATGTCTCCTAATACTTTTTTTTGCCATGGAAGAATTTCCATAGGGATAGAGAAAAGGGCCATGATTTTATCCTAAATAATTTTCTAAATCACACAGGATATCCACTGTTGATTGAGGAAATGTACCTTGATCTCGTGAGCCTAGTGTTCTTTGTACAATTTACACTATTTTTGCACTGTATGTTTTGTTCAAAAAGTCTTTAGAGAAATAATAAAAGGTTCAAAGCTTAATCTGAAAAAAGGAACCTGTACTGCACTGAGAAGTTTGTCTATGAAACTGCAGGCACTAATAAATACTGCAGACTAACAAATTTCTCATTGCTAGCAGTGATTGTTAGGGGTGATTTTGTGAAAGAGAAACAGCTATTTTATATGTGGATATTCAGTTTTGTGATAATATATCTGGATAATAAAAAAAATAGAACTAATTGTCTGGTTTGATCTCAAGGTAATTTTATACTGGCAGGTCTTCACAGATTTAAATTACTTCTAATTAGGGAAGCCATTTTTTTTCAATTTTTTTGTCCTTGATCGAAAACAATTCAATAATTTGGGACAGTATTGTCTGATGACCAAAAATTTGGCACTGAGACACCACTAGCAGAATCAGTGAAGAGGAAGTAGGCTCTCTGTGGCAGAGCACCTTCAGTGCCTGCTACTTTAAGCAGTACAGCCAGCAGGTGTGGACCAGCCCTGATGAGATGGTCACATGACTGCAGGAGGGCACTGTGATAGGAAGAAGGGGCTGAGCAGCCTCCATTTTAACTCAGGCCCTCAGGGGAGATGGCAGTTTTCTGGTTGCAGCTGTAGGAAGAACATCTCCCAGCTGGAGCTGCTGCTCACAACATCCTGGAGGTAAGGACAGGAGCTATGGGGATGGCAGGAAGCTCTTGGTCCTGGCGAATGACCAACAACTACACCCTCCTGGGGAAGGATGGTCTGGTGGGTACATCTGTGGTGGGGTGGTCTCCAGGAAATGCCAAGCCAATTGCCATCCCAGTGAAAGATGAGTAAGGTGTGCCTTAAAACCCCAGTCTCCATTACCTGGTAGCATGGAGAGGGACAGTAATAGGGACAAGCACAGGGGCCAGGCATGTTTACAGACACCTGAGCCCAATGGGGTATAAGACCCCAGAGGCCTCAGAACAGGGGCAGAAAGAGATTGCAGCTCCAGTAAGGTGGCAGAAGTATGTGGGAAGGCCTGAACAGAGTAGGGTGCATGGTGGCAGCCTGAAGGGCTGTGCATGATGGGGTGTAGAGAAAGGTCTGCTGAAGTGTACCTGGAGGGCTGCACAAGGGGTGTGCTGAGTTAGATTGCAGGGGCAGCCTGAAGCTAGCACATAGGCCAATGGCCACAAGAGTGCTGACGTAAGAGAGTGTCCCAGAGTGGCCGCATAGAATAGGATCTGTGTGGGGGCAACCTGAAGGGCTGTGTGTGGACTGCCCAGAGTATGAGTAGGAAAGCCTGAAGGGCCATGTAGAGTAGGGCCCAAGGGGGACCTGATAGGGCTGTGCAGAATAGGGTGGATTGAGAGGGCCCCAGTGAGGGGCCGTATGAATGAGGCTCAGAAGTGGGCAGTGTGTGTGAGGCCCTGTAAAGGACACAGTGCTATAGGACCAGCAAGGGGCAGGGTTTGGCCCAGCCACAGGCTGGAGCTATTATCAGCTTATGATGGCATCTGCAAGGCATGGGACATGGTATAGGGAAGGTAAGAGCTCTGTATAATGGTCTAGGCATCTGAGCATGTAATGTGCAGCCTTCCACATTGCACACCAGTTATTTATTCATCAAGTCATGGCAGGCGAGATAGGGTAGCCTACCCCTAGACAGGCCGAAGGTGAGACTTGGTCTTGAGATGGCCTCCTGTTACACTCTCCATATAACTTAGTGATTTACAGGGATCCGGGTTTTCCATTTTCCAAGGAAAAACAGAAAAAATGTAAATTTCCCTGTTTACCCTAGAAAAACATGGATTTCTCATTTTAGCAGAGAAACATGCAGATTTTGCACTTTTGTAAAGAACTCTCTGCAGGCTGGCAGAATTCCAGCCTGCAAAGGACTAGGGGGAATGGGAAGAGGGCAGTCAGGCAGCTGCTCTCAACCTGGAGAGCAGCTCCTGCAGGTAATTTTGGTGTGTGGGTGGGGGATTGAGGCACCCATAAGGAGAGACGGAGGAAGGGAGGGAGTTGCGCAGGGCTGAGGCTCAGGCTGTTGCTCAGTTGGGCAGTGCATGGGGCTTGGGGCTGAAACTTGCAGCTACAGGGCCATGGCTGAGAGTGAGATAGGGCTGTAGGTGGATCATCCGGGGGGGGTGAAGGTGGGGTCGGCTTTCCACAGCTGCACACACTCCTGGGAGGGAGGGCAGGAGGACCTGTGCTCCTCCTCCCCCAATTTATGCATGAGGTGGGGGCAGGCTGCCTGCTGTGGGCTTGGGCACCCCACCCTGCTGGCCTCCCCTGGGATGTCTATAGTCCAGGATGTGGGACCCAGTGCAGCAGGACAGAACAGGGCTGGCCAGGGGAGCTCATTATTCAGAGATTCATAGATCGTAAGACTTGAAGGGACCTCAGAAGATCATTGGGTCCATCTCCCTGCACCAGGCAGGAAAAATGATAGGTGGGGTCAGGTGACTCCAGAAAGATAACTATCCATTCTCCTCTTGAAGATTTCCAGGGCAGGCAATTGTGTCACCTCTGGAGGGAGCTTATTCCACAGTCTGGACACCCTAACTATGAAGAAGTTTTTCCTAATGTTGCGCCTGAAACAATCTTCCCAGAGTTTGTGGCCATTGCTACTGGTTTTCTGCAACTGCACCCTGGTGAACAGTTGTTCACTGAGCCCTGTTGTACCGGGAAGCCACTATCATGTCTCCTCTCAGCCTTCTCTTCTTCGGGCTGAGTCTCTCAGCCTTTCCTCGTATGGCTTGCCATGCAAGTCTTTGATCATACAGGTTGCCCTTCTCTAGACTCTCTCGAGCTTTACCACGTACTTGTTGAAGTGCGGTGCCCAGTACTGAATGCAGTACTCCAGCTGTGGTCTCACCAGTGCTGAGTAGAGTGGAAGAATTAGTTCCCTAGTTTTGCTGAAGATGCATTGATTGATGCATGCCAGAGTATTATTTGCCCTGTTGGCAACGGCAACAGAGTCTCACTCCCAGCTTATATTCATGCTCTGATCTATTATTACTCCCAGGTCTCTTTCATTTGTAGTGCTGGTCTGGTTGCCATTGCCAAGCCTGTAGTTGTGCAGGGGATTGTTCATCCCCACGTGAAGCACTCCTTGCTACTGCAAGCCTACACCGCCCTGGTGAAGAATCATCTGCACACACAGCAGTACTGGGGTCAGCAGCATGGAGTTGTGCCTTTTGCTGCTCTGGGGTGGGCAGGGGGCATGTCAACAGGGCAGTGCAGGGCAGCTCTGCTCTGCCTTGCTGCACTGGGTCCCATCTGCTGTGCTGCAGAGACCCTGGGGGAGGGCAGCAGGTGGGGAGCCCAAGCCCATAGCAGGCAATTAGCTCTCACTCCCATCCCTGCACACTGATCAGGAGGGCATGAGTCTCCCCAGTCCTTCTGGGAGTGTGCACAGCAGCACTGCCCCACCTGCCCGAGCCCAGAACAGGCCACCCTCACCACCCTGACACAGGGTCTGCTCTGGTCATGCTGCCTATAGGGGAGGGGGAGCCAGGCTCTATGCTCCACTATGCTGCACCAGCAGGCTGGGGGGTAAGGCACCAGCAGGGCCGAGAGGCTGTGGGTGTGGAGTGAGGGGCACCAGCAAGGCTAGGGGGTTGGAGGTGGGGAGAGAGTGAGGGGACTGGACCTGCATTCTGTGGGCAAGGGGACAAGGGGAGCTCTGATTTTCCATGATAAAAAACCCAAATACCAAAATGTATAGGTATTTAGAATTTATTTTATTATAGTAATTGATACACTGGTAGGCTTCGAAATTGCTTGAAAAATGTAAATTGTAAATATTGTAACTGTAAATATATCAATAAATCATTGTATTCAATTGAGATACACACACACATATGTGTGTGTGTGTGTGTGTATCATGGTCTTTCACTTTAATCACAGATTTTGGGGTTTTTATCAAGAAATAGCAATATTTATCAGAGCATTTGTGATTTTGTTTTTATCAGAGTAAATCGGAATCCTTGGTGATTTAGACACTCTCTCCTTAGAGGGTGCATCTACATGTGCACCCAACTCTTGCACTTAACTACGCAGTTGCTGCACAGTATAGCATGTACTATATGACTACATAGTAACTGCCGTTATTGCACAGTCCTGGTGGCACATGTGTCATTTCCAACCCTACTGTACAGTAGAACTACTGCACAGTAGGTCATTGCTACTGCAAATTAGAATCGGTGTGACTGTTTGTGCCTGCTGATGCTATGTCCCCATAGTGACAAGTTATGTCACTGTAGCTGATCACTGTGATGATGGAGCATGATGTGTAGACATGCACTGAAAGTAGCATAAACACTAGGCTTGCTTGGTAGGGCTAGCACTGTGCCTCATAATCCTTGTTGGTTTTCTGAGTTGAACTCTTGCCTTTGACTAAAAATGCCCCCAAATAAAACCATTCATTCTAGGTTGAATGTAATCATAAAAAAAGATGTTGCTGCTTTTTCAATATGAAACGAATATTTTTGAATAATGCACAAATTCCAAAAATATGTTTTGTCAATATGAAACCATTCTTTCTATTAATTTTGTTGATTCCACCACTGAGCTGAAAAATCAATTATTTGTATGGCCCTATTCCTGATGAATGTAACAGAATAATGAATGCAAGTGATAAAAGGGTCATCCACATTCTTATAATTTATAATGATATTTTAAGTGGATGTTATTCATGTGTTTGATAGAGATAAAATGGAACATTAATGTGAGTCAAGAGTACCACCCAAATTAACTAAAAGTATTTTCTTAGGCCACTAATTGCTTTTTAAAAAGATAACACCTTTGCAAAATATTCATACACTTTAGGACACACATTGAAGGACAGTCTTTATCTGAACCCAGGGCATCAGTGCTTCATTTGTTTATTTCTTTAGATAAGATGCCTTATCAAATAAGTAAAGTTTCCGTGTACACTGAAGTTCAAAAAGTGCGTCAGTGTAGAAACAGCAGTCAGTGAGCTGATGGAGTTTGGAAAGACAAATGGAGATGTTGATTATATTCTGAAAAGTTTCCTTTGCATACACTTGAGTAAATATTAGGGCACCACAGCTGTGCACTGAATAAGATCTTTGCTTAATCCAGCACTAAGATAGAAACATCAATTTAGCAGAGACAGTGGCAGAACCACAAGAATGAAAGTTCAGTAGAGGCTTTAGCTTGAACAGAAATCATTCTCTGGCTTAGATTTTCTTGAAGGGCTTCTTGTTTATCCTAAATTGCCATCAATGTGGCAAAAACATCTAATCACAAAACAACACCTAACACTCTCTTACTAAATCAGGATCCTAAGTACCAAAATAGCCATGGGCCCCACAATATCAACAACGTGCCATAGGAAGAGAGAAGAAGAGTGAAGAGATCAGTAATTTACCAGTTTTTCCCACTGCTTTTTCTATTGATTTTTTTCCTTAAATTTCTAATCTGGAACTTTTTGCTTTAAGCCATAAAACAATATATATAATTTTTGCACATTATGTGTGTATTGGATAAGAAATGGTGAAGTGTTTTTGAAGAACTCAGCACTGGAGGGTTTTTTTTTAAGGAAAATCACAAAAATTGTACAGTGCTGTAGAAAAGCTGTTTCTGCTAATAATGGAGACTAACAAAATGAAACTTTGGAACGATATGAAAATGAAAAAAATCTATTAATTCCAAACAAACAGCAGTGCCAGAAATTGAATGTAGCTTCTGAATGTAACCTAGCATTAATCTGTCTGGAAGCTGTGCCAACCAGCTTTTTAGCTGCTTAGTAAATGTTTTCTAAAATTCATCAGATTCCTTTATAAGTAAGATTAAAATCTTGTTCAAAATGATTGTGAATGTTGTGAGTACAATAACGTTAAAATTTTTTCAAGTATACTATCTGTTTCTGAGGAGTGGTACTTCTCTTCAGGACAGCAAAAGACAACTCCTTTTTAACAAATTGTTTCTGTGTTTCCTATTTACTTCTAATGGTAAAAACTGCGTGACAATTTTAGTACTTTCTTGTTTTGTAATCTAAATAGCTCATATTTAACAAGGCATTTCATGCTTCATATTCCACCAAGAAAGTAGAGTTTGATGAGCAGTAAAAGGGTTATATTTTAAATAGAAAAAAATCTTATAACCATGTTCTCATGAGTCATAATTGTCTAGCTGTATCCCAGAAAAAAAAGTTTTCATATCATTAGGTTTTCTTTCTGATTTTCTTCAAATATATCATCTTTGGAATCATGGATTCTTCTAATCAAAACACTCCAAAGATTCTCAGGGAGTTTGGGTTTTTTTGGGGGGGGATGGCATTTATCCAAGTTAAAAATAATTAAATTTAGCAAAAATTGCTGATACTTTTGCATTTGGTTTTCTTATTTATCATGACAAAACCATAATCCCATTTCCAAAGTCATGGTGATCAGAGCACTCAAGTGGAAAATAGATGTTCCTGACTCAACGCAGGGGTAAAAGCTAAAAGAACAAGGATTTAAACAACCTGGGACTGGCACATCCCAACTAAGCATCTTAACCCTGGAGCAGCTGTCTAGCCTAAGTATAAAATGCTCAGTCTCAAAATTCTCTCCTATACCTACCTAATGAAACTTTAATCAAAACATTTTCCTTGAGGAAAAAATGCTTTTTTCAGAAGTTCCTGAATACTCCCTTTTGATCACACTTTCCAATAATGGTCCGTTTACAGTTTAAAGACACTTAGTTAATAAGTAACAGATGATATAAGCATGTTATGAACAGGAATAGCATGGGCTACCAAAGGTTAAAGCATATCAGGAAAAAATATTTTATGCAAATGATCATAAACACCCTACTTACCCACTGATTGACAATTCACATAAAAAAAAAAAAGAAAAAACACAAAAACACAATGATATATTAACCCTGTAGGTATAATGTATAAATGAAAGCTTACTACAAAGTGTATCTTCATTTCTAAGTGACTACATTAAGCAGAGATGTAGCTGGTTATTTTTATTAGGTCTGTATGAAGTGGCTAGTATTCACTTAAGATTAGGATTTGGCCGATTTGGAGGACAGCGATTCGATTCAGTTTATCCCCAACTCCTTCTCTTTAGAATTGCAAGCAAAACAGTCATTCCCAGTGTATATCTGTGCATGAAGTATTTCATCCCAAGTACAGGACTTTGCATTTGTCCTTCCTGAATCGTATCTGACTGATTGCAGACCATTTTTTATAGTCTATCTAGGTAATTCTGGATCCTAGCCCTGTCCTGAAGAGTGTGAAACTCTGCCCAGTTTGGTGTCATCTGCAATTTAGCTAAGGACGTACTCAATCTCATCTTCCAAATTATTAATAAAGTTATCAGACAATATTGGGCCCAGGACAACCCTTGTGGAACCCCACTTGATAGCTCCTCCCAACTAGACATTGAACTGTTGATTACTACGATTATCCAACTAATTATGTATCCACCTTATAGTACTTTTATATAGTCTGTATTTCCTCAGCTTGTTAATGAGGATGTTATAGGGGACAGCATTGAAAAAGTTTTGCTAAATTAAGGGTATATCACATACACTGCTCTCCCCCTATCCACAGAGCCTATCACTTTATCATAGAAGGAAATCAGATTGCCCAGGCAGCGGCGATGCATAGAGGGTGTATGAGGGTGACATGCACCTCCTGAGAATGCTGGTGCACTCCCTGACAGGCCATGCTCCCTGCTTAGGCAATGGGAAGGTGGGGCAGGCAGAAGTGCTGGTGTCCCCCCTGCAAGCACCAGTCAGGGAGTGGTGGCACTAGGTGAAGTGCCACTGGCACTTCCGGGAGTGCTGCGGCCACTTCCAGGAGTGCTGCAGCTGCTTCTCTGTTGGCACAATTGGCCACAGGGGAGCCCCCTCCCCCTCAGTCAGTGAGATTTTGTCATGGAGGACATGTTTTATCTACTGAAACAGTGATACTGGCATGGGTACCTGTGGCAGGGGACTGGGTGTGCCCGCCACTTGTAAAGATTGCAGCAGGGCACTGGGGGTGCCTGCCCCTTTAAGGGCCTGGAGCTGGCATCCTCCAGGTGCCTGATGAGGGCAGCCATTTTGAGGCAAGGGCTGCCTATATAAACAAGGCAGTGGCTCCCTGGAGGTAGGGGGTAATAGTGTCTGTCTGGAAGGTTGCTGAGAACAACCTAGAGGTGAGGGGGAGCTGAAGGGGATGGTAAGGAGGCTTGTGGTCTTGGGCATGACCTGAAACTGTACCCTGCTGGGAGTGGGTGGCCTGGTGGGGCTCTCAGTGGCACAGGAGTCCCCAGGAAATGCCAGGCCAGTTACCGCCCTGGTGAAAGGTGAGTTGGGGTGCCATAACCCCTTGCCCCCACCACTGGGTGGGTAACTCTGTTTGGTTTGTGTGAAGGGCCCAGAGGGCAGACCCAGAGAGAGAGAGTGAGGGGCTAGAGACCCAGCCTGAATGTGAGAGTACCCTTGACTGGCTCAAGCTGGGGCCAGGGCTAAGGGAGCAAAAAGGGCTGGGGCCTACTTTGAGGGATGCCCAAGAGCCGGGGGCCTGGGGTCCCAACTGGCCTGGAGATGGGTGAGGGCTAGGAGCTGTGGGTCCTGGGGGGACCACACCTGAGAAGGCAAGATGGTTTTGGGGGGCTAGGTAGCCTGGAGGATGGTGGGGAGGCTGTCTGATTGGATGGATCACGGATGGGTCCTGGCAGGACAATTCTGAGGCCCAGCATGGGGGCCGGTGACTAGGTGAACAAGATGTCATCTGCGAGGCTTGGGCTGTGGTATTGGCAATGGATAGGAGCTGCAGAGAGTGCCTCCTGGCATCGGGGCATGAATGGGCAGCCTCCCGCTTATTGACATCAATTAGTGAACCAATTAGATCAAGTCGTGGCGGGCGAGAAAGTGGGCAGTTGGCCCACAGAGACAGGGGACGGGCCACGGAGATTTGCCCTGAGAGCCCCCTGTCACAGTACCATTATGTCTTCTACTAGTAGCAGGCATTCTCTATCTTATATTGAATGCAGCTCATTGTCTTATAGAAGCAGCTACACACTAGTATAACAGTGTCCACAGTCTTTGGAGTTAACTGGTAGATAGAGCTGAGCAAATATTTCTTTTTTTGGCAAATAATAAGCAGATGTTAAAGAATAAGTTCAGTTTTAAAAATAGGGTTATGGGAGAGGGAATTGAGCATTAATTTTGAAGCATTTTCAAAATTAACTCTTTATTTCAACAGGAAACCAGGATTCCCTAATCCCAGTGCTGTGCCATAATCATTGGGCTACTAAGTTGTATTGTGCCTTACTTGCTCCCATCTTGCCTTTTTTCCTATATAATGGCTTAGCTTCAGCAGAAGTAGTATAAAGTGCTCCTTTCCTAGCCTATAATCTGGTGATTGTTCCACTCTCTGATGTCAACTAAAGAAACTCAAATGACTGAGGAGAACCAAACCTACCTCTTCTCAAGCTAGGACTCTAACCTCTCTACAATTCTGTAGAAGGTAGGACTCAGGATCAGCACTATCAGCTATATATTGAAAGAAAAGGGTAAACTGCTTTACCATAGTGTTATATACACTAGGGGCTATACCAGTATAACTGTTTCAGTAGATATAATTCAAAAGCAAATGGTTAAACTAGCCCAAAATCTGTGGGTAAACCAAACTTTAATCTCTTGTCTATCTAGGATGTTAATGTGTTCTAGTGCACTAATACATGCTGTGGGAGATCACCATTTTGTAGGATTGACCATTTTCAAATATCTAAATAGGCCCTAAATCTAGGAATTGCTTTCAGACTGGGAATTCCAGGTTGATTAGGTATGCAACTCAAAGTTGCAGGCAAGTAACTCATCTCGTCTTTCTTACTGGCTAATTTAAGGCATTGCTGCCTTTTGTTATTCCCATTTCCAGGCACCTCACTGTCTTTGTGGACCATATAAGGAGTTCAGTGTTTGGCCACTCTGGTCACGTCTATACAAGACACTGACTGTGCAGTAGCTCATTCCTACTGTGCAGTCAGTGTCACCAAAAAGCTGTTCCAGGACACTGCTTCACAGAAATGCTGGTTACTGCAGTCATTTAGTATTTGTGTATGTAAGTACTAAATGACTGTACAGTAACAACTATGCAATCAGTGTCTTGTATAGACTGCCTCTGTGGATCTGGCTCTGTATCTTGTAGGACATAATCTTCACGGCCCATGATCCTATGAATTTGGATTGTTTCATCAGTGCCACTTGCAATAATAAATGATGCAGCTTTTGACACCAGGAAAAACAACCCTGTAGCAAGATCAGGATTTGTTTTATTTTCTGTCCAGTTTATATTGATTTTTAGGATCAGAAATCTCAGCGCTCAGTCACCTGAACCCCAGGCTACTTGTGTATTTAATGCTGAGCTAATTACAAATTCCTCACAAAAGGCAATTTTATTACCTTCAAATTCAGTTGTTACTGAAGAAAAACTTGTTATTGAAGTTAAGCCAGTTTGAGTAATATTAATATTTCAGAATTTAAAAGATTCTAATTTGACCAAGTCTTAAAAATCTCACTAAAATAACTCACTTCAGCCATTTTACATTAGAACCAGTTAGGGATTAAGAGCTGCTTACCATTTGAGACTGAATTTCCATTTTCAGCAGTTACAGAAGAGGACAGTGGATTAGATGGTTGAGTTCCATGGTTGTTTGCATTTTTATCTTGGGCTTCCAACCCAGGTTCTGATGCGAGGGGATCTTCCCTGCTTGCTAAGTTCAGATTTGTTTCAACACCTGAGATAAGAGAAAACAAATTGTCAGATTTTTGGTTAGTAGCCTATTTTATGTAAGTAAGTACAGACTGGTCCCTAGTAGAAAAAATATCCTTTTACTTTTAATGTAAGCGTTAATTACACACTTAGTCCAATAGGCAACTGATACATGAGATGCATTCCAGGTACGGATTACCCAGGGAGGACCAATAATCAATTTCTTTTAATATGATGCTTTGCTAATGCTGAGCCTGCATTCCTCTATGATGCATTCTTTTGCTGCATTCCTCTAATATGGAGATCTATAACCTGGTTTTCAGTTGCATTATTTCTTTTCATAAAAATATCAGTTTACAAAATCAAAAAGAATGATGCTCTTTGAAAATTGTACTGCTTGCATATGCAGATGTGATAACTATATGCAGGAGTAGATCCAGGGAGATATGGCAATGCAGGTACAGTCCCTTCTACCATTGTCCCTGACTTATCCAGATGCAGGAGGAACCCGAGAGCAGCTTCTGCCTCAGTCTAGCTGCAGGCTATGGCTATGTGGGGAGGTGGACTCAACAGGAGAGGGTGGTGGCAATGCACAGGTTTCTCCTTCCACTTCTTGCTCCCTGCCCACCTCTCCCCTGCAGGTGTTTTCCACCAGCTTGGTGCGGGGGCTGGAAGGGGGAAAACTGTGCCTCTGCAACTGACCCTGGCCAAGCCTACCTCCCCAAACAGCTGCTCCCCACAGCCCCTTGCTGGAGGAGGGCAGGAGCAGCTCTGCTTCTCCTATGCACCCAGGTCATATGAGGACTGTAGCAGCGATGTTGGTGTGGGGACAAGAAGCTCCCCACCCTTCATGTGCCTGTTCCCTGCCCTTTGTATGCCCACTTTCTGTCCAACTTCCTGCTGTCCCCTGTCAACTTGGGAGCCCCAGTCACACCTCAGGCCTATCCCCCAGGGTTTGAGGGGCAGTGTGCTCACTACCTTTAGTAAATCCTGCATCCACTTATGACTATACAACCTAAAATGTACATATACTTATGTGCATATAGTAACCTCAGCGCTGTAGGCTATGGCTAAGGGCGTAAGTTACATGAGTGACAGCTGCTGTATAGTTCATTGTTTCTTTCATCTTCTCTGAGGCAGAGAAATTAAATGGTCTTTCCTATAAAACCAGATCTGCCAGGATGCGTGCCTGTAGTGACCCATGGTGGTCATGATGTGGCACTGCTTTCCTTGCCTTTCCATGGTCTTTTATGCCATGGAAAGGCATACTTGCCATTTCTTATGTGGTCCAGGGTTTGGTGCCTTAGCATTTTAGTTCTATTTCTTCCAGGAGATTGATATCCCCAAACAAGTCTTGTTTCTCTTACTTCTATGTTCCTGGAAGGAAGCTCAGTTAGCCAGTAGGCTGTTTCATAGTCCTTTCTGTTCAAAGGAAGAAGCAAAGCTTCTCTTTCTTGCTCAGACTTTACCACACTAAGCACTCTCTCCTTACCTCCCAAATCCATGCCTCTTGGATGTTCATGCCTGACACTTACACCAAGTGTAGTGAGTGAGTCAGGGTTGATTTGGCCCAGTGGCCCTTATTAAGTCCATCCTAGCAAATATGCCAGGTTTGTACATCCCAACACATGCTTTCCTGTGCAGGATTGTGTTTATGATTTTAGCATTCCCTATCTCCCATTATGGGAGAGAGAATGGGATTAGAGTAAAAGCACTCATGGGGACAGGGACCACAGACTGAACTAGTGGCTGATGTTACTTATTGTACTCAGCCACTACTGAAGGCTCTGATCTGTGGGTACAGGATATTCCTGAGGCGGTAAATTCAGAGCACTTTCATTGACCATTTCAACACCAAGCCTTCTTTTTCCATAACTGTCATGGAGAAATAATTTCCAGGTGTGGTAGAGGGTGGTGTGTTCTTATTCATTGTAGTCCTGATTCAAGACAAGATTCTAATTGGTTATTCACTAATGTATACCATAAGTACATTACTTTTTCTTTTGTTGCATTTTGCAAGGCATGCTGTTAATTTGGCTTCTTCAAGGGAATCAAGGTCAGCAGCCAGTTGATGAAGTGTTCATTTCTGGTTATGAATAGCTGTATCAGTCATGTAAACCAGAGCATATTGGTGGTAAGAGTAGAATACCATTAGCCATGAAAATCTTCAGGGTCCCCAGGGAGGTCAAATGGTGGTTTGAAACTGAATAGTCATATGGTGCAACAAAAACTATTTCTTTCTAGGACTCCTGGGAGAGAATGATGTGTAAGGACCTGTTCTTTGGATGCAAGGACACAACATGGTAGTGTCGGCCCAACAACCAGTAACTCATCCAGTAAAGGCATGGGAAATTATTTAAATTTTATGATGCCACTGATCTTTGTGAAGTCATTACAGAATAGGGAGGGAGAGGAACCATCCTACTTGGTTACTAATATGATAGAGCTTCTCAGGTTACAATGCAATCCTTTAATAACACCAAGATCCAGCAAAAAGTAAAGTTCCTGCTTTACAATCTACCTCATCATATTAGGAAAAAATTAAAACATTCCCCTGCTTCACTCTCCTACAGATTTTTGACAAATGTTACTATTCACCAGACTTCGCTCTTAGCCTAGCACTTTCTATTGCTGATTTGGCTGAGTGGTTATAGCTTAAAAGAGTCTAGCTTGAAAAATACTTAAAATACACTGAGAGTGTGGAGCAAATGTTTGACTTACTTTGCAGTCAACCTGATATTATAAAGACTATGAAACATATTATAAGTGATATTAATTTGCCTTAAATAGAAATATCACAGATATTTAAATGTTAACATTCAATGCTCTTGCCCAAATATTATGATTCACCTACATAATTGCTGTGCCACCTTCTTATATAAAAATAATCTTGGAGAAGAAGTCTATGATCCCTATTTTGATATCCTAAAACTTTAGATTGCCCCAGAGGCAATCAGGCAAACAGGCGCACTCTGTAAGGGCGCGCCGGCGTTCTCGCAGACGGAGAGCAGGAGGTAGGGAAGAGCGAAGAGAGACGACAGCGCGAGGACTACTTTCACTAGGAACATGGTGAGTACACGCAGTGCTACTGCTAGGGGCCTGGCCCCTCCCCCTC
>JAGPOW010003316.1:95798214-95832575 GCA_030014935.1 Caiman crocodilus
GTCGTCTGACCCCGGTGCTCTTTCCTGCCGGGGCAGGGGGTCAGACTAGATGATCTGCCCAGGTCCCTTCCGACTCTAGCTACTATGATACTATGATACTATGATACCATTAAAGCGGTGCAAAAGCGTTTAGCTCACTTTAAAGTGTCGTGCACACATGCCTCTTGTTTCATCTACACATGGCCATTGTGGCTGACTTACTGTCCTGCTCTACACTGAAGTATAATTTGAACGGGTTCCCCAGATTCATAAGAGAGAATGGCTGGAAGGGACTAGGTAAGTTGCACCTCTTGTTCATAAGGTGTTGGTCTATTCTGCCCTAAAGTTCCAAGGATAGATTCCACAACATCTCTGGGTAGCCTCTTCCAATGCTTAACTGCTCATATAGTGAGGAAGTTCTTTCTAATATCCAACCTAAATTTCCAGTGCTGCAATTTAATACCTTTTCTCCTTGTCCTGTTTCTGCAGATGCAGAAAATTGTTTCTCTCTTGGATTTACCCTTTGAACTGAGTTGCCTTTGGGGCATTGATTCTCTGAAATGGGGGCAACAAACCCCTCTACAGAAAAGACATCTGAGAAAATGGCCCCCAGCCAAGGGAATTACAGGTAACCCAGGGTGACCAGAACTTTTTCAAGGATTTGGTGACTCATGAACAACTAGAATAATGTTGAGGTAGAGGGGAGGAGGAAGGAGGTGCTGACCTTGGAGGGTTTTAAAGACTAGTTGGGATATAATGACTGGTTTTTGGATCCTAGGTTTTGGGGGTTCAATGACCCCAGCAGCCAAAGGTGTCAGAATCAGCAGAAAAGCTGAATTCTGGGGATTCCAGAAGGACTTTCAGGAGAATTAGTGTGTAGCCATAGAAAAGAATAAGAAATTTTTCTTGTGTTCGTTCTTATTTATGTTTCCAAACCTATAGTCAGTTTTGCTTATCTAATTCTTATCATCTATGTAATAAGTTCCTTTGCTGTTTTGTCTCCCTATCTGTTGAAAGGGTGACTGTGTGATTCATATTCCAGGTTAGCCCTTTCTACAGAACGGATATAACATTTCTTTCACAACCAAATGTAGTGGCCACCTGAGGCTGGCAGAGATTCCCTTACTGCAGCTTCATGGTCCAGTATAAAGGTAGTGAAGCTGAGGCTTGCTGGGGTAAGGAGTCGGCACAGGGCAACCTTGGCCTGTTCTTTATGGCAAATGGCAGGACCACAGGGAGAAACTTGGTGTGTAAGGGCCCCTTGTGGAAGAGTTTGTAATAAATCTCTTCCTCATTCAGGTAACAATTCCCAACTCAGTCTTCCCTTTTTCAGATTAAGTAATCCCAGTTCTTTCAGTCTCCTGTCACAAATTGTTTTTGCTGACTTACCCTGTACTCTTTCTAGCCTGTGCACACCTTTCTTGATGTGTGGTACCCAGAACTGGACACAGTACTCCAGACTATTCAGCACTGGTGAGGACTAGAGTAGGAGCAGCACTTCCCTTGATTTGCTAGTCATGATTCTATTAAAACAACACAGATGCTGAGATTCAAGAGCATATCAGAAGTTTTGGAGATGAAAAAAGACTTTGTTTTTCCTTCTGGGTAATATTTAAATGGAAGTTCAGTTTAGAGAGAGAGCCTAAACTTCAGTACATTCATCCTCCCTTTCTTGCTCAGGCAACAAATATAGCTTGTACCCTTTTACAATTGTATTGTCTCTTTTTATCTGAGCAGGAAATGGAAGTTGAGTGAACTAAAGATTAGGCTATGTTCCTAGTCAGCTGTGAAAAGTTTAACGTGTAGTTGCTGCTACTGCACTCTGTTCCTCCTTCCATTCCTCCAAAAGTAATTCCACACCTTCCATTTTGCCAAAAGAAATCCTATGAGGTTCAACAAGGATGAGTGCAAAGTCCTGCACTCAGGATGGAACAGTCCCATGCACCAGTAAAGGCTAGGGGATGACTGGCTGAGCAGCAGCTCTGCAGAAAAGGGCCTGAGGTTACAGTGGACAGTAAGCTGAGTATAAGCCAGCAATGTGCTCTTGTTGCCAAGAAGGCTAATGGCATATTGGCTTGCATTGGTAGGTATGCTGCCCGTAGATCAAGGGAAGTAATTATTCCTCTCTATTCAGCACTGGTGAGGCCACATGTGGAGTACTCTGTTCAGTTCTGGACCACCCACTACAGAAAGGATGTGGACAAATTGTAGAGTCCAGCAAAGAGCAACAAAAATGATGAAGGCGCTGGGGGACATGTCTTCTGAGGAGAGGCTGAGGGATCTAGGCTTATTTAGTCTAGAGAAGAGAAGCCTGAAGTGGGATTTAATAGCAGCCTTCAACTATCTGAAGGGGGGCTCAAAAGAGGATGGAGCTAGTCTGTTCTCAGTGGTGGCAGATGACAGAAAAAGGGACAACAGTCTCAAGTTGCAGCAAGGGAAGTTTAAGTTAGATATTAGGAAGAGTATTCTTACTAGAAGGGTAGTAAAACACTGGAACAGGTTACCCAGAGAGGTGGTGGAAGCTCCATCTTTGGAGATTTTCAAAACCCAGCTAGACAAATCCTTGCCTGGGATGATCTAGTTGGAGATGGTCCTACTTTGAGCAGAGGGTTGGACTAGATGACCTTCTGAGGTCCCTTCCAACCCTAACTTTCTATGATTCTATAATTCATTGTGGGTAGGGGCATGGTGGAGAGAATGAAAAAGAAGCAGCAGCCATCTTACAATGTCTCTATACTTCAATTCCAGGCAGTAAATCATCTTCCTCACTTAAGATACACACCCCAATTTTGGAGGACTAATTTGGGGGGAAATGGTGTGTTGATATGCAAGTAAATACAATAATGAGGAGGATGGACAAGCAACTAAAACTTATAAGTCAATAAGTGAAGCTCATGCTTCACTGCAACCTGTGGCCAGTATCCAATATGCTGAGAAGCTTAAAAAAAGCCAGCTCCCAAAGAAGTACAAGCATAAGGAATCCAGGAGATGCTATAAGAGGGATGATCTTGAGGTTACTGCTTCACGTTCATGGACAGAAACTAGCTATAGTGTTCTGGCACCTTTTCAAGCACTAACTTTTACAGCAGGTTGTTTTTTTTATAGCTGGTCTGACATGGGCATCTAGTTGCATGGTTAATACCGCAAAGGTTACAAGTTTGAGGCAGAAGCACTATCAGATTCCAATGGATCTGCAAATTTTGCCAAATACCTTGCCACATATGGACACACAACAAGGAAAAAGTGATTTTTATCATGTGAGAATGACTTTGCACCTGAGCCTAGTCTAAATTAACGGCATAATTGACCAGTTAACTGTGTAATATATGTAATGTGTATTGGGACCTTCACAAAATGAGGTCACTTCTAATGGGTATCCCTGTTGTTCCTTACTGAAGGAAGGAGGCCAGAAATTATCTGAATTCTAAGGATTAGTGGGTATTGACCCTGAATATTTGGTATGTTTAGAAAAAAAACTCAACAATTTTTGTTTGGACTTTGCTGATTTATCAAAATGGAAATGTTCCATGAAGATTGATTTTGACCAAAGTTGTTGAAGGAAATCTGGAAAAAAATAAGTAAGAATGTCTTATATTCAAAACCTTGTCTAACTCGATTCCAGATACATCGCTACATAATTGGTTCAATAAAAGATATCATCCTAAGAAATCCTTGCCTCTCACATAAAATATAACCACATTTTTTTCCTTTATTCTTTTTGTTCCAGCTTTAGAACATCATTCTGAGGTTCCCATTTTGTCTAGATCTGAAGTTAAATTCCATTTCAGCAATAGAGCATCACTTGGGTCATCCTTCCTTATTTGGCTTTGCATGGGATGAGTGTGCGTTGCTTCATTTTATCCACATGAAGTCATTGTGTGACCTGCTGCATCACTGACTGAGTGTTTACTTTGCTTGCTTGATGTTAGAGGTAGACTGAGGCATTTTATTCTTGGCTGAACAATATGTAGTAGGCTAAAGTCTGTCAAGGCAGGATTCCTCTCAACTATTACCGTGTACTGCCTATCTCACCTCATAGCTGAGTTGCTGGCTTGACACTGCTGTGTGAGGCACAGTAATTATTCATTGATTTATTTCACCTCACAAAGGCTGCCTTTACAGCAGCACTTGTCTGAGGGAGGAAAAAAAAGTGTTCTGATCCTGCTCCTAGGACAAGCAGCGATGAACTTGCATCATTGCTCCCAGAGCCCCCCTTGCAGAGCTGTGAGAGTGGAACTACTAAATGTAATGTGAAGCTGATAGGAAAGCAATCTTCCACTGAGCAATTTAGCACGTAGAAAAAGAGAGACTAGTTCTGGTTTGTTGAGGGAAGAGCTTGTTGTGAAAGTTCTGTAGCATGAATACCATAGAAAGAAGGGAGGGCAGCCAGGCCATAAGAGACAGGAGTTAACAAAATCCCGGGGGTGGAGGGGCACCAGGGGGTGATCAGGTTCACTGCTTTCTTTTTTTTTTTTTTTTTGAAGGAGCCTGTCCTCCCAGGACTGTCTGCATGGGTTTCCTCCATAGCTCCTGAGCCACACAGAGCCCAGTGTTAAGGCACATTAAGCTGCCAAATGTGTTATAGTGGCTGGAATTAATGTACAGTACGCTCCTGACATGTGCAAACAACAACGCCATTAAAGTGGTGCAAATGCATTTAACACACTTCAAAGCATCATGCACACATGCCCCTCATTTAATCTACACATACACTGTGTTTGCAAGTACTAACGTATAGCAAAGTTAATTAGTTTACTGTGGCCTAATGGGGCTGTTCATGTAGATGCTGAGACTTTACTGTGGAGTTAATTAGGCAGCTCTGCAGTAAATGTCTCATGTAGACACATCCCATGTAGGCTAATGTACAACACCTACTAGTACTAAAAGGTTATCCTGTGATGTAACATTACAGTTAAAACAGTCTAATTTGATTAAGGGTAATTGCTACTTCATACTGATTGAAACACCTTTTTTTTTTGTCAGTGTCCTGTATCTGTATTGTAATGAAATGATTTGAACTCTTGCACAAAGTGTCAGGAAGCCCTTAAATCGCTGGTTCTGTGCAGCATGCTGCCTGTTTAGAGACCTGCAGGAGTTGCAAAAAAGGCGAGGCTATTAGACAAGTGATTCTTGATATTTTTAGACACCTCCCTGTAACATTTCTAAATTTAGTGGTGCCCCATTTCAAAAATCAATTTACTTTATTTTTCTGTACTCGAAAAACAATAGAGCAATTTTTCTGTTGCAAAGAATTCAGGAAGACTACAGCAAACCAGAATGCTTTTAGGCACTTTGACTAAGAATCCCTCTATAAGATGAAGGTGGTGGTATTGTAGTTTGCATAGATCTGTATCTCAGTGGATATCTGAAAACAGTATATCTTAGCCTAGGCAAAGTGCTGCATTAACACTGTTATACTGAAAACGTCTCTCTGCATGCTTCTTCAGTGTGTAATGTGGATTTACCCCGTAAGATCAGAGAGAAGCAGTGTTAGGAAACCAAGGATAGGCACAGACAGTAGCCCCAAAATTATACCTGTTCCATCTCTCCTCATGAATATATTAACTGATACCATACAGCACTTTGATCAGTTCACAAAGCTGATAAATGCAGTTATTATGGAAATCAGCCAAGTAATTTCCTTGATTTCCTTGATAATTTCCTGGGAGAAAACTGAGACTGAAACAAGCAAATCTTTTTTTCAGGAACCAAGGGTAGAAACAAAATCAGCAAACTGAAGCCATGGAAATATCCTGCCACAGCTGACCTGCTTTGTTGGGCAACACAAATTGCCCTGTATCTCACATCAGGCTCTCTGCCCAATTCAGGACAAGGGACAATATGTTCCTCTTATCCAGGTGTTCCGTAGGTCCTTTGCTGCCTTGCACTGTGTTCTTGATCTGCACCTCATGTAGAGGTATGGATTGGCATGGGTCCCAGCAAGGAGGTGTAGGTCTACACAGGAGCCAGGGAATTCCCGGTGCCCCATGCCAAAGGCATGCATCAGTGTGAATTCTGCCATGGAGGCATGTGGTTCTTGGAATTCCCCAGTCCTCTGCTGCTCCGTGCCTCCTTGCCAAGGCCTACACTGATGTGTGCTTCACATGGAAGCATAGGGAGCCCAGATTCTGGCATGGAGCATAAAGCTGTGTGGAAGCCAGGGAATCTCCAGCACTCCCTGCCTCCATGGTGGTTAGAATGGGTCCTGGGCTGGGAGGAGGGAAGGTGTGGGAGGTGGGAAATCCCTGCTGTTCTGTACTTCCTTGCTGGGACCTGTGCTGACCTGTACTTCAGATGGAGGCACAAGCCAGCACAGATATGGAATGCCAGGGTATGGAACAAGAAGAATGGCAAGAAACGCTTATTGGAGCTTCACATTGAGCTTCTAAAATAGCTCAAATGCAAAAGGGAAGCATACAGGCAATGGAAGGTGGGCAGGTCACCAAGGATGCATACCAAGAAGTATCAAGAACCTTCAGAGACAAACTCAGGAAGGCAAAGATAAAGAATGGGCTGCACGTGAGAAAGGAGGTTAAGGACAGCAAGAAGAGGGTCTATGAGTATGTTGGCTAGAAAAGAAGGACCAAGAAAGCTGTGAGTCCTCTGTTAACAAGCCAGGGGGAACTCCTAACTGAAGATACAAAGAAGACAGAGGTACTCAGCAACTACTTTGTCTCAGTTGTCACAAAAGAAATTAAGCTGACAGACACCAGTTGTCTGTCTGATTATCTACATAAAAGAGGGAGAAGGTAACAGAAGAGATGATCAGAGAGCTTTTGTTGGGTCTGAATGAATTCAGGTCAGCAGGGCCAGATAAGCTTCATTGCAAGGTTCTGAAGGAACTGGCTGAGGAGATCTTTGAGTCCTTGGCAATGATATTCATGAAGTAATGGGAGAAAGGCCAGGTACCCAAAGACTAGAAAAGGGCCAGTGTTGTGCCCCTCTTTAAAAAGGCAAGAAGGAGGACCTGGAGAACTAAAGACCAGTTAACCTAACCTCAAGACCTGGGAAGTTACTTCAGCATATCCTAAGGAAGGCCATTTGCAAGCATCTGGAGGAGGAAAGGCTGATCTTGAGCAGCCAGCAGAGATTTATGAAAAACAAATAATGTCAAGCAAGCTTGATCTCCTTCTTTGACAAAGTAACTACTTGTGTGAGTGAAGGGAAAGATATGGATATAGTGTATCTGGACTTCAGCAAGGCTTTTAACAAGGTCCCGCATGATCTTCTCATAAACAAATTGGAGAAATGTGGGCTGGGTAAAACTACTACAAGGTGGACAGACAAGTGGCTCAATAGCTGTAAGCAATGGGTCACTATTAATGTCTGCAAACCATATCAGGCTAGCAGGAGGTTTTATATAGGGGTCTGTCCAGGGCCTGGTCCTGTTCAACATCTTTATTAAAGACTTAGATGGTAGCACAGAAAGTTTCTTGAGCAAGTTTGCAGGTGACATGAAATTGAGGAGATTGTGCTTGCATCCTCCAATGTGTTCACAATTTAGAAGGACCTTGATGGATTGGAAAGTTGGGCTAGAGGTAATAGGATGAAGTTCAATGCAGACAAATGCAAGGTATTACACCTCAGGAAGAATAAACAAACACAAATATAAAATGGGGGACACCTGGCTGGATGGCAGCTCTATGGAAAAGGACTTAGGAGTCTTGGTATACCACAGACTCAATATGAGTCTGCAGTGTGATGTAGACATACAAAACACAAATGCAATTTTGTATTAACAGAAGCATTAGGTACAAAACATGGGAGATGATGGTGCCTCTCTATTTGGCACTCACTAGGCAGCGTGTGCAGTTCTGGGCTCCACATATTGAAAAGAGTGTGGAAAAGTTAGAGATGGTCCAGAGGCAATAAAAGTGATCAAGGGCTTAGAAGGCAAGATGTATGAGGAGAGGCTGAGGGAGCTAGGCATGTTCAGTTTGTGGGAAAGGTGCTTAAGCAAGGACATGATAGCAGTCTTCATATACCTGAAGGGCTGTTATAAAGAAGAAGGAAATCACCTTTCTCTCTTGCTACAGAGAGGGATATGGAACTATGGCTTGAATTTGCAGCAAAGTAAATTTAGATTGGAAAAACTTCACTGTTAGAATAGTGAGGCAGTGGAAAAGACTGCCTAGGAAAGTTGTGGACACTCCATCAGTATAGGTGTTCAAGAAGAGGCTGTCACTGGCTGGGGATGATCTAGACATAGCTATGGGTATTTCCAATGCTTCTGGGCTCTGCTGGTTACTCCTGCTGCCCCTCTCACCCCCTCCCCACCTGGGCTTTTCCTGTTATATGTGTCAGGGTATTTTTAAGCCTCCCCAGAGGGGTGTTGGCTACAGATAAGGCTAGGGACTTCAACTGGGGTGTGTCAATTCTCCTGCTAGGAGTGAAGTTGAAGGTTTTTGGCTAGAAGGTCTTGCCCTTTCACTCAGGGCCAGACCAATCACCCTATCTGGGGTCAGGAAGGAATTTTACCCCATGGTCCAATTGGTATGGACTGTTGTGGGGGGGGGAGGGAGTTGCCTTCCTTTGTAGCAGGGGGTGTGGCCCTCTATCACTTTTCAAGCATATATTGACAACATTTTATAAATGCAGGAGATTTGCTGCCCTGGTTCCCTTGCTTTACCTATGGCAGGTTAGGGTGTTAGGTCTATGTTAAATCAGGGTTGAGGGTAGTTTTATGTAGAGTTTAAATCATGGTCATATGGCATGGTTTGGATAGGGGTGATCCTACCTCAAACAGGGGGTTAGACTAGATGATCTCTGGAGATCCCTTCCAGCCCTACTTCTCTATGACTATGACTCCTATGACCTGCTTCCCCCCCACTGCCTACAACCCCCTGCTTGGACCCATGCTGACTTGTGCAAGGATCTTGTGTGGAAATTCTCAGGGTATGCAGGACCAAACCCCTCAAGCCCTGGAAGAACACATTGCCCAATGTCTGACACCATCAATGGCTGGAATGATGTGTGTTTTGCCCAATGAAGCAGATCATCTGTGCTAGGACACATCCTAACACAGTGGGCTTTCTTCTTTTGGCGATGTTTGTTTATAACCTAGGAGACACTGCGGTTGAACTCATTGCTTCTGGTAGTCACTCTCACTCCTGGGAGGCAACATTACTGCAGATGCTCCAGGCAACAGCAGGATGCTGGCATAGTTCAGAGGGAAAAATGCCTTTTGGAATAGTGTAGAAGACTTTGGATTGGCTTGTGTTGGCTCTTCTCACCTTCAGAGAATGTGCATTCCTGCTGCTGCACACAGGATGATGGACAGATGCTTAGAAGATGCAAGTTATAAGTTACTTAAAATGCAAATGTTTTTATTCCTCGCAGCTGAAGATTATGTAGCCACCACTACATTTGCTGACTGTCATCCACTTTTCCTTCCCACCATCAAGAACATGCTTGGAGCTTCTGTTTAGTCAAGAGAGAGTGGTATATAGACTCCAGTAGGCACAAAAGCCTTTCAAAGACAACTACAGATCATCTGTTTACTTGGATGAACCAAGAACTCCCTCCTCCTAAACAGAGGAGAAAGGCAAAATTGCTGAAGGGAATTCCATGAATTAGGGCCTCTTTGTGGGGGTGAATAGAGTTCTGAAAGAAAACATACTTCTACTCTGTTCCTACTTCAGTGATGTTTGATTTAAAAAAAAAATGGAAACTTCAACTTTTATTTTTTCCCCTCTCTAACAGTTTTGTTTACTGTCCTGTTCTGCTCTGTTTTGTGCTGTTTTTGATCACAGAACATACAGTCCTGGTGTTGTTGTTAATAAGGATTAATAAATGGCTCATGTATTGGGAGAGGAGGGAGTGCCTTGCTGGGAACCATGTCTTTCTGCTCATGGAATTATTTTCTTCTAACTAATGTGGAAAGTGTAACTGACTTTTAAACATTTGATACACTTAGGCTTGTTTGCTTTACTCTGTTGTGTAACAGATTTAAAATTACTCCTTAATGTTGGAAAGAACTGTGTGAGGTTACACATGTTCTCCACTCTCCCTGTAGCTTAACTCCAAACAAAGAAATCACAATGACCTTTGCCAACAAAAAATAACCAGGAATTTGTTAAAGTCAGTGATACTATATTGGATTTTCTTTTAGGGGGTGCATATACATGTGCTATTAGTGTGATGCTATAAACTCCAGTATTGTCTGTGATGAATTTTATTGCTCCTGGGTACTATATTTACATGTGGGTCCAGGACCACAGCACATTGAGCCAGGTTGGAGCATCCCGGTCTAGCAGGGGTCAGCCTGCCAGTCCAGAATTGCTCTGATCCAGCTCAACTTGATGTGGAAGGGCTAGCTGGTTCACGAGGGTGCTTCAGTGCTGGACTAGCAGGCAGGCAGTCCACTCCGCAATGAAGCACCCTTGTGCCCCAGCCAGCCCCATCAGCATCTATACGTGCATTACGGTGCACTATATAACACCACCAGTAGAATAGTACTTGTTTACTTGTATTAGCCTATGGTGGTGTTTATTAGTGTACTGTGTCCTAATAGGGATGCACATGTAGATGTTGAGACTTTACTGAGGAGCTAAGTTGTCAATTCTGCAGTAAACATCTGATGTAGACAATGGAGTGTTTCTCTCCAATCAACTTTATAGAGATTTTTCAGAATGTTTCTTCTACCTGTTGTGGCACTGGTTTCAGTGTAGAAGTCACAGCATAAGTGGATGGAATAAATGGATGAGGGATTTGGATAGAGTACTGGGAAGAATGTCAAGTATCTTTACTGCAACTATAACCTATCCAGGCATAAGCCACTGTTATGGATAAAGATTTCCTATTAAGTTTGGAGAACAATTTAATAAATAAATGTTTGTTGACAAGGAATACCTGATTCTAGAACAGTTGCTTTAGATTACCTTTAGGTGTCTACTAACAGATTTGATGAAATCCAGGCAGGTGAAGACAGAGATCCTGAGCAAACCACAGCTGTAGTGGTCTGGGTGTTTATACTATATCCTGCATGCAAGTGCATAGCATGCATAGATTCATTCTGTATTCACATTAATGTTGGTGTTAGAGAAATTGCAGGCTACAGCCAAACTGGTGGAATCCACCATGAGCGTATTTCCTCCATGGGTCCCACAAAGCAAGACTACATGACTTGCTCAGGATGTCAGCAACAAGGAAGAGAATGGAACCTGGGTCTTCCAAGCTGCAGACCAACATCCAAAGGGTAACTGGCGAGTTCTGTGCCCTGGGCAGTGGCAGCACATGATGGAGAGGCAGCAGTTGGAGGTTGATGCTGCCTCCTTTTTTTCCTGTCAACCAGTACATTGGTCACTTTAGCACCAATTTTTGGTGGCAAAAGAAGCAATAGGGTTAATTGTTTTAAAACACTGCTGTGCTTCCCCACACAGCTTCTGGCAGCCACTGCACCATCACTGCTCCCTACTGCAGGAGCTGCAGCACAGCATAGAAGGTGCATGGCACAAGGGTTGGGGGTGGAAATGGAGGGGAAGAGCGGAGAAACCCCTCTGGTTCCAGTGCCTCCCCCTAGGCAATGCTCAGGTCATGTGCCCCACTCTCCCATTTATTGTTACACTACAGATAGCTCCTTTACTGGTGAGCCAACCTTTCTCCCTGTGCACTCATAATGGGGTAGTGAGTGTTACATAAGCCTTATTCCTCAAGTACCCACAGAAACAAGAAGGAGGAACAACAAATAATGAGACTTATCTGTTGTGGAAATTTGTCTTTTTGGTTTATGTTTCTATCCTTCAGGATATACCATACCAACCTGGAATATAAGCAGAAAGCCCTGGAAGAGAAAAAAAGACCCTTTAAGGCAGGGGTAGGCAAAGACTGGACCATGGGCCAGATTCAGTTGGCAGTGAACTCTATTTCCCAGCAGGTCCTGCCCATGTGGCTGGGGCTGGTTTCTACGCAGCAGTGCCAGCCTCTTCCTGGTGGGAGGCTGAGTGGGGAGTGGGCTGTGCTGCAGGTTGGAGTGAGGTGGGTTCAGCTGCTGCCATCTGTGTGGTGGGCAGTGGTGGAGGTGGTGCCACTGGAAGCAGTGAGTATGGGGGCCCACAGGGCCCAATTCCCCTCCCCCAGTGCCACCTCTGATGGCAGGGCACATGGTAAGGTGTGGAGCTGCTCTGGAACCCAGCTGGGAGCTTGCAGCAGTGACCATGTGATCCAGAGCTAGGGCAGAACCACGATCTGCAGCCTGCATGCCCTGGGCAGGGGTGTGGCTCTGGACCACTCTGTCACTGCTGCAAGGAGTTGGGGCAGAACTGCCTGGGGCATGCAGGCTGCACATCGTGGCTCTGTCTTGGCTTTGGATCATGCTGTCACTGCCACAAGATCCCAGCCCAGCTGTAAAGCCAGTCTCCACAGACACTCTGACCTTGCATTATTACAGCTGCTGCTGGGATCTCCATGGAAACCAGCCCCAGATACACAAGTAGGGGCTGCTGGTGAATGGAGTCTGGTTACCAGCCAGATCTGCCCTTTTGCCCACCCCTGCTTTTCTTGGTTGGGAAGGTGGGGGATTGGGATTAAAGGATACAGTCTATCCAAATTATTGATTTACAGTCTAAGCCCTAAACTTCATGAGATTCTTTCACTTATCAATTGAAATGCAATCTTCAGCCACCATCACTGAGTTTTCACATGCTCCTTCTCCTGCACCACTTTTTCCCAAGTCTCAGCTCCTGCCTCTGATGCCTCAGAATGAATAGCCCCCAAATGGCTTGCTTCTTTGCATTCTCAGCATAGTTATGGCCAGTCCCACCAGGCCAGGTGTTTCAGACTGCCTTTGCAGTATAAGGGTATAAAGACTGGGTTATGACACTGTGGCAGCCTGGACTGTAAACTCCAGAATAGGGATCTTGGGGTGTTTAGGGAGGCTTCTGCTCTCTAGCAGGGAGTAAAGGACACTGGTCCCCAACTTACTCCCTTTAAGGAAGTGTCAGAGAGGGGGAGAAGGAAAAAGTGAAATGTGTCTTCACGTTGGTAGCAGGCAGAAACAGTTGGCAACAAAAACTATACTAACAATGATGCCTATAGCAGCTTTCTCTTCCTCCTCTGTTCCAGTGATTTTTTTTTTAATTTATTTTTTAAATCAGCGTCCTATTCCTACTTCTACACTGAAACCCAAGCATATGACAGCAGCTCATAACAGGCATACTTGAACTAGCTGCAATAGCACAGATGTCAGCTTGGGCTTCACAAGGACTCTTGGTATTTAGTGCCTGATGTTCATGGTGTTGCACCTACACTGGTAGTATTATCTCACCCCGCTCATTTAAACTGACCTCAGGTAAGACTACTTGAGCTGCCAGCACAGCTTTGGGCTGCTGTCCAAACATACCTTAAATCATGAGTGGACAATTATTTTGGCTGAAGGGACACTAGGAATTTTCGCAAGCTGTTATGGGTGTGAAGGGGAGTGTTGAACCTGCCCTGGCTTGCTGGGCAGGGGGTACTGACGTGGCTCAGTGTGGGAGCGCAGGGTGGTTGTAGTTACTGCACATTGTTTAGTACTTCCATAACTAAGTACTATATAAATGCATAGTAGCACCAGTGCACAGCTTTTTAGTGATCCTAACTGCACAGTAGCCTAATATTACTGTGCAGTAGTGTATCAGCACAGTTTTTGCTCTGCATGCTACTATGCAGTAGAATTAGGCTACTGTGTAGTTAGTGTCTCATGTAGATGAGCCCATCCTGTAGCGTTAGGCCATTTAACAGTGTCTGGAATCCAATTCAGTTCTCAGTACTTCTTGGGATAGGCAGCTTACTTTCCCTATCCTAGAACATATAAAAGTTGTGGCCTTACACTTTAAATCTATTTAAATCTAAATCATGCACTCATGTAAAATGATTCAGCAAGCAGGGATTGTGTTTAGATTTCAGAAATAAGGTTGCATCATTTTTGTTGCTAAATAACTGCAACTTGCATACACCTGTGACAGAACTTTCTGTTGCAGGAAATAACTGCTCGTGTCAGTTCACTTTTCTTGCTCTTTCCTCCCTTGTTTTGCTGGGAGTTAATTTCAGTGCTCCCATTATAATTATTAAAGTACATGACCTCTGAACAGTGCCTTCAGTAACCCTGCACCTCAAAGCTAAAATCTACCTCCACATGCCACTAAATTATTGATAACCTTGAAAACCCCTACTGTTTACATGTTAAAAATTACAATCTCTACTAGACTATTCAGTTACCAAGTGACTCTCAGGGTCCCTCAACATGTGCAGGTAGTTTGATGGGATCTAACACATGATCCATACAATTGTGCCTCCTATCCTGCCACATGTACAAGGCAGGATGTGTGGTTGTGGGATCTAGCATCAGATCCTATCACACTTTATTGTTGCTACAAGGGAGAGCCCAACATTAGGGCTGTGCAAAGCTTCATTTGCTGATTTGATTCAACTTGATTCAGTAGTTGAATCTCCAAATCCAGATTGAATCGGGAGACCCTTTAATCTCTCCAAATTGAACTAGAACCCTTCAAAGTGATTCAGAGAGATTAGGAAAGATTTGATGACTTGGACATAGACACAGGTTTAAATGTTTTTTCTAGGTACCTCAAGGTACCAGGCAGCTCATGAATGTTGAGATGGCGGGGCGCATGGAGCACCCCACAGAAGCACAGGGGGGAGGTGAGTCTCCCCATTGTGCTTGACAGCAGCCCTGGAAATGGACTGGAAGCACTTTGGGTCCATTTCTGGGCCCACTGGGGAGTGCACTGGGGGGTCCCCCCCCCACACCTCTCCAGCTTGGTGACTGGTGCCTCCTGGGTCTGGGGGGCAGCCAGGATCCCCCTGCAGCCAATCACTGAGCCAAAGAAGTGCAGGGGGTGCCCCAATGTGCTCAGTAGCAGAACTGGAAGTGAACTGGAAGTACTTCTGGGTTGTCCACTGGGCACACAGGGGAGTCCCCTGAGCTCCTGTGGGACACTCCATCTGCCCAAGTATTGCAGCATTCACGAGTTGTGCCTGGTACCTTGAGGTATGTAGAAAAAACATTTTAAACTGTGTCTATGGCTGAATTGCTAATTCTCTGAATCAGCAATGAATCTTCAGATTTGGATTCAGCTGAATTGAATTGGGAACAATGATCTGAATGAACAAATCGAATCACTGTCCCCAATTTGGGCCGAATCTGAATCCAAATCAAATATGGCCTGTTCTATACACCCCTACCCAAGACTGCCATCTCAGGCTTCCCCAACACTAGCAAACAGCAAGCTCCTGCAGCCACACCTGATGCAGCTGGTAGATTTGTGGCCCTAGCAGCGCTCCCCAGCTGCCCAGGCTAAGAGTCCTGTAGCTGATAGGTCTCTCAGCCCCAGCAGCAGTGGTGTGCCTCTGTGGCTGAGAGATCACAGGAACTGCTGTCTCTCAGCTGTGGGGACAAAGGTTACACATGCAATTTAAAGCTGGATAGGAATCAGCTATACAGTTATTACCAGAGATCCTGTTTTTTTCTGATGAAAAAGACCTCCAATTTTTGGATTAAAAAAAAAACCCAAATCAACATTTTCTCATGATTAAAATATTATATATATTTGTGTGGATTTCCCATGCCACATGTTCGTCATTCCTGGAACGGAGGATTTAATGAGTAGAAAAGTCTGTGCTTAACTTCCATAGTAATTATGTGAAATACCTATAGCCCCAATCCTGCAAAAAGCTATTCCTATGTTCACCTTTAGTCATTATGGTTTAAGGAGAATATTCATATTGGCCAACTTCATGAATCTTAGAGTTGAATGAATCTCTCCTTGAATGAATAAGGAGAGATAACAATGAATTATTTTTGACAAGTAAAAAATAAACCAATTGGTGCATTTTTAATAATCCTGTGATAAAAAGATCTTTCTATTCATGTGCAATGGGTGCCTCCTGAGTCGGGGCGGCAATTTGTGGGCAGGCCAAAAGCCTCATATCCACTCCTATATTTCTGTGACAATAAATTGAGCAACAACAAAAAAGCTCTCTCGGGGGCCGGAGAGGCCTGACCCTACATGCTGCGGCTTAGTCTCCCTGCCCCCAACACAATATGCCATGCACCCACGTGGCAAAAAACTGCTTCAGGGTTGGGCAGGGAGTAGAGAGAGGCACAGCACACCACTATACTCCCACCCCTCCCTGGGCCACCCTCGCCACAACAGCTCTAGGCTTACCTTTCTCCCAGAATCAGGAACGGTACCTGTGCTTGGGGATTGGAGCACGCTCTTTAAAGGTAGGGAGATGGAGAGAAAGGCTGTGTGGGGGAGGGAGGTGGGGCAGCTCTCTGGTTGGGCAGAGCACTCTCTGATGCTCTGCGCTCCAGAGCAGTCAGGGAAGGTGAGGCTGGGTAGAGAAGCAGAGTGTGGTACCTGGCTGTACAGTTGGGGCGGCAGAGATCTGCTCCATGGCTGGCCCCATTCTGTGCGGTGCTGAGTTGGGATGCATCAGTGGGCCTCCCAGCACTTTTGAGGCCAGTCTCAGGGAGGGACGTGCCCCCCATGCCCTTCCTAACAGTCAACTGTGTTTCTATTATATTAAGTCATTTTGTTTAAAGTTTCTTTACCATGTCACAACACAAAGCAGAACTCAATTTTGGATTACTTGCTTTTAATCATGAAGAACAAACAGTGAAGGCAACTGTATGAAAAAAAATCATGATTTTCTTCACTATAGCTTTAGTTTTGTATGTTGTATTCCTGTCCCATAAATCTATGAATGGAAATCTTTGAATGGAAGACTGTTTTGCATGTGTGTTTTTTCTGACTTGTTTGTTTAGTACTTTGTACAATGCAGTGTCACTGCCATAAGCAGCCTTAGTCTAGGACAATATAATTGATTACTGTCACTAATAAAAATTAAATTAAATGACATTTCTGAAATGACAAATGTTCATAGATATTCAGTGAGCAGAAAACCTGGCACCTCACTGCTCACTCCCCTCTAGTCCCTCTGTGTTGCTATGATAACATAAAGGCATGACTGCTTCCTAGCAAAAGAAGTCCCCGTGCAGGTGGAGATCTCCAGCAAAGGTCTGCTGATGCTAGAACATGCTGTTTTCTCTATTTCCTTTGCATAGGGTTTCCATATCTGGCTTGTGTAGTTCTAGCATCACAGAATTACTGGCAGTCCCCTGGATTTTTCCCACCCTGCTATGCCTAGAGGAAACATAGTAAATCGGAGACATCATACCAAATTTGTAAATTATCCAGTCTGAATAAGTTACCTTTTTCTATTTTCATACCGAATCTGAAAATTAGTCATAGAAAATGTTTGAGGCAACTAAAATGTTCCCAGGTAATTAAGCAGGTAGTAATGTTTGAGTGTTTTGAGATCTGCAAATGAAAGGTACCACTAAAGTGCAACATACATTATCATTCTTTCAGTATGCCCTGGTAAAAGAGATTCAGTATAGCTTTCTATATTACTCACATTTTTTAAGTTCTTGCCTTTTGCCACAGCAGAATTAAAGCTATTACATTATATTATATTATTATAATGTAAGAATAATGAGATGCAGATATGAATAGTATCTTTATTAAGTTGCTTAAGAGGAAAGGCTTAGAGGATAAAAAACTGGGATTTCATCTTGGAAACTCCAGTGAGAATTTAATTTGCAGTTCAGTAGCAAGATATGTTAGCTACACAATAGTAGCTTATGTTAATCTGCTGGTAGCAGGGAATTATTTACTAGCTATCAAAGAAATCTCCTCCTCTTACAGAACAGAGTTCCTTTTTGGAGACAAGTTTTAACCTGCTTGTCTTCAAAGGTTTTCTAACCTCATAAATATAAATACCATTTGTTTGCCAAGCTTTGGTTGAAACTAAGGATGCCATAATACCTCTACCACCTGTGTGGTATTAGTGGCTTTTTGACTGCCACTGTTTAAATTGAACAGTTGGGAACAGCTCACTTATGAAATTACTTAGTTGGGAAACATTTGTCTCACAGAGTGGGTGATGCCCAAATCCAGAATAGTTAATGGATGTCAAGGATGAGGCAATGCCTGTGACACCTTATGAGCATATTTGCATGTTTGTTAGATCGTCATTGTGTTAATTGGTATAAGGGATTATTTCAGGCATGTGCTGATCTACACACAGAGAGGAAATCACACAAACACTTCTGATAGCCCTCACTGACCTCATTTATTGATAATTAAAGGACAGTGAGAAGAGCCAATTACTTGGAAATGCATCCTCTATCCCTTCTTGATGGGCTGTATAAATTAGTGTAATCAGGTTTGAGAGGCAGGGGGACACAAAGGGCAATATTCAGATTGGTCCCTGAAGGCCACTCTTGGGAAATAGGACACACAGGTTAGTTTCTTCTCAGGCTGAGCAGGATCTAGGAACCAAGTCCCCTAATTCCTGAGCTAGGACATGTACCACTTGCCCACTGTGCAAAAGATATGCACTATCAACACTGTGCTCATTACAAAAAGATTAGTAATGAGGTTGGGAGAGTTTAGGAAATTCCCTCCCTTGTATCTGGATTGTAGTGGAGTAGGAGGTAAGTAGGAGTTAAGTGCCTATCTGATCAGCAGCAATCCTAGTTTTCTCTGATTAAAAAAACCAAACAAACCCAAATTTTTGGATTAAAAAAAGTAACCCCTGATTTTTCTGTTGCTAAATCCACCATTTTTCCATGATTAAAATGAAGCACCACTATATATACATTTCTATATATTAAGGGTGTTTCAGTCTGGGATGCTTCTGAGCATGTGTAAAGACCTATGTTTAGCTCTGTATGAACCTTTAGGCTAGGGACAGATATTCAAAAAGCCTAAGCCTGAATTAATTCAATCTTCGCAGGTTAGTCTAACCTGCAAAGCTTGAACTTATTTGGATGTGGATAGACATTCCTTTTTCATTCCAGAAATACAGGTACATGCCTGCAGTGGTTTTGGATAGAAGCCAGGAGGGCGCTAGAGCAGTCCTCCCTTGCTTCACAGTGCTGATCTGAGGGGGGCATGGCCAGCCCCCTGCAGAACACTTTGATTATTCCCCCTACCCCCAAGCTGCCTGGCAGGGAATGTTTATCAACCCTCACTCAGTGTTTATCAACCCATTAAGAAAACAAAGCCCCTCTCCAAGCTCTTCTTAAACAGCTTTTCCAAGGAAGGACATTACCTGTTGATTAGCTCCAAAAAGCCTGTCTGCCTCTGTAATCTCCCGTAGCATGGGCCAGAGCCATGTGGTCTGCTAGCTAATGCTGTGTGTCTGTGTAAGGCAGAGGGATGTGGAGAACAATGCCAGTTTAGCAGGGAGAAGCCAGGCAGACTCTCTGTGCCTTCAAGTCTCTGCCAAGGCTGCAGACAGGGAGCAGAGGGGAGGGGCCAGCCCTCTGTGGAACAGAGAGCCCAACCCAGCACAGAGAGCATGCTGGGATGCTGGGGGAGTCTAGTTTATCTTAAACCAGCAAGGGGTCTGTGACAGACATTGCATACGCTGGTTTGAGCCAAATCAGTTCAGTCTGATGCATTTAACCAGGTTTATCTCAAACCAGTTTCAGCCACTTTCAAACTGGTTTAGGTGCACTGAAAATCTATTCTGTTATTGGTTTAAACCAGTTTCTGATCACAAACTGGTTTATGTGTAATGTCTGTCCCTAGCCCTACAGTCCAAAATGAAGATGCCAAAAAACCAAACAAAAAAAATTAGCATGGTGTTTTTATTTTTTTTCCCCCCAGACACCTAGAATCTAATTAGGTACTGTATTAAGCAGCTAACCTTTTACCCCCCAGTAAAATGCTCCAGCTTCCCACCATTTGTTTTGTCTCTGAAACTATTTAGGTGAGGAGCTTTTTTATGTATAGCGTTTAAGGAAATAATTACTGCAATAGGTTATAGTTATGAACTATAGTTAATAACTATCATAGTTATGAACTATAGTTATGAACGCTGCACATTACCATTAAAGAAATAGATAAAATATTAACACAAGTCCATACCAGGCCAATAGTTACTGAAAGATGTTATCATTAGATTGGGGTTTAGTGGTCTGTCTGAAAGGAACCGTAGTGATTTCAATTTGGTTAATTCTAGACAAGTGTTCATATCATGTAGGACATGTCTGCATGTGCAGTTAATGTGACTGAATACATTCTGATGTAATTTGAGCCAGAGTAAACTAATCTGGATGTCACCATCTACATGTGCATTTATTTTAGCACAATAATTTATTCTGCCATTGGATAGTACTTGTGTCTGATAGCACTATCTGACAATACAGTAAATTAGTCTACACTGACCTAATTTCCATGCATGTATAGAGTGACACTTTACTGTGCAGTAAATCAGTTTACTGCACAGTAGAGTGCAAGTGTAGACAGGCCCAGAATGATTAGTTTGCATTCTAGTTTAATCTAAGAGGTCAAGAAGTAAATGAGCATGAGAAATCTTCTGTCTCTTTGAAATTGTTCTTCCAGGTTAAAACTAACCTGGTCTTAACCTGCCCATCAGATCTGCTTAAACAGTCTATATTTGCATTTTTTTGAAAAGCAGATGACATTGGTTTCTCAGGCTGCTAATCTGGTTCCCCTCACAAGCATTCAGTTATTTTTGTAAATTATTTTGTTTGCTTTTTTCACAAAATTACTGCTAAAGAGAACCTGAGTGAAGTCAATAGCAAAATTTGCCTTTGACTTCAGGAGGGCTTACATTTTCACCTATTTTGAAATCAGGGCATTGCATGATTATGACTTCTGGAAGTGAACAGAATTGTACAGTAGTCAATTGAAGAGCATTGTTTTGAGCAGAACCTTTTGATTTTCAGATCTGTGCCCATGCAGAAAATAGGCAATAAATCAAAAGATAAGCAAGCATACTAAATGTAGGTGTAAACATGTCTAATTTTTTTTTAAACAGGAAATCAGATAGATAAATTGCTACAAACTATTTGGGGAAAGAAAGGAACCCTCCAAAATCTTAATGTAAAGTATGCAGAATGAGAAAAAAATAATAGAAAAGCAATAATTTAGGCATTCTTCAATATGATGCTTCAAGTTTTGCAAAGCAGTCCACTTCTATATGTTGCTATCTTATTAAAATGCACCAGAGGTTAAATGAAATGGAATGTTTATACCAGCTGTTACAAGAGAAGTGAATTGAAGATATGCAATAAACAAAGATGGGAAGTATAAAAACACATCCTGTATATTTGTCTGTATTTCTTTGACTCTACAGATAGATGGCTCTTCTCCTGCTTGAACAATTTATATGTAACTGCACTTCATTTCATACAGTAGCCTTTTCTTTTATAAAATATTGATTTAAAATGTTACCACGTAACATTTTAAACTTGAACTTTGATCTTTCATACTTAGTGTTGCCTTGTTGAAATATTTAGAAGTACAATATTTTCCACGTGAAAAGTAAAATTAGAACTGCCCTATGGTAAGCTTGGTTAATGCACTATCCTCAGATCACAGGAGACCTAGACTGAACTTCATCTTTCTAGTGAAAAATGAATTTGTAGCAATTCGCAAACTCTAGGCAACACTTTGTGTGTATGGTAAAAACCACTTTGCTGTCTCTGCTGCCTCTACTATCTTTATGTGTGCTTAGGTGAACTAACAAAAGCCTCAAAAGAGACCTCTAATGGCTAGAAGTGCTTTAAAATATGGTATCTTCTTCTGAGCAGTGTAACTGAAGGAGTGATTAATCAATTCAATTTGTTTTCCATGTAGGGAAAGAAAATGTTTTCTGTTTACTTTGCCAAACATATAGAATGCCTCTTCACAATATTAATATGGAACTGACCTGTGAATATTAATATGAACTTACAAATTAAAAAAAGACAATGTAAAATATTAAATATAGACAAATAATGACAAATAGTATAAAATATTAAGTAAATATTAATATTAGTTAAATGTACATGCTTAAGCCTGCCCTATTAAATTTGCACAAATTGGGATTAATTTCAGTGGGGTCAATGGAGCTGTGCCTCTTGGAAAATATACTTGAAATGGAAGAATCATGAAATTGTGGTACACTGCTTTTCATTCATTGGGTTTTAAAACAGGAAATTCACTCCAATTGGAATATGTTTCAAATATTGTACCCATGATACACAACCAGGGGTGAAGAAAACAGTTGATATATTCAATCATCCAGCATAATTTAGTTTACACTTCATAGCACAAATCTAGTCACTACTAGTGACCTGGACGTTAACTTAACCATGCTAGCTTTTCATAGGAAGAGGTTGCTATACACACTGTCTATTTTGTTTTTTTCTGTGTTTTTTCCCCTGTATTAAAATGTAACTCAGAATCAAATTACTGTTGAATTCGTCATTTTGGACACCTATATATGTGATGAATCTCTGCTAAGTAGCGCATGTTGGATCAGACTCCATTAATCAAGTTGACTGCGAGTCTGCCGGAGGGTGCTAATTAGCACACACTAGCAGCTACCATGTCATTCAGCATCCCCACACTTCAAAGTTGTGGCCAGAGTGCTTTAACTGAAGCTTGTAGAACAAGTTTCAGTTACAGCACCCCCATTGCCATTTTGAAGCATGGGATGCTAAATACCTGTGCCTTAAGGTTGCAGGAGCCTTAATTGGAGTGACTCTCAGAGCCACTCTAATTAAAGTGCCCCTTGCATAGCATGTATATAGATACCAATAGACAGAAGTTACATATAAACCACTGTAAGTGATCAGAAACCAGTTCAAATTTGTAACACAACAGAAGTTTGATGCACATAAACTGCTTTCAAAATGACCAAAACCAGTTTGAGATAAGCCTGGATGGATGTAGTATCAGACTGAACTGATTTAGTTTAAATCAGTTTAAACTTTTGTCCCAGATCCCCTCCAGATTTAAGTTAACTCACAGGCCCCCAGCATCCCAGGATGCTTTGCACTGCAAACTCCCCCTTGAAGGGTGGACAGGCTAACCTTGGCTCAAGCTGGATGCTCCAGTCAAGCAGGGAGGTGTGCTTAACCTACTGCAGGCACATGGCTGCATTTCCAGAAACAAAAGAGATTGTCTGTTCACTTGCTTAATGATTCAGTTTACAGAGTTGAGACTAACCTGCAAAGATTGAATTGATTCAGCCTCAGCTACATTTGAGTGACTGTACTTAGCCAATCAGATTAGCAACTACATTTTTAACTGTAATTTAAGTGATCTGCTGACGTTAGGATCACTGAATCATAGAAATGTAGAGCTGGAAGGGGCAGAAGATCATCTAGTCAAAAATTCTACTCAAAGCAGGATCATCTCTATCCAAACCATCCTCTACAATATTTGTCTATAATATACTTAAAGCTACACAAACAACCCTATTGTTCAAGCACAAGACATATTATCTGAAAACACAAAAACTATCTTGACTTGCCACAGACAAAAGAAGGGGTAAGAGGCTCTTAATGTCTTCCTGGTACAAGGTTCATTAATATATACTTAAGAGAGCTAAGGAATCTTAAGAATTCATAGTGTCCACATATGCCAATATAGGGATGCACCATTTTGTACAATTATAAGAAACTGAAGAACAAACAAGACATTTCTTTGTTCCGTGCACAAGGTAAATTATTAACAGCCTAAATAAGTTTCAAATCTCAGAAATCTGTATGCAAAGTGGCAAGTTTCAGATGCAGCTGAGCAAGATGAATAAGACTTTATTCTGCAATCAGAAAGCTTGGCTGTCAAGTAACCATTTTATACTGTGAAAAAAAGGACTCAAGAAGAAGGGTTGGGAAAATTGTTGCAATGCCTCCTGTATCAGGTACATGCAAAATAAGAAACATGTTTGCTCTATCATGACTGCATGAAAATACAATAATGAAACAGTGAAGTAAAATCCTCAGATTGAAGTACATGCTATGTACCACAGAGCTAACCAATGGACAGCTTTAAAGTGAAGATATGCCATTCTGGTAATACTGTAATTCATTTTACACAACAACTACGCTAATTTTAGTAAGATTACTGGGATATATGAACAAACAAAAAATAAATTTGTATTGTGCAGATTTGCTGATAGAGAAGTTGACATGTCAGTGAACACTTGAGAACTTATATAATCTATTTCTATTTATTTTACATATTTTTATTCCCTCATTCCTTATAACTATATGAGTATTTTTAGTAAGGGTAGGGCATCTGTTTCTTATGTATCAGCTCTTCTGGCAGGGAATATCTTTTATAGGCCAGATTTTCTTTGACACTAGTGTGGTAACTCAATACACATAAAAATAAAACTTTTTGTCATCTCAAGATTCAGTACTAAGAAGCATCATCTCTAGAGTATGTTGCTGAAGAACCGGGACTACATATCCACACTGCCACACCTACACAACTGTAGAAGTTTCCATTCTCTACATGCATGTTAGTCTGGCCATTAGCTAAACATCTGACAAGTACATGGTTAGAATTCCAAAAACAATGTACTGATGTATGTACAGACAGCATTGCTACATAAGTAATTGATTGTTCTATGATTTTTGCTTTAAATGCAATCACAATTTAAATTTATATATATATTTTTCCATTACTGAACATAAAGGGTTCTTTTAAATTTATTATCATTAAAAGCCTATATTACCATGGTGTCTAGCCATTACAAATAGGGGATCCTATTATATAAAGAGCTACAAAAACTGTACCTGAAGGAGTTTGCAGTTAAGAAGGAAAAGGCATATTATTGGTGGGGGAGAGAGAAACACAAAATGAAACACTATGTCAATGGCTCTGTGAATGAATGAAAAAGGATCAGACATCCCAGACTGTCCCAAAGCCAGAATTAATTGCCTGTCTCTCTGAGCTTAGCCACCATTGGATGCCTGATGTCATATAAGTGGCAACAGAGGTTCTTGGCACAGGGTTCTGACAGAAAAAAGTGTGCCCTTTGTACAGTTTATTGTGACTGTTTGAGAGGTATGTATTGCAAGTGGATACTGGAGGCTGGCATTACTTGTAAAACTAGGCTGAAGGATAATGTGATAAAAGACAAGTATTTACACAAGTTTTTCAGATCACAACCAAATTTAACACCATAACTAAAATAAATGACCGCTGAAAACCAGACAGAAAGATCAAGCATTCCCACAAGCTTACCTTCAGGCTCTCTAATCTTTCTTCCCACTGCAGACTTTCGAAGCATGCTCCGTCCTGAGTTAAACAAGCTAGTTAACTCGTCAAGAGGACTGGTCAAAGGTCTTGAGCTTGTAGGACTGTATGGAAGTGGAGATGATGAATTGGAGTTTGATTTCCTGTGGTCAGCTCTTGTTACCTTCACTGGGGAGTATGGCAGCTTAGCGAATGGGGAAGTTGAACCTCCAACTTGAACGGGATTTGGTCTCTGAGGTACTTTTGACAGATCTGAGTTTGTTCCTGTTTTCCCTGTATTAACCAGAAAAGCAGCACAAGTCTCTGGGGGGAAAGCAAAATGTGTGGAAACCCGATAAGAAACAGATGGAGGCATAGGAGGAGGTGGTGGAGGGAGAGGAGGAGGAGGAGATGAAGGAGGAGATACCTTGCCAGAAACATTAAATCCAGACAAACCAGGGGATGCTGGCCTTTCATTCTCCCCTTTCTGGTTTTTGGAATATTGTGGGGATAGCGGACTTGAGCCCTCTGATTGTACAGGATATTTTAAATTAGTTTCCAGGACAGGAAGCTTTTTCACTTCTAGGGGAGTTAGAGGTGATTCATCAGAAGCAGGAGAACATGTTACAGGGGTCGGAGGGAAAACAAGTAGTGGTGGCCTATGTGGAAGCAAATTTGGGAAGGGGGCTGGAATGTCACAAGGGTCTTTATAGCTTGAGACAGCTTGGCTGTTTGCATCAAGTTCTTCAATTGTTCCAGCTTTTTTGCTCTCAAGCAACAGTGGAGGAGATCCAGTTACTATGGGAACAATTCCATTACCATTGCTACTTTCTTCTGGTAAAAAATATTTCATTTCTTCATAAACAGATTCACCTTGGTCTGGGCTTTGTGCTTCAGTGGAATTATTTTTCATAGCATTTCCTACCATTTCAATATACACTGGTTCATTTTCCTCCTCTTCCTGTGACATATACAAGCTCAACATGCTGTGATGGGGCCCATCAGCAGACGCTGCTCTTTGTATTGTTACAATGTCATGACCACCTGTTTTAGTTACGGGGCTTGATTGTTTCATATCCCCAGGCTTTTGGCCAGATATCTCTTCATAAGAGCCACTCAGTTTTGTATTGGGACTTCTTTTTGGTTTCCTGGGAGGAATCTTTTTCATAGTGCTATAGTCATCACTGTGTGGTCTTGGTCTCATCAATACTAGGAGAGGGGGAAAAAAGCATGCATTAGTAACAAGACAAGGCCCATTACTTATGCAAAATGAGGTCTTACATATGCTTGTACTTCAACCTTACAAGACCACATCTAGGGAGTTCGCAGCAGGGGGTATTCACCAGATGAATACTGAATCGGCATAACTAGGTTTCACCTACTCGCCTGGAAACAGGTGTAGGCATTGGAGAAGGGAGCAGATGACTCATCCCACTTGGTGACTGGTCTCTTTGGGCCATGGTTATCTGGTAAACATTATGGCAGTCTCAAAGCTTAAGGATGGAACATGTTAGCCGAAAGCTATATGTTGTTCCTGACAGTTCCCCAATCTTTCATGCACATTGGACAAAAACAAGCATAAAGAATCTGATCGAGTAATTTCACATTTATTTAGCACTGAGCACCTGGAAGGATCCAAAGTGCTTTAGAAATGATTGTGTGTATATTAGTATAATATGTATTAGCATTTATAAAGACATGTATATCCATAGCTATAGCTATATATATAAACATTATACATATGTGGTATATGTAAAAATTGTCAATATTTCAAACATCTATCCTCTCTCTATGCTGGACAGATTCAGTGGAACCTGCTACAATTTCACTGGCTGGGTATGATGGCCTCAAATGAGCCATATTGGACTCAAGATTCCCATATCTCTCCATCTCATATACACTTCTCTCTCTTCAGGGGAGCACAAAAAGGTGACTGTTGGGGAGAGAGAGGGGAAGAGAAGAGGGATAGGGAAGATGGAGTTATCTTTGAAGATGTGACAATATCAGTCATCATACAAAGGTGATTTTCTGAAGCTTCCAGCCACTCTCTGAGTGGCTGCAGAATCATTGCACATGATTTTACATCCTGCCTGCAGCGAAGGCATGATAATTCCCAATAACTTTAGTGGATATTCTGTGCAAAACCTGATTATTCAGGGTTAGCAGAGAATGTGAAAAGCTTTCCACCACTGTCCCTTGTAATATGAGGGGTGAAAAGGACGTAGGATTTTTTTTTTAATCAAAACTGCAGTGCATTGAAACATATTTGAGACTTTCATTTTACTTTGGTCTGAGTGGAGGAGAACTCTAAGTGAATTCTAACATTATATATAAATCATGGCTCTAAGTAGCTATCTCCAGAATATTCATTTTTGTATATTCATATTTATGTGGAGAGAAATAGTGGATAGTTTAAAGCTAGCCTGGTAAAATTCAACATTCAAAATTTTCTAGGTGAGCTGCCAAGGGAATGATACTACACTGTTTAAAAGGTGAAATAAAACAGTAAGGCAGGTTGGTAAAGCTGATGGAGCTTATTTATCTCCAGGGGGGATTCTGTAAATAGGTTTTTGTTGTTGACAAACTAGGAAATTAGGACAAATGAGTAGTTATTTACTGATTTAGGACCTACTGATAAATCAACTGATTTTCTTTACTACTACTGAAAGTATTCTAAGGAAACAAGACTTTTTCAGGGCACCTGAAAATGTTTTAAAGGATCAAAGTAAAGAAATCAATATCCTAAGGCAATATACGTGCATATTTCTCCCATTATGCCTAACCTTCATTAGCAGTTTCCTTAGAAGCTGCTGACAAGCAAGCACTAACAGCCTCATACGAAGCACTCAGTCGTGTGTTGGGGTCCCTCTTTGGTTTGGGAGGGGGCTGTTTCCTTGGTGATGGCAGGCTATTACTATCATCCATGCTGAACACAGAGTGCAGGGAGGGGGATCTGATGGATGATCCAGCCACAGAATGTACCAAGCCATCCACTGCCATGGGGATAGGCACGGAGGTGGAATGAAAATGCTTAGGCATTCGACAGCCAACAAATTTGTCCTCAGAGACCTTCCCAGCCCTGTCTTCAACTCTGAAAACATAGAAAAGATGCCCAGATGCATTATTCAAATGACAACAATGAACCTGTTCATGCAAACATAACAACAGCTTTTTGGTAAACAATCTCCCAACATCCCTGCTGTGCCTAGGGGATGTGTGTAGTAATCTTCTGACATACAAATCCAGATAATGCTGCTAGCATTTCCTGTTTCATGATAAATCAGGACACTGGACTTACTTTACACAAATGTAGCTTTTCCTTAAGCAGTTTCATATTGTTGATCAGGCATTCACTGAATTAATTGTTCACACTTTGATTGTTAGGCACAATCAAAAGCTAGGTTTTCAATCTGAATGATAATTTCTGGGAAATCCATTTTAATAGAAAGTTAGTGAGGCAGCAAATACTGAGCCTTTATCACCTGTTTCTAAAAAGACAATTATAAATTCTACTTATGAAATCCAAATCTCTAAAATATTAGGTTACCTTTCAACTGATGAATTTAGCTTCCTATTCTATTATACCAATATACCTACAAATGTGTTCCTGTTTAACTCCTATTTGTCATTTCAGTCACAGTGGCAAAATTATGACTGTGCTTGTTGCAGTGATTGCACTTAATATTGTTAGTGTTTCCAATGCACACTAGAAAATACCATTGCTAATTCCATCCTATTAAAATAGTGAAAATGAACTTAAAAATCAAGAATTTCTTATAAGAAAATCACAACACCTTCTAGACATTTAAGAACCTCTTTATAATTTAGAGTAGCGAAACACTGTCTAGGAGATGTCAGAACAATCATTTACAAACAAGTACCTCAGCATTTTTTTTTTTTAAATTGTATTTCTGCATGGCAGATCACCAGCAGAGCTGGAATTCAAATACAGGATCTAGCCAGCTGCCCAAGTAGTAAATGCAAGAAGCTAAAGATGAAAGTTTGGTGTTCGGTAGATAATTTGTTTTCACTGTAATGTTTAATTACAGTCTTTCCTACAAAGGCATTTCCTTCAATATGTAATCATGGGGCTATTTGAAGCTAATTAAACAGACACATTGTCATTTTCACTTTAATAAAAATCACTGAAACTGGCAATGAAAGCATAGGGGAGCTGTTTTTGAGAAGATGCAATGAGTTGGAATTACATTCCTATGGAATAATAAACATTCCTAGGACCAGTGACTTACAGGCACAGATAATAAAGTTTCTGTTATCATTGCATGTGCCTGTATTGAACCTATAGAGAATGAGGCTATAATATTTACTAGATCTCATAGAAATCATAGAGAAGTAAGGCTGGAAGGGACCTCCATAGGTCGTCTTGTTCAACCCCTTGCCTGAGGAAGGATCATCCCTTTCCAAACCATCCCATACAAATTCATAATCTAAACTCTTTCATGATCTTACAGTCAACTCTGATGCAGCACAAGACATAACAGAGTAACTAACTTGGCACAGGTAAAGCAGGGAAACCATGACAGCTAATGTCCTGCTTCTGTACAAGGCTGTTAATATACACTCACGAGATCCCAGGTAGAGGGCCACAACCCCTGCCATACAGGAAGGCAAGCTCCTGCCTCCCCCCTCCACCCCCCCCGGCCGCCTTGCACGCGCACACAGTCTATATCAGTCTGATAAAGGCATAACATTCCTTCCTGACCTAAAATATGGCAACCAGTCTGACCCTGCATGGAGGGGCAAGACCCTCTAATCAGGAATCTCCAGCTTTAAACCCCAGCAGAAGCATTGGCACACCCAGTCAAACTCCCCACCCAACCTTGGCTGCAGCCAGCATCCAATGAGTCTGTGTAAAGCTTAAAAAGACCCCTCTGACACATGTAGCAGCAACTAGTTCTAAAAATGCCAAGCAAGGCTAATTTTTCATCCATTTTAAGGTAAGAAGAAAGGATCATCTTTGCAATCTGCCTTTTCCAATATAAGGTGCTTGTATGACTCTGGACTTCTTACTCATTTCTAGCTTGTCTCTATCAGTTTGGCATATGTATCTAGAAATTTAAGTTAGACGTTTCTTTTAGATTAAACCTCTACTTAGGATCTATTTCTTTTAAGATTAAAAAATATTTATTCATAGATAATAAATGCTTTAGAAACTTAACTGCGCAAGCAACTACATATGAGAGTACTGACTGAGTCAGATATAACATGAATGTTGTTGTTTTACATACCTAAAATAAATTACCTGATATGGATTCACAAATTAGGAAGTGTCTAATGCAAACTGGCAAGTCAATAAAACAGACATTTAAAAAGAATACAGTCAAATTTACATAGGTGGAATGCAGGGGCGATTTGAGCCTTATAGACTAACTAAACGAGAGATGCTTTTATAAACAGCAAGTTACTTCATCAGACGCTATAAGCTGCATCTCTGATTTAGTTAGTCTATAAGTGCAAACTGACCCTGCCTTCTTCATTGCTTTACACTCATATGACTAATTACCTCTCCCTGCTTAAGTTTACTGAGAATTATCATTATTGCCATGACTACCTCAGCATAGCATGGACTGCACCAAGAAATATAGGGGCACTTGGATTCCTGAAGTTAGAGAAACTACTTTCTCCCCTTACCTTTTGGGGGCTTCCTCCTGCCTTTTACTAGTCTCTAACTTTTCCCTATTGTAAGCAGAATTCATTTCATTACGAAGTCGGTCATTTTCCCGAGCTATGTCAGAAGCATTCTGTATGACCAAAGCATCGTACGCTTTCAGTCCCATATCCTCTGCATTTTGCAGGAAGCTTTTGATTGAGGTGAACTCTTGCTGTTTGACGCTCATCTTCTGCAGCAAGCGCTGGCGGGCTAGAAATCCTCTTACAACTGCCATAATGGAACAAAAATATGGACCAATGAGACATAATTTAACAGTAAATAATGTAACACTATTGTGCATTCATCTGTAAATTGCATAGTTCAATCAATACCCTCTACAAAAAGAAAAAGAAACACTATTCCCTCTCTACTAAAATAGACAATACACATTTTTTTGCTCCCTGTTTCAGTTCTCCCCTTGCATATGTTACTACTTTGGCATCTCCTAGGAAGTGTAAGGGTTAAGATTATTATGAGGATTTAAAAGAGCATTTGTCTCATGAGTAAATCTATATAAATAACTCATTTTTTGGATTGACTGTAAATATAAAAAACTAAAGAATGTCAACTTCAAACAATTTATTTTTTTCAGTGAGAAAAAAATCAAAGAAAAAATTTCAGGTAAGATGGAACATTTCTTAATAAAAGGTTTTACACCATTTTAAATGTTTTTAAAACACTTGAATGAAAATAAACTACAATATAATAAGAAAAATACAAATGTTTCATTAAAAAAATGTAAGGATATAACATTTACAATTTTTCAAGTTTTTTGTTTCTTTTCAGGTAAAACTTAAATTTGACACAAATCTGTAAAATGTTTACCTGACAACTTCACACTTAAGTTTTTAGAAAAAAAAATTGACCAAAATAGTCATTCATTGCTACTCTCTGTCAACCTCCCTATACTGAGAAAGAATTATGGTATATTTTCCACTATAGCCAGTGTTTATATTTTGCGTATGCATCTCTTCTTGTTATAATAAAAATATATTATTTGCCTATCTGTGGATAGCAGTCTAGTTAAGGACATTGTAGAGAAGGATGAAGTATTTAATGCATTTTTTTTTTACTTCAGTCTTTAGAAACAGTGGCAACTACCAGATGAGGAATACAGTTGACAGCAAAGATAGGGAAAGAGACAAACAGCATAGAGTAGTGGAAGAACAGGCTACAGAAGCTAGATGCTTTCAAGTCAGCAGGTTGGATAGGATGTACCCTAGAGTACTAAAGGAATTGGCTGAGGTAATGCCAGAGTCCTGTCTGAGAACTCCCAGAGGTCAAGTTGGCCCCAGCTGATTGAAAAAGGGCAAATGTAGTGTGCATCTTTGTGAAAGGGAAGAAGAAGGATCTACAAAATTATAGATCAGTCAGCCTGACCTCGATACCTGGCAAGATCATGGATCAAGTCCCCAAGGAATCTACTGTTAAGCACCTAGAGGAGAACAAAATGATAAGGAACAGCCAGCATGGATTCACCAAGACTCAGTCATACCTGGCTAGCCTGTTTTCTTTCTATAATATCATAGAAAGATTGGCTCTGTGAACAGTGGGAGATCAGTGGATGTGCTATACCTAAACTTTAGCAAAGGTTTTGACACTCTCTCACAACATTCTCATCAACAAGCTAAGAAAATATAGACAAGATGAAAGTACTTTAAAGTAGATATCTAACTGTTTGGATCACAGTGATTAAGGAGTAGTCTGAACAATGGATGAATCAGGGATCCTGGGTTTCGCTGACAAAAAACCCCGTTTTTCAGATATAAAAAGTAACCCCAATCCACATTTTTCTGTGATTAAAATGAAACACACACACACACAAACACACAAGTGTTAAAGTGTTAAAACTTTTGTGCTGCACCATCATCATGTATATTTTCTACATGTATTATCACTTTTGTCCTCCTCCAAAAAAACCCATACAAAATGATTTTTAGAATGTTTCAGAAAATTATTCTTGAGACCATTTCTTCCATCCATCTACAAAACCAGTTGCTGTACAACTGTACATAACTCAGAAACTAAAATGAATATATGTAAATGTCATATACCTCAAACTTAAAAAAAATAATTTTCTTCACGTAAAAAAAATCCCAATTTTAATATTATGCATATTGTAGCAGGACACTAAGGTGCCTGCTACTACAAGAGCCAGGAAGGCTCATCAGGTGCTGGTTGCCAGGGCAACAGGAGGCAGAAAATGATCCAAACCTGCCAGTGGTCAGCTGGCTATAAGGAGCAAGGCCTGGCTCTTATGAGGAAGGAAGGGGGAGCTGAGGTCAAAGGCAGTTCCTGACTGGCATCTAAGACAGAAGGAGCTCCTTGCCAGCAGCCAGAGAGAGAGAAGCCTGGAGCAGTGATGCGAGGAGAAGCCTGACTGCAGGTACTGCTAGTAGGGTAAAGAGTAGCAGCTACAAGATGTCCCAGCAATGTCGTTACTGCCAGGTGGCTTAGGTTTAAGTTGTAGCCAAGAGGCTTGAGTTTATGTTGCAGTTAATTTAACACAGGTGGTTTGGGTGAGGCTATAAGGGGATGGAGGAGGCCTCATAGGGGACTCACGGTAAACTGAGGACCCTAGCCCCAGTGGGGGCATGAAGTTTAGGGGTACAGACCCCAGCTCCAGAGTGGAGCCCAGTGAGAGGGCAACCTCGCAGGGGGAAGAGCCCAGCATGGGCACGGAGAGCCCCAGGAGAGGGGCGACATACAGAGAAGGCCCGCAAGACTTAGATATGAAGGACACCCGGAGCAGGAGAACTGTGGCCAAGTGGAGGAGAGGTAGCCTCCCTATAAAAACACTTATCATCAAAGTTGTGGCAGGCCAGAATAGGAGGGTGCAAGTCTGAAGCTTGGCACAGTAGAGGAGGCGGCAAGGGCTAGCACAGCGACCCTGCCGTCCCTCCTGTTACACATATCATTGCTTTCCATTGTGCTTCCCACTGGATATCCAGTGTTTTAGGATTATTTAACTGACAGAAATATTTCTGCGATTTTAGTACTTTGACTTCCATCTAGTAAAAACAAATATAAAAAGGATTCATCTCATTCCTATGCTTCAAACAGTTAAAACCATTGATAAGGTTGCCAACCTTTTTACAGATAACCACACTTTTTTACTGACACATGTTTTTATTGACATATATTTTACATAATGTAAATGCAACCCTTCTGCCAGTCCCTGGATGGCAGTGATATGGCAGGATTCAAATGAAGGAGTTGAACACTAACCATGATAAAAAGTTAGACTGTCAGTAAAAAGTTTCTATGTAAAACATATTTGCTTGGATTAGTAACCCTGTTTGATTGTAGCAATGGATTAGAACAGGCTGCTCTCCTTCTGGAGTCTCCTTCTCAGCCCCACATGCTGACATCCCTAACCTACCCTGTACAATGCTGTTTGCACCACACCCGACCCCTTAGTCTTACCCTTGTTGGCCCTATTTTTCCTGTCCCAACATGGAACTCTACCCACCACCTTTTCTCTTCCTGTCTTGCAGCTCTGTTCCCCTCAACTGTAATTTTGAGATGGCAGCTGCGAGAGCCAGGCTTTAATGGAAATGTATCATAGTATCATAGTACCTAGGGTCAGAAAGGGCCTAGAGCAGGCCATCTAGTCTGACCCCCCGCCAATGGCAGGAAACGAGTGCCAGGGTCACAGG
>JAGPOW010003316.1:95832675-95844916 GCA_030014935.1 Caiman crocodilus
ACAGCTCGCTTTCCACCCCCTCGTCCAAGTCAGCAACGAAGATGTTGAACAGCGCGGGCCCAAGGACCGAGCCCTGGGGGACCCCACTGCTCACATCTCACATCTCATGACATGTAAACTGTCATAGTCTGCCATTATAAACAAGCTCAAAATAGATGAGCCTTGTGAATCCAAACTCAGCACTTTTTGGACATTAACAATATTGGTATACTATCCTTTCCTGTGTTTCAAAAAATCAAACCCTGGTACCTCCTAGAAAATGTCATTTAAAATATATAAAGAAAAAGAAGTTTAATAATGGAAAACTGTGGATTTTGGGTTACTTTTTTAAACTGAAAATTGAGGATTTTTTTTTTTTAAATCGGAGAAAACCAGGATCCTTATTTATGAGAGCATTTATACTGATGTACAGTTTAATGGGTTTGAACCCATAATATTTTCTTGGGAAAGTAATAAATGCATATTTAGAGCACACTGTCAGAATCCACTGTTCATAAATATAAAAAATGGCAGAGTTTAATGACATACAATTGTTTCTCCCCATCTTCTGCTTTATTTAAAAATATTTTCAATTAAGACATTTGCTTATCCATAACCTATTCTCAGTCAAATAGGATATAATAAAGCAACAAGTATTTGAAGGAAATGGTATAAATTAGAATACACTAAGATTTTTTTATTTATTATATATCAAATGCACAAATACTGAATGGGAGATAACTGGCTCTGTAGTAGCACAGCTGAGAAGGATCTGGAGGTTTTGTTGGTTCATAGACTTAACAAACCATCGTTTCTAGAAACAATGGCCACAAGTTGACAGAGAGATTTAGGCTGAACATAAGGAAGAATTTCTTCACAGTAAGGGTTGCCAGAATCTGGAATGGGCTTCAGGGGAGGTGGTGCTCTCCCCTAACTCGGGGGTCTTCAAGAGGAGACTGGACAAGCACTTGGCTTGGGTCATGATCCCAGTGCTCTTCCCTGCCCAGGGTCAGGGGGTCAGACTCAATGACCTACTGAGGTCCCTTCCGACCCTAATATCTATGAATCTATGAATGTGACAGTTTCAAAGAAAGTAAATATAATTTGGAGCTGCATCCAGAGGAATATTAGGTATAAGTGTATGCATCTACATGAGAAGTTTACTGTACATTTAACTAATGAGCTCTGCAGTAAAGGATCACCATCTACACATGCAGTGCTATTAGGATAGGACAGAGTAAACTAATTAACTTCACTGTAGGATAGTACTGCCAAACAAAAGTACTATCCTAAGACAGAGTTATTTTCTCCTCCACAATGCCTATGTAGACATTAACCGGGATGGCTGGGGCACAAGGTTGCCTCAGTGAAGGGCAACCCTAGCCCTACACTGAAGCACCCTTGTGCCCTAGTCAGCCCCTGTGCAGTACGTTGACCCAGGGGAAACAGCCCCAGGTTGACAAGCTGATCCCCAGGACTCAATTACAGCCAGGGCTGTTCTACCCTGGCTCAATGCGCTATGGTCCTGATCACACATGCAGAAGTGGCATCAAGAAGCAATAAATGTTGGTGCAAATTGTGCCAAAGTTTATTCAGCTACATTAATTTCATGTATAGATCCACTCAGTATCACTTTACTTTGTACTAGTTAAACTTCACCTGGATTTAACACATAAGAAGAATGCGGAGAAGTTGGACACAGTTCAGAGACAGGCAACAGAAATGATAAAGGGGTTGGAAGGCAAGCTGTACAGGGAAGAGTTGAGAGAGTTATGTATATTTAGGTTGGAAAAAGGTGATCAAATGTATATAGTAGCATACATAGTAGCAGTTGAAAGGCTGCCACAAAGAAAAGAGAGAACAACTGTCCTCCTTTCCTACAGTGAGTAGGATACATAGGAATGGTTTTACATTACAGGCAAAGTTGTTTTAGATTAGATCTTAAGAAGAAACACTTTTATAGTTAGAAGAGTAAGGCAGTTTGATAGACTGCTCAGGGAAGTTATGAAATCTTCTGTATTGGAGTTTGCAAGGCAAAGCTAGATAAACATTTTGACAGGAATAATTTCAGAGTAGCATTTCTGCATTCATACACGAGATGAACCTTAATGTCCCTTCAAATTATGTGTTTTTGGAGGGGGGTTGTGCTAAAGAAAGGGAAAAGTGACAACCATACCAATAGATCTATAACGGGGGTTAAGAAAAGGATTAGTGCTGGCTATATCTCCAGGAAGACTATTAAGAGAATAGGCCCAGAATAGGTATTGGAATAATCAATTTAGATGTTATTTATTAGATCTGGGAATAACATTTTGACAAAACAAAATGCCAGGAAAATAGGCTGTTTCTGAAGCTTAAATATTTTGTAGATATCTTTGTCAATTTTTTTGCCAAAGAGAAATTTGGAGAAAGAAATTTTTTCACCCTGCCGCACATACTTCTTAATGTGTAAAGCTCAGATTTTAAATAGAAAAGGACCCTTTTCATATGATTTGACTTTTATGATATTTGAAAAGTTTTTCAACCCAGAGCAAAAGGAAAACAACTTTTTAAACCTCAAGACTTGCTGTGAAACATGATCACCAATCTATAGCCACCTGTACTGTTCATAATGCTATGCCTTCCTGCGCTATCTCCCCACTGATATTGCTCCCTAAATATCTGAGCCCTTGCACCCCTTGCAGCTTACACTGGACTGTGATCCATTTGGGATCAGACATGAAGAAATTATGGCAGATTGTGCTGAACAGTGATGGAAGACCTTCAATAAAATGAATACTTCCAATGTCACTAACAGTTTTCTAGATGATTTAGAATCAAATTGTCTAGAGGTAGTTTTTGTACCTGTATATGCATATGCTACTTTAGAAGTTTTGATCATCTGAAATGCACAAGATTATAGCTCTCCTTTTAAATAGGAAAGGTTTGGTAGGCAATTTTTAGGGATTTCTTTAATTTAATCTCTCCTCCTTTCTCTACTCTAGACTTGTCCTTTGAAATGTGAGCAAAGACTTGAAGGGAGAAAATACTGAGAGGACAATTGGAAAGATTCAGATATGCAACAGTGTCCGGGGTTGATATGGTTTTGGATGAGGTCTGTTTTTTTGTTTTATAGAAGTTTGAGATTAGTACTTGTACATGTATCCTGTATTATTTTTTAATTATGTTCATTTTATATGTATTATATATAATGGGGAACTTGAGTCATACACATTGTATTCATTTGATCAAAAATATTACATTTCACTTTTATTCATTTTAAGACTAGATTATCTATTCAAGAATGTTCTGCTCTACAAATGTGAGTTGTCCTTAGTGACCTAAATTGCTCTGTAGTCATGATGTAATATTTGACACATTGCACTGTGTCTGTAACAAATCAAGAAAAAGACATCTTCAGTACCAAAGGGTCTTTGGCATGGAGGGAACAGAGGACTAATATCTATCAATCTCAGCATATGCTCTTGTGTGTTGATGTCAGTAGACTCCGTGTTTCAGGCATAGAACAAAATAATGACGTGGAGATGCCTCGTGGTGAATCATGTCCAGGTCTTTCACAGATTTTGGGCATGCAGATGCTGCATGGTCACCCCCATACCTATTTGTGAAATGCAGCTTGTTCTGCAGAGTGAAGCAGGGATTAAGTCTGTTTGGCTCTTAATCAGGCCATAGACTGTTGGGAAGGATTCTTATGCTCCCTCAGTTTTTCTAGAATGCACGCTTGTGTAAAGACATGCAAAATATGCCCTATAATTGATGACAGCTTCATATACAGTTGCTGGGAAATCACATTTTTAATGTTCATCAAACTTGGGGACTGGAAGCAGAAGCCAAAAAGCTGAGTTCCATGGTGAGATAAAAGTTCTTCTCCTTAAGCCTTGCAAAGGTATGTTCTCTCAGCTTTGCACACATTTTCTTTATCCATCTGAGGAAACTTTATTTTGCAGTGAAGTGGTAAATTAATGCTTATTGTGAGTGAATTAGCTTCAAGAAAGTGTAGGTTTTAAACTTTCCCGGTAGTCAGCATGTGAGGGAAAGCAGGATGGATCGATATTGCTTTTCTAATGCAAATAAATATGTGCAGTCAGTGGGGCTGTTGGCTCAAGTACTTTGCTGAATTGGGTTCTGCATTAGGTACCACACTCTAAAAGCTACTTATTCCTGAATTGCTATGATTTCCACATAGATGATTCTGCTGCCTGTGTTTTAGCTGTTCTCTTCATTCCTTTTCAACCCAAAAATCTTGCTTAAGCAAAAGAGTAAAACATTAAAATGACAGAGTTTATTTCTTGAACATCTAGACTAGTTTGTAGCAAAATATGTGACAATTGTAAAGGGAAAGTTATGTATGTCAGTTTTATTTTCAAGTGCTTATAGGAAGAGTGGCTGCTATACACCATATAAATAAACAAATAACGTCTTGTGTGAAAGAAGCTCTTTATACAAAGCAATATTTGTATTGCTTTGTGGTAATTTGAGATTTTGATGGGAAATAGAACATTAACTACAGGAAATCAGGACAGAGTGGATAGTATCTCTTTTAGCAAGTGTGCAAAATAATGTCAGAATGACCTAAGTAAAGAAACTAATATAAAGTCAAAGAAAAAAAATAAGTCCCTGCAAAATATGAAAGGCATAGCAATGGGAACAAAATAAAGACTAACTGGACACATCTACACAAGATGATTTACTGCACAGTAGACTAGTTTACTGCATAGGAAGCACATGTGTCTACACATGTGCACACTTACTGTGTTAAAATTCTTAATCGTGCATTTGCAGGTAGCAAATTTAAGCATGATTCATTACTGAACAGTAATGAATGTGTAGACATGATTTGGGAGCAAGTTTGCCCCTGGGTCAGCCCAACCACTAGGGCCAGCCTGAGGTTAGCCACAGGGCTCTGGGCTGGGAGACTCTTGCCCCAGGGCTCCGCTGCTTCTATGGCAGCCCCTATCTCAGGCTTTAAAAGCCTGAAGACATTTTAGTCCTGCAACACACAGACAGGGAGTCTGAGAGCACTCCAGGCTCTGTGTCCCTCTGGACAGGCCACAGCTTACCTGTTCAGCCTGCCTGTACCCCAGCACAGCTACTGTGTATCTGGCAGAAACACCCTGTGCTGCAGCTGAGGATGCTGTAGGGTGCAGCAGGTTGCTCCAGTCTCTGATCGGGGCAGTCAACCCCCAGGGCCAGCTGCAGGCAGCTTCTGGTTGGCAGTGCCAGCTCTATCACGTGTACCCCCAGCAGCCTGCCAGAGCCTGGGGGTGCTGTGGGACATTGTTTCTACTGTGCAGCTAACTGTTCCCTGCTGTGCCCCTGTGCTGGGCACAGAGGGCAGCAGTCCAAACCCAGCAGCTTAATGACAGCTGTGTTGGGGGTCCCAAGAGCTGGCATGGGATGCATGATGGCCTCCTCCCCATCCATGGACATGCCCATGGCCATACCCACTACCTTGGGCCCCAAGTGGACAAAGGAGACCAGTGACCTCGTGGTGCTGTGGGGGGAAGCAGATATATAGCATCAGTTTGAGCAGGGCAGATGGCCTCCCCAGTAGTGGCTTCCAGGATGGCCTCCCTAGCAGTTACCTTTCTCACACCAAACAGGTGTCCAACATACTGGAGGAGGTATGGCCAGTTTCAGCAGTGTGAAGGCCAGCTGGGTGTCTGCAGGGAGGGTTGAGTGCACATCATTGTGCAGCCACTCCAGATGGGGCCAGAGCTCCTAGAGGAAGTCCTGGAAAGTGGCCCAGATAAGCTGGAATGTGCCCAGCCACTGCTTGTCTTTCCAGGTGTGCTAGACAACATGCAGCCATCAGTCTTGGCTGGCATGGTGGGCCCATAAGTGGCAGTCGTGGAGGCCTAGGAGGGTGATGCCAGCCCTGGTGATGGTGTCCAGATGCCCTTTGCCAGTGCCCCTGCTGGCAACACCTGCACAGCAGTGTTGGCAGCTCTGAGACACAATGGGCAAGCAGGCAGTTGCTGGGAATGGAAGAGTCAAGAAGGGTAAGACAACTGCGGGTCAGGCATGGTCAGCCTAGTAGGCCAGCAAGGCAAGCACAGTGGTCAGCAGGAGCCCAGGGCACTGGTCACTGCTGCCAGGGCCAGGGGCTGAAGAAGCCATAACATGGGGTGGCAGTGTGGGCAAGGAGAGAGTTGCCCCTGTGCTGGACAGAGTGTTCCTTGGCAGGGAAGTGGTTGACCAAGGAGCAGAGAGCAGGGCTGGCTTCTGAAGAGGATTTCCAGCTGGTGGCAGCTGAGCCCATTGCAGGGCTGCAGGAAGTTTGATGCTAAGAGCAAAAATCTTTTCCCTAGTCCCTGAATGTGTAGACACTTGCCCGGGAGCACTCAATCAGCAGTAATTTACACTGGAGTAAACTGAGCCCAGATCAAATCATGTGTAGTCATGCCCAGAAGAATGCTAAATGTAGCTTGGTGTTAAATGAGCTGTTTTACTGATGTTAATATTGTGATATATGTCATATATGTAAATATTAAAATAATGATATTGTCCACATTTTATTTGTTAAACCATGGAAAATGACAGGTAATGTGAAACTGACTTAAATCCTAGCAACATTTTTTTAAATTCTTAAACAAAACAACAAGCATTGTTGTGAGCACGTTGTAAGGAGCTATAAGGGTGTTGTTAATTTTACTCACATCTAACAGCTTTCTGTCAAACTGGGTTTGAGAAAGGAAAAATTGCAATTATAAACTGTCTTAGGCCATGTACAGACATTCCCAGGATCCAGTCTACATGTACATATGCTTTCTAATGCTGGGAGTCATGCCAGGAACTCTATTGACGTATGTCAGGGTATGTGCAGGAGTGAGGAGAGGTTAGTGGGTCCACAGGGGGCGTTAATGGGTCTGGAATGGGGCTGGTGTGTCCATGGGATGGGGGGGGAGGGGGGAGAGGTTAACCATCTGGGGTTGCATTTGTATACATGTTCAGGCTTGATTGGGCATGGGGTTAGCCTGATCTACATAGCGCACCTCCTAGGTGAAATAAAATTAAATCAGGCAATCATTTCTTGCTGGATTTAACCTTCTGAACTAAGTTCAGCATTTAGGTAAGTTTAACCCTAGTTAGACTGACTTAAGTGTAATGTTTATACGTAGCCTTAGCTTGGTCTTCTAAAATGTGCATAATCAGTCACCTGGGATTGGAACTGTCTATAAATATATAAAATATAATAACTTCTTAAGGAGGAGAGAATCCCCTTATCATAAGATTTATTTTCACTCAAGTGTACACAAATTATAGTTCAGAAATATTTGTTTAGTAATAGTTACCTTTTTGGCAGGTTATAATTTTCCTTTGCAGCTGAAGGCACAAATCATTGAGATGGTCAGCTTGCCAATATTTTAGAAACACTTTTCGGACTCCTATCTATAAAAAAAACCAACAAAAAACCAACAACAGGGAAACTTTCACTATCCACAGAAGGGGATAAAATGAAGTTGGGTAAATAATAACAGTACATAAATCACTTAGCAAAGACTCAAGACTAGTTCAGCACCTAAAGTACAGTAGAATACCAATAATACATATTCTGTCTGGTGTTATTCCCTCCTTTAGCTGAACAATATTGCTAACAAGTTTATAAGGAAACACCTTAGTTTTGGCACTTTGTGAACACACACAAATGATCAGATATCCTTAAAAGTTTGTTATGCACAACTTTCAAAGTTTCCTTTCTAGCAGCCTTTTCAAAATGCCTTCTTAAAAGCAATGGATTACTTGAAAAATGCAAGTAATAAGTAAGGTCCACTCAACACATGCAAGTAAAGACACTATTGGATCTAATGCACGATCCACACAATTATGCCTCTTGCTACACCACACACTCATGGCAGGAAGCATGATTGTGTATTAGATCCAATTGCACCTTATTGCAGTGTAGAGGGAGCCTGATCCTGGGCTCCCCTTGCATCGGCAAGAAGCACACACTCATAGCTGGTAGCCCTCTTTTTCTGAGAGGGCTCCCAGCTACAGGTGCCATGCACAGCCATGACCAAGAGCCCCACAGCTGCTAGGGCACTGGGTCCCAGTTGTCTCTCATGAGGTGGGCCCTAGAGCTCCATGTGGGCCAGGGGGATTCACATACCCCTGAGCCTTGGGAAGTGCAGCAGCCACAAACCCCAGGGTTCAGGGGTTGCACCCTTTAGCTGGGAACCCTGTTAGCTGATGAGGGGTCCCAACTATAGGGGAGACCCTACTATACCTGCAAATTAAAGATCAATAGTAACCAGCTGTAAAGTTGGTACACATTTTTGTGGTCTAACTTTATAGCTGGTTATCTTTTTTTTATGATAGTTACTTTGTACGTGTAACTGGTCTCAAGATAATGGTGCAATTAACCAGTAAATTACATGATACCTTATCATGCTTTTCTTCTTAGGATCTTTATAGAAGAAATATTCTATTGTTCCTTAGCAACGTAAAAGGCAATCGCCAAAAGAGCTAACATAATGAAGAATATAGTTCCTTTCACTGCTGGACTTGCTATTCATCTTCTATGCTTAATAGCTGGCACTCATGCAGCTAAAATTGCATAGCACTCTTCCAAACCTTATATTCTTATAATCTACAGGCCAGCTCCTGTTCTCAGATATATTAGTCCAACTCACTGAAAACACTTATTGTGGAGTTTCACCCATATAACTGGCAGGTAAAATAGAAATTATAACATGTGCACAAATAATAAAAATTATCCCCAAAACCTATAAATGGAGAAAATTCACAAGATATTGCAATTTACATTGCATGTTCTTCAACCTACCCCAGATACACAGGTGAGAATATAGGACTAATGTAGGCCTGTAGTGTAGTTTCAGAATTGTCTTTAAAATATATGTTTTATCCTAATTTCAGCTAAGTCTACAGCTAGTTCATGTAAGCATATGTAAAAATGACTACATAGTTGAAACTATAATATTGTGTCATAGCTATAACAATGGTATGAAATGGTACATAAATGATGAAACAAACCTACAATTTCAGAGCTTCCATTTACTATACGCCTCTTTAAAAATGGATATAACAAAAACAGTAATATAACCTTACATTTATATTTCATTTCTCATCCTCAAGCGCTTTCTAAAAACAAAGAATTTTAGCTATGAATGTCAAGTTAATGGACTAGCAAAATCTGCCACACAAAGCTCTTTTGAACATGGTATCAGACTGTCTTCTCCTTGGCCTTCCTAGGACGTGGCAGTACAAATGTCACAAATTCTTTCTGCAAGAAGCTTCCATTATTGCTGGACTGATGGTAAAGTAGACAAAGATTGCTAATATAGGTGCAGTTGAAGGGGCTGGATCCAAAATCTATTGAAGTAAACTGAAGAACCCTATTTTCCGTGAATGAGGTTGGTAGACAGACACTGAAAATGTAATCTCAAAAAGATGCACATATTGCTAACGCTTTTATCTTGTCTTATCTTTGCATTTCTGGAGAAAATGGTAAAGGCTTCTGCTACTTAAATATCCAGGGTCATTCATGTCATCTTTTCTGATATTCTGATTCTCCTCTGGATTGACGATGCCTTCTCAACTTTTGTCATCAGCAGGGATCCTGGTTTTCTCTTGTAAAATGCCCTCCCCCCGCACCCACCCCCAATTTCCATGACTAAAATGAAACACTGCTATAGATAGATAGATAGATAGATATCAGAGAAAACCATGATCCCTGGTCATCAGTGATTTTCACTGGCACCACTTATTTTTTTATATCATTAGCTTTCATTAGTGAGGGCAAGAAGTTTTTACCTTCTTCCTGTCTTCCCAGTATCTCAATAATTCCAACAAGGTGCAATTTCAAGAGTTGTATGACTTCCATCTAGATATCCAACACTATAGTTGGACATAAAATGTAGACATGAAAGTTCACTAGTAGGATCTAGTATGGCAGGTCCCATTACAATTTCTATGTAATTGATAATGCATGTAATTCATGAAAAATCCAAAACTGGCAAGCTTTGCACTATGCGTGCCAGTGGATATTTGTTGCATCTGTATAATGAATCAGTGAGTGGCTTCCCAGCTTCCATTTCACTTAATTTATTATCTTTCTCTTTTGAAACTGCTGAGTTCTTTTAGCATAAAATTAGGACAGTTTGTACAATATCCATTCACTGTAGTATAAATCTGAGAGGCAGGTACTAGCAAGGGAACTTGCATACTTTTGTCAATTAACTATGTTTTGTCTGACTACTCCTGTTAGACATGTAATAAACTATGTTAGGCTTGGGAATATAAATCAAGCCTGGATTCCAAGACTTAAATTCAGAAATGGTTTGTGCTACTCTTCTGTTCCTCTGGCTTCATGACAATTTGATATTTTTGAACTAACAGTTGACCCAGGGCCTCAACTAATTTGAGAGCTAAAGTTTGCCCTTGAAAATGAAATTTAACTAATCTAAACTATGATTTGAGGATGCAACTGTCAATCCATTTAATTTCACCAGTGGTGAATATCAACTACTCATCAATTTTAGAATGTTTCCTACAGATCCTCTTTTCTTTTATCCAATCAGCATAGTAAATTAAAAAATGTAAGTGTTATTATAAACTACATGAAAAATGCATAATAGGGCATGAGAGAGACATTTTACCAACCATGTGTTTGTAAAAACCTAAATATTAAAAAATGTAGGTTATCTCTAGAATTATCTATGAACCTTAACTGACTTGCCTATTCTAAGATAACTATTCTGCTGTTACTTGTATGATTTAGATATTCCAGATATTTCTTGCACACACTTTATTTTGGATAAAAATATTTTTTCCCTGCAATAATTGCTCTATTTGCAAAATGGGGTTAATTATTCCTTTGGAGTTAATTACTTGAAATTAATAACAGAGGAATTAGTAATTAGTAGCTGGTAATAGGCAAACAGAGGGACTTCTCTATTAAGGACTGGGCAGGGTGTCACCTACAAGTGGCCAATAGGAAATGCTAGGCACACACCTGTTTAAACTACCATCCCTATCTGGAGCTAGCTGAGAACTGTATATTAGGTAACTCTATCAACTTGGCATCCAGAGTAGCCAGAAAAGAGACACCTGCCTAACTTAAGTTCCTTAAACAAGTCCTTTAAATGTATTTCTTTAACATGTCTTGAAAAGGCCATTCACTATTCATTTTTTAAAAAACACACCTCTTGCTGCTCCAGCAGAGCCTGCTGAGTTGCCAGTTCCTGCAGGCAACATGGGCCCAACTTCAGCTCCCCCCCACTCTCCCCAAGACAAAATGTAAAGTGTTTGTTGTGGGAGACTCCCTCCTGAGGGGGCAATCTGCCACCCCGACCCCTTAGCCTGGGAACTCTGCTGCTTCCCGGTGGCCTGCATCCAGGACATTGTGGAGAGGATCCCAGAGCTCCTCAAACCCACAGACCACTATACCATGCTCCTAATTCATGTGGGCACCAATGATATGGCTTGGAGCGCTCCCAGCCGGATCATGAGGCACTACAGGGATTTGGGAGAGGGGCTAAAAGGTCTGGGAGCACAGGTGGTGTTCTTGTTGATCTTCCAAGTCTCAGGCTATGGGCCGAGGAGGGAGAGGAGGATCCATGTGGTCAACCAAAGACTGCAGTGCTGGTATCGTCGGGAAGGCTTTGGCTTTCATGACCACAGCCCACTCTTTGGCGAGAGAGGCAGCGAGCTGCTGGGAAGAGATGGCCTCCACCTCTCTCCCCTAGTAAAGAGGCTCTTCTCAGCCAGAATGCCTGACCTGCTCCACCGGGCTTTAAACTAAGACCACTGGGGGACGGGGGGACTACCACCACTGCTGGCCCACTGAGCAATCCTTGCAAAGCCAGCAGTCCATGGCACTTAAGAGAGCCCACCCATGCCCCAGCCCTGGTAAAATCTATGGGCAAGGAAGGAGCCTCCCAGGGGGCACTTGCTTGACTGTACACAAATGCCAGGAGCTTGGGGAATAAGCAGGAGGAACTCATCCTCCTGCTCAATGCAAATAATTATGATGCCATAGGAATAACGGACGCCCTGGTGGAACTCCACCCATGACTGGACCATGGGTATAGATGGCTATACCCTGTACAGGAGGGATCGTGTAGAGAAAAGGGGTGGAGGTGTAGCTCTCTATGTTAAGGAAAGCTACACGTCCCTGCAAGCCTATATTGGCAACCAGGGTGGATGACTGGAGACCCTCTGGGTTAAAATCTGTGGGGAACATGGCACAGGGGACACAATGGTGGGAGTCTACTACAGACCTCCCACCCAAAGTCCTGAG
>JAGPOW010003316.1:95850047-95904910 GCA_030014935.1 Caiman crocodilus
GTCCTGTGACCCTGGCACTCGTTCCTGCCATTGGCGGGGGGTCAGACTAGATGGCCTGCTCTAGGCCCCTTCTGACCCTAGATACTATGGTACTATGATACTGTGTGCACAGCCCTGACCTCATGGCTGCTGCAGGCTCACCTGCCCACACTGAGCAGCAGCAGTGGCAGCAGCAGCTGGACAGAAGCTGCTACTCAGCATGGGAGAAAAGCACCCCCTCACCCTCACTGCGGCCAGGCTATTCTTGCTGCAGCTGCCCAGAGCCTGTGCCTGGATTGCCCTGCAGCTCCTTTCTGCTGCTGTCACCACTACTTTTGGGCTGCTAAATGGGGCAGTGGTGGCAGTGCAGAGGAGACATAGAGCAAGCCAGTCATGGGCTCTGGCAGTGGCAGCAAGAAGTGCCCAGCAGTGGTGAGGGGGAGGGCCACTTTTCCTCTGTGCTGAGTAGTAGCTCCTACCTGGTCACTGTCACTGCTCAGTATGGGCAGGTCAGTCTGAAGGAGGTGCAGGGTGGGTCTGGGTTGGGGCTGCTTGCACAGCTACTGCTCTGACCGGGGGGAGTCCAGAGTGGACACAGGGCAGGCCAGAGTCAAGGCTGGAGCTGTGCACTGTTGGTGGTGGCAGGGAGGAGCTTCAGGGTACATGGGCTCAAGGCTGTTGGGTGGGGCAGTGCTGATTATTGTTTAACTGTGAGATTAAAATTTTAATTAATTGTGACTTTTTTTTAAACTCACAATTTAATTGTGATTAATTTTTTAAATAATTTGTCAGCCCTGTTGGGTGCAAATATATTCTATGATGGCTTCTATTGCTGACAAGTTCTTTCCAAGAGAGCGATCTCCTGCTTACAGGATAAATTTTTGCTGATATACTCTTCACACAAGGAATTCAAATCTACAAGAGAATATAAATGCTGGTGTTTATCCCTATTAATTCCTTTAATTTTATTGTCCATAAGCACTTCCCTTCCATTTATATATATTTTTAAAAAGATATCCAAATTTCAAACTGCCTAAAATAAATTGGACAATGTTTAAAAACAAGGCATTAGAAAACCCATTGACTGGATCCAGACATGCAGGCATGTGCAGTTTGTGGTGTCACAAACAGTGTGCATTTCATGTTAAATCATGTGTAGTACCTTTTAATTTGCAATGGCAGGACAAAATGTACCAAGACTTTTTAGCAGAACCCCCTCCCCCACAATTAAAAAACAGTGCAAAGCATGCCAAAGTGGCATGCATCATGACAAATGTGAGGATGGGGGACCAGGCAGCCCAGAGCTGCCTGTTTCCTTGTCTCTGTATGCTATGGAGCCCCTGTGCTGAGGCATCCTGCTCCCCAGCCAGCTTCTCCCTGGCTTGCTGTGCACAGTGTGCCTTGAGATGGGAGAGTAAGCAGTATCTAGGATACTAGGGCAGCCATCACCACAGGCAGCCCCTCCTCACCACTTCACCACATGATGCTTCCTGGTTGGCTGGAGCACAGGATGCCTCAATGTGGGCACTGCCTGCCAGCTAGCCACACACTGGGGCAACCTGTGCCCCAATCTCCTCCCCCACCCCGCTCCTCCAGCAGCACGTTGAGCAGTGGGACAATGGGTCCCACTGCAAAGAGTATGGCAGGGGTGTACACTGACACAAAGTAGCAAGACAAATTTGTGCTGCTGCAAGTGCATATTCCTGTTCATGTGGACACAGCCATTGGGTGCATCTACACAAGCTATTAAGGTGAAAAAATAAACTCCAGTGCAAACTGTGCCGGGGTCAGGTGCTCCTGGGTGCAACATCTATACATGTGCCCAGGACCACAGTGGTTTGAGCAGGGATGGAGAAGCCCCACACTGGCAGGGGGCACTGAGGGTCAGTCCTGGGCTCTGGGTAGCAGCATTGGGCAGCATAGGAACTGACCGGGGCACAAGGGTGCTAAAGTTCAGGGCTAGGCAGCAGGCAGCCCCTGCATTTTAGTACCCTTGTACCCCAAGCAGCCACTGACACAACCTGTATGTTTCACTTCATTTAATTACTTAAATATTACAGTACTATTTTACAGCAAAGTTAGTTAATTTACTACAACTATATACCACTGCACATGTAGACAGGGATGGTTTACTGTGAAGATAATTAGTTAATATTAGAAATGATTTAAATATTGATATCATACCCAAGATAAACTATTAAAAATTCATGAGCTGTTCTACTGAAACAATCTATTTTTTTTCCATTTATTAAGAATCGTTGAACAGATACCACATCATCCTAAATTCTCCTTTTATCGCTTTTGTCACTTAATGTTGCTTAGAAAAGGACAATAGGGGATTTATCTTACATGATAAGTTGTTTACTTCTCCTTGGACTCTAACCTTGTCATGGTGGAGAGGCTTGTGTGTTCCTGTGAACCCTAAGAGCTACAATTGTTTGGAGTCTTGTACTCCTGGTAGTGTCTCCCCTGGTGAACAGATCTGAGGTAAGGTCCTAGACTAAGCATGGTCCAAACTCCTGAAGACCCCAATGACAGAACAGGTATGCTTGAGGACTTGCTGGTTCTTTGTGACTGTCAATGTGGATGAGGGCTGCAGCAGGAGGTCTCCAGGTGTCTTGGATATTCTTGCCACTGGGTTCAGGGCTCCTTCCTGCCAAGCTTATGTGGTTGTCACTTGCATACCAGCTTCCCCATGTTAAAAGACATCATGTGCAGGCTCCTGCCAGGAATGTTAGCATCTCCCATAAATCAAGTCCCGTGGTGATGGACAAGTGGCTTTGTGGAAAGAAACAGTGATTTCCAAGAGTCCCTAGTCACAAATCTACAGGTGGTCATGTGATGGTCATTTTCAGGGATCCTGGTTTTCTCTGATTTAAAAAAATCCCCAATTTTTGGTTTAAAAAAATGTAACCAAAATACACATTTTCTACGATTAAATGGAAACACCACTAATAGATAGCTATAAAGTGGTGTTTCATTTTAATCATGGAGAAATGTGGATTTGGGGTTACTTTTTTTAAAACAAAAATTGGGGATTTGTTTTATCACAGAAAACCAGGATCCCTGGTTTTGCACTTACCAAGACAGAAGTACAATTCAGCAGCTTCAGCGATGACTGGGCTGTTCTCTTTGAGATCCTCTTTGCTAGAAGGGGCTAGGTAAGGTGTCCTAAATACAGATTGTCACACCACCACCCCCGCCTTGATTACTGCATCCAGTGGGATCGCTGTAACCAACAAAATAAAGTACTGAAGTTCACCACATAGGATGTCCGCACTCTCATGGACTCCCCAAACAGTGATCATCCTGAAAAAAGAACCACCATAGTAGCTAGAGAACTTGTATAATATGACATAGATATTGCTGCCCCAAGTGAGACCCGCTGGGCAGATGAAGGCCAGCTGAAAGAGGGAGGTGGCTATACTTTTTTTTGGAAAGAAAAGTCACCTGAAGTGAGGTGCATTCATGGGGTTCGTAGTGCCATCAAGAACAAGGTTGTCTACCAGCTTTCAGAACTCCCTGTGGGCATTAACAAACACCTTATGACTCTCCACCTAAATCTCAGTAACAACCAGTATGATACAGTCATCAGTGCGTATGTCCCCACACTTGATGATGAAGAAGTCAACAAGGAACAGATCTACTGTGCTGTTGACACAGTCCTGACTTCCACTGCCAAGGAAGACAAGTTCATCCTCATGGGTGACTTCAGTGCAAAAGTTGTGCAACACTCTAAACTCTGGAGTGGCACCATTAGGAAAAAGAGGGTCAGGAAAGTCAATTCCAATGGTATTCTCCTCCTCAGCAAATGTGCAGAGCACATCATTTTGTGATCAAAATGTGCAGAGCACATCATTGTGACTTGCTCATCACAAATACCATCTTCAGACTGAGTGACAAATATAAGACCACTTGGAAACATCCATGCTCCAATCACTGGCACCTTCTTGATTATATTACTGTCAGAGCTCATGATCATACTGATGTCTATCATCTGAGTCCTGAGAAGTGCAGATGACTGCTGGCTGGACCACCATTTTGTCAGATCAATCAAGGACATGCAGCTTGCACCACAGCATTGTGAACAACCAAAAGGAATGCAGAAGAAATTTAACATCAAGCTACTCCAAGACCAAGCTAGATTGGATGCTCTTCAGTAATGCCTTAGTGAGAGACTCTCTGATCTATGTGATGATATCAAGGAGATCAAGCCACACTGGGAGGAGCTTAACAATGTTATTCACAAGGCAAGCACTGAATCAATAGAATACTCCACTTACTATCACCAAGATTGGCTCGATGAGAACAATGAGAGAAATCCTAGCATTTATCTATCAGAAGATAATCATGTTCTGCCATTTGCAAAATGTACACTCCAACCAGCAAAAATAAGGGGCTTGCCACCAGCCCAAAACTGTAGTTCAGAGGAGGCTACAGGACATCAAGATCCAGTGGTGGTAAGCAAAGGCATTGGAGATCCAGAGTTTTGATGAGCAACATAACATGAGAAGCTTCTTTCAAACAATAAAAGCCATCCATGGGCCTCGTTCCAATGGCCCAAACGTTTTGTGATCCCAGGATGGTTCCACACTTATATCAAGCAATGCTGGAAGGAGTACTTCAAGAATCTATGCAACCATGAATCTGAGGTCTCAGCAGCCAATCACCGAGTCCATCCCGTAACACGCACTAGTAGAACCTCTTGCTGATCCCACATCCTTCAAGGATGTCTGGCATGCCATCACTCAGACCAAGAACAATAAGGCACCAGACCCAGATGGCATCCTTACAGAGGTCTTCAAAGCTGGTGGAACAGCACTAGTGCAAAAATTTCACCAACTTCTCATCAAAATATGGGTTAATGAGGAAGTTCCACATGACTTACAGAATGCCAACATTGTGACCATCTTCAAGAAAGGGGACAAGTTAGTGTGTGGGGACTATCAAGGAGTTTCCTTCCTCTCTGCTTCTAGGAAGAGTCTTATTTACATTCTTTTGAATTGCCTCCTTCCCCTTGCCAAAGATGTCCTTCCAGAATCCAAGTGTGGCTTTAGACCATCTTGGGGGTATGACTGACATGATTTTTGTTGCACAACAGATTCAGGAGAAATGTAACATCAGGAGCTGCTTATGTAATTCATTAACCAAAGCCTTTGATTCCACCAGTCATGAAGCCTTACGGAAGGTGCTGGCTCAGTTTGGTTGTTCATTAGTGTCCTCAAGCTACTCCTTGATGGAATGACCACCACAGTCCTCTGCAGTGGATCAGAGACAGACCCATTTACCAACTGTACTAGTGTCAAGCAGGCCTGCATCATTGCCCCAACCTTTTTCTCCATCTATCTTACTGTGATTTTGATTCTCATCCATGACTGCTTTCCTCCTGGAATTGTGGTTGAGTATCAAATGGATAATAATCTTTCCAACCTGTGGCACCTTCACAGTAAAATGAAAGTTATCAAAACTGGCATTGCTGACCTTAAGTATGCTGATTAATGTATTATCCTCATGCACACTGAGACCGATTTGCAATCCACTCTTGACCTTTTCTTAGGTACCTATCATAGCCTGGGAATCTCCTTTAACATTGGGAAGACCAAGGTGCTCCATCAGCCTCCTCCAGCACAAGCACAACCTCTTCTCTCACAAATTACCATTGGTTGACAACCTCTGGAAAACATCACGCATTTCCTATACCTTGACAGTCACCTCTCCCCGTTACTCAGTCTTGATGTAGAAATCAAACACAGGATTGACTGCCAGCATATCCTTTGGAAAGCTGCTTCACCATGTCTTTGCTGATCGAAATATGCAGCTGGAAACTGAGATCCTGGTCTACAATGCAATGGTTATCCCCATGCTCCTCTACAGGTGTGAAATGTGCGTGACATATCAAAGCCATCTTAAGCAGCTGGAATGGTTCCATCAGCATTGCCTCAGGAAGATCCTTCACATTACATGGGAAGACTACTGCACCAATGCCAGCATCCTCTCTGCACTAACATAACCAGCACTGAGGCAAAGATCATGAAATATCAACTCCAATGGGCTGGCGATTGGTGTGTGGCTGGCTGACACTCATCTCCCAAAGCAAGTTCTCCTCTATCAACTTAGGCATGTTAAGAGGACCCATGGAGGGCAGAGGAAGTGCTACAAAGACACCATAAAAGCATATTTTATGAAGGGTGGTATCAACTCTACAAATTGGAAAGTGCTGGCTAGTAACAGGTCTTGGTGGTGCTACATCAGGCTACAGCCCATTTCAAAGACAACTATCTTGCTCAGTAAGCTAAGAAATGACAGAGGAGGAAGGAAAGCACGCAATATTCTGGCCAACAGTTGTACCCCCTCCAAGGCACCACTTGTCATATTTGTGGAAAAACTTGCTGCAGAGCATGGACTGGACTCCTCAACCACCTTAAAACTCACTAGTAATTTCCCCACTGGCAGACATTATCCTTATATTAGACAGCCAATGATGGAATTGTTTTTAAAAATACATATTTTTAAGTATCTTAGTATTTGGAGGTTCTCCATTCTGAAGACCAGAGCTGTCCAACGGGTGAACCATAGGTTGCAAGGAGTTTACATGAGGCCTCTGGACTCTTCCCTATCTCCTGTACCCCTTATTATTCCTGCTGCTTCAGTGGCCAGTGTCTCTGAGGCAGGGTAGCATGGTGGGACAGGCCCTGTGAGACCACTGTCCATGTGGTGGAGATGTGTATGCTTGGCTGCCTGTGGTGGTGGGGGCTAGACCTGCTTGTGTGACAGGGATGGGGGTGTGAATTGGAGGGGCTCATGATGCCCAAAAAGGGGGAGAAGGGCAGGCAAGGGTTTTCAGAGGGACTTATGGCAGTAGAGGGACTTATACTGCCTGCATGGTGGTGACAGTATTGAGAGGCTCACGCTGCCAGCATAGTGAGTTCTGAGAAGGGATAGGACATGTAGCCCCTATGGCTACATATGCAGTCCACATGGTAGTCAGCCTGGGGTCCATGATTGGTATTTTGTGTGGCCCCCAGGGACTCTGAAGTTGGACAGCTATGCTGGAGAGGATTGAACCAGGAACATTATGGGCTATAACTTCATTCCCAGTCATTTTTGTGAATGTACCAGCATAATCTTCAGCAACACAGACTATCAGAGAACGTGCTTGGGCAGTATTAAATCTCAGAGAACTAATGAATTATCAGTACTATTTTCTTCAGAACCTATTGTTCTTCTGAGCCATTCCACCCAACTAAAAACCTTGCTTGTCCCCCTCTTCTCTGTTTGTAAGATCTGACTAGTTTAGGTGTTATGACCAGACCCAGATCACTGAGGGCTTACTAGATGAGATAGAAGTCACTTCAAAAGTTAAAGTAAATATTAAAACAGGACTTCTGAGATATATATATATATATATATATATAATATTTAGGATTCCTGTTTCTAACTCAGTGTAGCATTTCTAGTATTCAAAAACTGAAAGAGCCACTCTAATTAAGTCTTACTTGTTCCAGGCTAACTTTTGACAGCTGAATTAACAGTCATAGTTTATGGGTTTTTTTCCTTCTGAGATAATTTTAAAACAAAATGCACAAATAATGTTTTCAATGTGAGAAGAAGGCTAACTTTACACAGTTGACTTTCCCAGTCATAATTTAAAGTTTTAACAAGGAAGCTCAATGAACTGTTGTGCTAATTCTATCTTCATTGAATTCATATTTGCAAGTTCAATAGTGTGAGGAATGACTGTCCAAAAGATGAAAGATTCCTTCTATCAGTATGAATAGCTAAGGACTGTTTGTACCATATATTTGTCCCAAACTACATTAATATTTGCAAAGCTGGACTTCTTAGGAAGAGTTCACTTTGCTTAGTGAACACATAATTGCGTGGTAAAAAAAAATGAATATGGCAATGACTTGGTGAGTTTCCTACTACAAAATGATTATATAATATGCTGGAGACTAGTAGATTCATCTCCAGTAAAGTGATAATAACTTAATAGTCATTTGATACATGTGCTGAATTTGACCCACAAGTTAGGATCCTGATCCTGCTCATATCAATGGCAAAACTTCTACTGAATTCAGATTTTAAAAAATTTATTGGATCAGGCTGATTTTTTTCAAAACTGATGGAATATGACTAATGTACTTGGATTTAGAGATTCAATTTTCTATTTTACATAGCAGTATACTAATAGTTTTCTTTGCAGCAAGCAGCTACAGCTGGTTATATGGCTGCACGCCAGTTGAATCAATATTTAATTGAAAAGAAAGCTCTATTTAGCAACAGAAAGAAATGATTAAAGCATGTCTTTCATTAATAAGACTGATTTTTTTACAACTCACATAGCAGTAGTTAAACTAAGTGCATCTGTAGAAACTCTATTATATGCCAGCTTCAATAATAGCTCCTTTTTGTCTTGTGAGAGTTATCTTTGCTTAATCTTTTTATGCTAACAACAAACTTTCATAAAACTACTAATGTTTTTCTAATAGTCTCCTTTCAACATGGAAGCTATGAAGCCAGAACTTTGTCATGGTCAGCTGAGGGTGTTTGCTCTTGCATTCTATAAACCACTAGAAAATAAAGCATGAATAGATTCTATCTCTGGATTTTGCTCTCTATCCTCTATATTTTTTTCTCATCTCTCTAGTATTTGGAGGCAGGGGCAGAAAAGGGAATTTGTTCAATGAGTAGGCAGAGTTTGCACTCCATCAGCACTGCAATCCAAAATAGTTCCCAGGAAACTTTAAGGCTAATAGCTGGGGCAGGCAGAGCATGCATGGCAGCAGCAGCAGCAGGAGCCAGAACTGCTTTGAAATTCCCGCATGGCAGTGCTGCTAGGGCCCAGACTCTGGTGGGGTGGAGGGTGATGGTGGCACTGCTCTAGAGTAGCCTGCTTTAGCATTTGAGAGTGCTGTTCACTGGCATGGGTGAGGCCACTGTCCCCTGACCCTGCCCTCAGAACCCATGTGTCTCCAGCTTACCCAGAACTTGTGCCCGACTGCCACCTGAATGCTCCAACCCCCTCTCCAACTTCTGGCAGGATTTGTCCCAGGCACCAACTCAGCTTGTTACACCATGGCTGGCAGTCACTTCCTTTGTCACAAAAAGGGGGACTTATTTTAGAGTTCCATCACTTTCTCCTAAACTTCAGACTTTGTTGAGATTTTATATGTATCAATCAGCCAGCTATTGTTCTTCAGGGAGAAACAAGTAAAAGTGCCAAGGAAGACACTGCCTTGACTTATTCACGATCACCTACATCAGGTAAATTTATTTCCTATGCTAACAGTGATTCATTTGAAATAATTATTGGTGGCACCAGGGCTGACTAAACTGGTTATCTACACCCCTACATCCTATGTCATTTCTGAGTGATGCAGTACATGATGACTCCTTTTCTCTAGCTTTGTTAGCTGACATCGTTCTGTGTTACTAACTCCTCTTTTCCTTTTCTTTCCCTCCCTCCCTTTAATAAATCCTCTGCTGTTACAGCATAGAGGAGGGCGTCCATGACAACTAGTGATTGTGTAAGCTTCCTTATTTAGACTCTTGTTTAAAGTTCAACTTTCATGATTAGTCAAACAAGTCAAAAAAGATAATGAAAAAGAAGAATTGTATGACAAACATTACTCACTGATGCTGGGAACCTAAATGCTTTTTTTGATTTCGCATGTAAGTGCTGATGTCAGTCTTGTAGTCACTGGACACCTATCTACAGTGAACCCTTAAAATTCACCATGCTTCTATTTTCTTCTCATCATATTAGTTCTGTACTTAAGTCATGATCACTTTTTTCTCCACTCATAGAACTTCATTGTCTGGGGCATGTATGTGGGGAGAAAGGTCAGTCACTTGTCAGGTAATTTTCCTTTCATGTTCTTCTTAATCCTTGTTCCTTTATTCAAAACTTTTCATTTCTATTTAATTTACTGCATGAATCTTTCAGATGTTTTGTGATTTTAAGGACTCTGTATTCTATCAAAACAAATAAATAGGATCTAGGTATGCCTGAGCTGAGATGCTCCAACAGGCTTATTTGGTTAAGACAGCACATTCTGTAACCAACAACACCTAAGGGAATGATGTGGTTAGCATAATATATAGTCACCTTTACTCCTTAGCCTGAATGAGCAGGTACAAGTTTAACCATGCTGACACCCTCTTCCTCAGTGCATTAGGGAACAGACAAATAAATTACAGTGAGTTAGGGATTGCTGAGGTACAGAACATCAACCACTCGATGATATTTATCCATGTACATGCTCTTACCTTGATTTTACTTGGAAGTTAACCAATCATAGCTTAGTTCTCAAAGAAAGATGGATAAGCTACCATAATTTAGCTTTCACTATTGTGGGACAAGAACCACCACATAGGCAATTTCTGAAGAGCAACTGAAATGCAGTAAATATCCACCTCCCCTATTAAGATGTTGTAATTTATTTCTTTGTTCATATCTGCTGTATTTACCTTCCCTTTTGAGTGATTACATTACGCTGCACTTGGAACCTCCAAAATAATTTGAGATCGCAAGCTTCACTCTTTGTGCAGCAGGGATGCTATTTCATTATGCCCACTTTACATTCATATCTTTCAAGGTTTCAGGTTTGTTATTAAATACAAGTCTTGAATTGAAGATATTTGCTGCTGGCCAAAAGCTTTTATATTCTTTGGCTGTAGCATTATTTCTGACTCCTGTAGAGCTGAACTTGACAGGCATCATGCAGAGCACTTCCCATTTGGATCACAATATATAATTACAGTTCCTTAGTATTTTCCCACCTTGATGTTTGTAGCCCTAAATGAAGTTCTGAGATTAGTGACATTTTCAATTTTGCCTACTTGGAAGCTAAAATATTATACCTTTTATATCAGAATGTGTTTTAACAGGAATATTTTGTATGGAGTACAGAACATAACCCTGGAATTCAGGCTGAAGCTGATTTAAGAAATCTGCATGGAGAGTATGAGACTATTTTATTATTTTTATCTTTTGTCATGCTTAGAACTTTTGGCCTGAGTTACAGGAGAAGTCAAACTAGAAGACCATAATGATCCCCACTTTCCTTAAATCTATGATTCTAGAGCAGATGCTTTCCTTCGCTAGCTAGCCTGATGGGAAAAGGTAGACGATTTTATGCATTTGGAAAATCTGTAAGACATAGACTTAGGCACTTAAATGCATTTAAAAATATTGGCCTAAATCAAAATATGTATGTATAATTAATTGTACCCCCTTGCTCCGAGCAAGAATGCTTCTTGATTTTGCTGTATATATTAATGAACCTAGCTAGGGATGAGCTACTAAGCTCAATATACTGGATTGACTCTATTCCAAAGGATACACTTAAAGCCTTATCTACACCAAGAAGTCGAGGAATATACAAAGAATGTGGTGGCTTCCCATAATGGACCTGATTCAGCTTGCTTGTTTAAAGATCTAAGATGATAGTTTAGTTGTTTTTTAGATCACAAACCTGCCAGCCTTGTAATTTGCACTGCTGAAGAACAAGACAACATTTCTCCTTGGCAGGCAGTTTCTTCTTCTCTCCCACTACTGTATCAGCCAAGTCCTTATACCTGAAAAATATCAGAAAAGGAATATTTGTTCAACTAAGTAATACAAAAGCATATCCCAAACCTGGCGGGTATATCTGTCAAAGCTGTTAGTTGCCATCTTGGTTCTACATGATTTAAACACCACAGTTCTAGTGCTGGCACAGTCAGTGTCTCAAATCTTTGTATGTGGCTCTGTGCCATATCTCTGCAAAGATATCTACCTTGAAAACTCAGCAGTTATTCTGAGTGTGGTAACAACAGACGGACATTATATGTATGAAGTTTATGCTGTTAGGATGCTTCCCAACATCCCTGATTAACTCCCGTAATGAAAAGTATTGAGAGTATAACATATACCTTGAAAATCATTTTACGATACAGCTACATCAAAGGGGTTAACCTTTTTTTGCAGAAGTCCAACAAATTAGTCCTGCATCCTCCCTGAGTGCCACTTTGTTACCTTTCCTTACCCTATCTGTGTTCAGCTTTCTGCTCCCTGCCATGGGCTCCATAACCACCTCCATAACCTCCCTGCCCTAGCTGCTGCTGTGTGGTCTGTCCCCTCCCCAGTGTCACATGTACAGAGCCAGATTAACCCTTTAGTGGGCCCTAGACAAACAAACTTGTAGGTCTCAGACTGGTTGAGACCCCCTCCCTAACCTGGTGTTGTCTCCTGCAGGGAGCAGGGCTCAGAGCCACCCCTAGAAAGCAGCCACTGAAGCAGCAAGGCCAGCAGAGGAGAGGGGAAGGAGAGGGAGGTGGACAGAGCCATTCACACCATCACTGCAGAGGGAAGGACTGGGACCTCCTGAAGCTCAGGGCCCTAGGCATGCATCTACTTTGCCTATGTATTAATCCGGGCCTGGTCATGTATCATACCCAGATGCTGCCCCTGCCACTGTGTAACCGTGCTGCAGGCTGGCCATGTATGGTCTACACTGTGGCAAGAGTGAAAAATGCCACTGAAATTATTCTGAAGGGAGTGGCAGGAGGTGTTACTCCTAGTAGTAGCCATTCTCACATACACTAGAGACTGAAGCTATATCCTATTCCACTCCATACGCATAAAAGGCATGTATGTAGCCATGTAACTGCTATTTTTGGCACTTATTCATAGTTTTAGTTCAGCATAGACCATGCTGGCCTATGGGAAATAAAATTGGCCAGTTATGTGAGGCCAGCTATGTGAGCAAGGCTGAAGACATCTTAAAATTTTTGTTGGTAGGAGGGAAGAGAACCCACCCATCTTGTCAGGCCAATAACTTAGTGCTTAGGGCATTTGTACAGGGACCAGGAGGTTCAGATTATATGGTCCCTTTAACCAGAAGGGTCTTGAACCTGCATCTCCTGCTTCCTAGCAAAGTGCTCTGACCTCAAAGACAAAGCGCACTCTTGAGCTCTCCTTTTGAAGGTGGCATTCTGAGTATTAAGGAGGAATTCATTTGTAAGTGATGTGGTTAGACTGTGCTGAGAGAGGTTTCTATCAATTTTAAATTAGTATTTTTTTCAACAGTTTGAGGGCTTTAAAATGCCTTACAGTAAGAGATTTATGAAAATTAATTTGTTTAGTTTATCAAAAGGAAGATCAAGATGATGCTTGTTTATAATGTAATGCACAAGTAATTCACAGAAGGAAAATACTGTGTCATAATGAGATCTCTGATGTACCAGAAAAAAGATTTTACAAGGAACAATGACTGGAAACTTAAGGTACCAAAATCAAAACAAGAATAAATTACACATTTTAAGAGTGAGGGTGACTAAAAAAAACTACTAAAAAAAGTGGTAGATTCCCTGTTTTGTAATCTCCAAAGCAAGACTTGATGCAATTCTCCATTACAGTATTCATTTCAATTAACTGAAAAGCAAATATTTTGGAGATATGCCACATTTGATGATTCTTCCATTGGAGCACAGACAGGAAATTTGCCTACAATACTTGTTTTATCCTGGGCAGCCAGCTATGAACCACATTTCATGGCAGTCCCAGCATGTGGAACTAGGGACCATAGGACTTCTGTGTTAGCAGTTGGATAGATGCATAATAGAACTGCCACAGAGCCTCCAGAGTCTGTAGTTCTGGAGTAGATCCATCCTGCAGACTGCTTGGTGATGGAGGATCACACTGCTGCCAGACAGTAAAGCTAGCTGGCTCCCCAAACAATCCAAATCTTGCAGCTGGGGAGCCAGCTGGCCCAGGACTCCAGCAGTTCCAGCAGCTGCTGACTAAAATTGACATGAATGTTGTCAGTTTCACTGGTGCTCATCACTTAATAGCATCACTGAAACTGACCAAACTAAAATTGACCCTCTTCCCAGGTCTCAGCGAGCATATTTAATCTCAGAAAAATATTTTAGAAACAGCCCATATTTTCCCCACAAACCTGAAATTTTGAGTTTTGATCAGACCTACTTAAGACACCCACAAGTTACTGAACTGCATATGAGCATAAATAGATAAAATTCTATTGCCTATCCGATTAAAGGAGGTCAGACTAGATGCTCTATTGGTCCTTTCTGTTCTTAAAAGTCTATGATGGCATGAAAATGTATTCACTCATTAATTAGAGTTTAGGTTCCCTTTCTATTAGTTAAAATGGACTCTAGCTTAGACGAAAAGGAAGGACTTTAAGCTAAGACACTGCTGAAGGAGAAGAAACATTCCAAAATCTAGATTCATTTCCTGGGTCTGCCAGACTTTCTTTAACATTGGACAAAGGAGTTAGTTTCTCTGTGCCACAACTGCTTGTTTGTAAAATGTAAATAACAGCATTTCATTATCTTACCATTATGTTACAAGGTTAAGTATATCAAAGACTTAGAGTTTTCAAAAGTTATGGTAATGGCTATGTAAGTATTTAAGATACACAAATATTTTTATTCCTGATACTGTCATATCACTTTTATCTCTAAAATTAATATCATCTCTTTCAAATTTTTAACCATTATTCAGACTTTGATTGTATCAAATTTTTATTTAGGGAGAAGCAAGCTGTATGGCTTGGGCTTATTTAGCTTTATTTCACATATGCTGTGGTATTATGAAAGCTCCAAATACCCTTAAGACCAAATATATCAACTTAAATAAGGACTATGAACATTACTAATAAAATATTATTATACCAGATGTTGTAACTCCCATTGTCTAACACATATTATAGTAACCTTAGTGTCCTCTACAAATTGGTCATTTGAATTAAATAGCAAAAAGGAATACCTTTAGCTATTGCCAGTCATTACATAATAGCAGGTAATACTATACATATTCTGAATTTGTAGCACAGATTTGTATAATTAAGTTTCAATTTACATGCAACCTTCACGATGCATCGATTTTTACCTCTATGGAAATGTAATCCTGGGAGTGCTGGCAGCTTGAGAGGTCCACCTCTTCTAAAAGAAGAGTCTTTCCCCTCAAAATTGTGACCTAATTCAGCCTTGTATGGACACACAAATCTGGCTTCCCAAGGGCAGAGTTGTAAATTCTGCCCAACATGATTAATGTACAGTACAGCTTGCAGACTTCTGAGCATGCCCAGTGTTCCTATGACATCCTAACTTGTAGGGTCAATTAGGTAAATCATGAAAAAGTGCTGTATGGTATAAAGAGAGTGAATCTTTGATTAACAGCTCCAAAACAAAAGCTTTAAGCCTGACAAACATAAGGGATCCATTGGACCAAAGCCGCAAGCCTGTGGCAAGAGCTTCTTCAGCTGTAATCACCTTTCCTGCTGCTGCTAGTGGTTATGCCAATGGGCAGCTAGTAGGTTAGATAATTGGTAGCAAGGTCATGTTCTTTATTTTCTCTGTCCTCCCCATTTTGAAAAATAATGGTGGGAGAAGGCCCATTTCCCTAACTAAAATACTCTCTTGCTCAGCAGAGTTTAGCAAACTACCCAGCCTGACTTTCATATTGCACAGACAGTTTGGGGCAATGCATTTTGTGCCTTATGAAGCAGGCTGACATACAGATTGAACAGGTTGGCTTAGTTGCATACCATTTGTGGTTAATTGTGGATAGTGCCCCTCTCAACCTAGGGTTACCATATTTCCAGACTAAAACTAGAGGACACCTGCCTCTGCCCCTCACTCCTATACTCCCTTCCCCCTCCAGCCCTACCAGTGTCCCCCACTCCTAACTCTCAGCCCCCTGCCCTGCAGACCTGTTGCCCATGCAGCTTCTGTATGAACACACACACACACACACACACACACACACACACACACACACAGAGTCTCTTACCTGGGAGCAGCTTGCTGGGGCCTGTGCACAGAGCATGTGGCCCCCAACAGCCAATCACCTTGCCTGCTGCTTTCACCCCAAGCAGCCAAGCTGTTAGTCCTCATGAAAGCAGAGGCAGAGCAAAAACCCAGACATTTGCTCACATTTTAAAAACCTGTCCAGACATGAGGACAGGGGGCCAAAAAAGAGGACATGTCCAGAAAAACCCAGCCACGTGGTAACCCTGCCCCAACCAGTAGCCCTCATATAGGCAGTTATTTATGAGCAGAGATCCTGGTTTTCTGATTAAAGAAAACCCCCAATTTTCAGATTAAAAAAGTAACCCAAAATCCACATTTTTCCATGATTAAAATGAAATGCCACTAATATATAGACATATAAATATAGTGGTGTTTCATTGAAATCATGGAAAAATGAGAAATTTTGGGTTACTTTTTTAAATCCAAAAATTGGGGATTTTTTTTTTATTGGAGAAAACCAGAATCCCTGTTTATAAGGAGTGTTTTTTTTTTTCTTTAGGGAGGTTGAGGTGGGGGTAGAGGGGGAGTGAGGAGAATCTTTTTTTTTTTTGAGTTTTATTCTTTGGAAGGGGGGTTAGCTTGACACTAATATAACCACTTCATATAGTTTGTAAATATGGAATACTGAATCCATCACTTCCTGAAACCCACTAATGACAAGAACAAGCCAGCTGCTTTTTGCTGAGATGGAATATTCCTAGGTTCAGGTAATAGCACAATAACCTTAAGTAATATTCTCAAAATCAACATGATTCTATTTATGTATTTGAATTTGCGTATATGGGCTGTGTCTGTACTTGCAGTTCTGTACATACACAAAACCTTTAGTCATTAAAACAAACACTGCAGGCTTGGTTGCAGTGAGACTACTTGCATTGTAAAGTACCACTTGATTATGAGCAAGGCAGAATCTGACCCATGACACTGAAACAGGAAAAACAGACAAAACAGACTACAAGAAGCACAAAAGAGAGGGTTTAGCAGTTTAAACACATCAATCTGGCTTGAACTAAATCTACAAAGATTTAATATTCTTCATAGCAGGACTATTGTTTGTGCAACTTTTCTCAACACTTCCACACTTTTATAGATAAGAAAAGAAGGATTGAAGTCTGATTCAACTATCAGAAATTACCCTTTTGTTTCAGTGATAGCACTCCTTGTAACACCAACACACAAATCTTGTTAAAAAGTAACTTGGTGTCTGTCTGGATTTTTTTTCTTTTTGCTATTTAAATAATGGAACTTTAGCATGGAAAGTAGTTGTTGTTGGCTTGGAAAGAGTATTTAAAGGCCTGTTTTTTGGGGAATTGGCTGAAAGGTATAGATATATGCATTATAAGGGTTCAAGATGGGCAGCAGGGATTAATTGATTTCTAAGAGCTTGAGTTTAACACACTCCAAGTATCTCAGGCCTGAAAGCAGACAGGCTTTTGTCAGGTGCAACAGCTTTCTAGCATGACAAGACCAGTGGATGACCTGAGAACTGAGGGAGGCATGTCATAACACAAGATGACAACCTTCAAGGCAGACAGGTTGTCTAAAACAACAAGGACACAAAGCCTGGAAACCAAGGTACTGTCCTATAACATGAGAAAGTAACACCAGCTACCAGGCCCCAGGGCAGCAGGGGGGGCTGAGTCCTGGTTTTGGGGGAACAACCAAATTAGGAGAAAACCCGGAAGGCTATGTGAATGCATGACCACAGAGAGACAGCCAACCAGAGATAGCCATGGATGAAGAGTCATCAGGAGTCATCAGGGGGAAAGAGAATACAAAAGCGGAGAGTTGAGATTAACAGAGGTGTGCCGCCTCTGCTCTACCAGGCGTTCTCATGCCGCCTTAGCCTGGACTATCAATCTTACCTGGCCTGGGCTTGTGAGTGGACCCCAAAGGCTACCTCGGCTGACATCCAGGGAGCCCCTTAACTTGCCTGCCATGACTTTGAAAGGAACTTCAGTGGAGTTGTTCCCCTTCGAGGCAGCCTCCCAGATCGTCACACCTCTCGGTGGGCGCTCTTGGGGCTCTGGCCTCCCCTACACCCCAGCCACTCACCACCTTGGGTCACAGGTCTTCTGGCCCTTTGGCGTCCCTGGCTCCACTTGGTTTCTCCCCCAGATTCCCATGGCCCTACAGCTGGCTTCTTTGCTGGCTTCACTGTCGGTGCCTCTGCTGGCTCTGCTGCTGGTGTTCCTGCTTGCTTTGCTGTCGGTGCCTCTGCCAGCTCTGCTGCTAGCGCTTCTGCCGGCTCCACTGTCAGCTTTGCTGTCGGCTCCGCTGCTGGCGTCTCCACCGGCTCTGTTACTGGCTTCTCTGCTGGCTTTGCTGTCGGTGCCTCCCCAGGCTCCACCCTCACTGTCCTGGGCTGTCTGACACAGCAGCTGGGCCTCTCAGGGTGTGGGCTTCCTTGCCAAGCCTCTGCTCACCAGCCTCCTTCCTGTGCCTCCGGGGCTGTCTTTTATTTCTGCCAAGTAGTGTGTCCAGCTGACTTTACCCAACCCTAGCTGAATATGAACTTGGCCGACAAGCCGCGTGAGCAGTTTCTCACTTCTTTCGGCCCCTGCAGATAGTAAGTTGGGGCTTTCTTCCATTTTGGATCGGGGTTCTCCTGCAACCCCAGCACCCCTGGGACAAAAGGGTTCCTCCCTGTTCCTTCTCATCCCTCTTTCTCTTCCTCCCTGTCCCTCCCCATCTTGTTCTCTAAGAGGGGTCCCCATCCCCATCCCTGTCTCCTGGAAAGGGTCCACAAGGCCACCATGGTTCGAGGGCATACCAGCAGCCCATCTCATGCACCCCACTGGAGGAGGCCTGTGGGCCTCAGCATCCCACCTCCAGATTGCTGACACCTAAGAGAGAGAGCCTGAGAGTGGAAAGATCGTGGTTGGTCTGAGGTTAGTGCTCACCCAGAACAAAGGTATAGGGGCTGAGTCCAAATCCAGTGTCAACAGTTGCTTCCTGGTAGCAATGTTAAGTAATGTATTTCTAAATAACCAATGACGGCTGAAGGGAGGGGGGAACAATTCAATCCTGTTACTGCAGTTTTGTAAGCTGTAGTTTCATCTTCTCTTTTTTAAAATCATATTTTTTTTCCAACTAAAAATGACATTATTCTAACCATAGTAGCCAAAAGATAAGGCATTAAGGAAAATAATCAATTTTTTTTTCTGTTTTTAAATCCATTAAATGAAAATCATCATCACAAATAATTATAAATAGGTACTCTAAAATTGCTGAACTCTAAAATTCCTGTTCCAGAGCAAATCTCTCTTTTCTTTTTCCACAGCCAGGAAGATTGATGTATCACATGCTTAGATTACATTTTTAGTTTGTTCATTTAACTGGCACATTTTTCACAGAAAACAAACTGCCTGTCTATCAAATATGGGAAAAAGACAGCCTTTATCTGTAAAACTTGTCAATGTGCATTCATATCTCAGGCCTTTGTGGTTTGGATTTTGGTGTGGCGGGGGAGGGGCAGGGAAAATACAAGGTTTGTATTAGAAAACGTATGGTATGAAAGCCAGAAGATATCAATGACCTGTCTACAAACAAAAATTCTTTGCCTTTTAAGGAAATCAATGATGTTTGAAAAAATTAGACATAAAAGAAACCTTATGAGTACAGCTACCAAAACAAGAGAAAATGTTGGTAAAATATTACAGAAATGTGCTCACACATGCGCATGTCTGCACACCTACAAACTCAACACTACTTATCTTTTAACATTCAAGAATTATTTATCCTTGGGCGTTAAAGGAATTAGCTGATTACTTTTTGAAAACTTACGGAGAACTGGGGAAGGTCCAGAAAGTTGGGGGATAAAGCAAATGTAGTATACAAGTTTCCAATTATTGTACTGTAAATCTAACATGAACCCCTAACTAATGGGACAAATCTTAAAATAAATGTAATCAAAATCTGGGGCATACTATCTAATGTAAAAGCATAATGAACTCATGAAAAATTGATGCTAGGCAAATCTGATTGCATTTGGTTTTTTTCAGTTAGGATTAAATAATTATTAGATGAAAGGAATACAAATCTTGAAATACATTTCATTTTAGGGCCAATTCATGAAAGCTTTCAGGAATAATTCAGGTTTGTTTGGAGGTATACACACATGCATCTATTTCAATCTCCTTTATGGCTGGAAACAAAGAAAAATACAAATGACAGTGTATCAAAGCTTTGAAGCAGGTGCCTTAGCAGTGCTTCAAGGTTTTTAATATCCTAATTATTACCTTAGATCTGCATGGAATAGTACAGAATTAAAGGACAAATTTATGAAAAAATTAAAATTAAGGACAAAAAATAAAATGAAGTTCAGCCTGGAAAAAAGTAGATTATTTACTTTCTCTGTGTTAATCTTATAGAGAATATAATGGGCAGAAGAAATTTAGAAAACAATAATGCCTGAAATATACTTTTAGGCAAATTAACCAGCTCTCCAAATTTTGCCATGATATAATTTCTTATGATGTCACAGTATCCCAGAAGCTTATTTTACAATGTTCTAATTTGCCACATTATCAATCAATATATTTTTAACTACAAAATGGTGAGAAGATATTTCATCATATTGAGCCAATCTTCAAAGACCTCCAATGATAGACAACAAATAGGCATTAACAGAGTATAGCTGAGATAAGGCAACAAAACTGTAGACAACATTAAAATTAAAAAGAAACACATAAATTACCAGGAGAACCATCTTGACTGTGATCTCACAATAACCTTCACATGGCCAGTTTCTAAATCAATATGGAACCCATAATGTGACTGTGCAATTTGTAAGACTGGAATAGTTTTAAAAAATGTAGTCAATTAGCACACTTTAACCCAGGATGCCTAGGGTTACTTAAAAGTAAGGAAATATTGAATTGCTGGTGAGGATGGAGTAATGTCTTAAGATTTTTCCATGTCTAATTTTCATTCTTTTATGTTAGGCCATACCATCCTTAACTTCCTCAAGAAATCTGCATTTCAAACTCTGGCAACAAAAAATAACTAAAATATGTGGTGAGCCTGAGATGACAGTGTACTGCCTTGGACCACCTAATGTCCTTCTTTCATTCTATGGCAGCCAAGAAACAGGCATTTCATGCATTTAAGCAGGGGTTTCCTCACCTCAGACAATGTGGCAGCAGAATAAGAAATAGAATACTAAATTATAGTTCGGCTCTTGAGATTACTTGATTCAGCTATGCAAATAAAAATGGATTCACAACATCTGCTAAAAATTTGCATTACAATACCTTCACGTTTCCTTATTTAAAGCTGACATTCCCAGTTCATCTTGCTAATGCAATATAAAAATATATTTATTTTAAGAAACTGATGGAACATCACAACCAGCTAGCTCTACAACACAGATATGTACCTGGAACTCTCCAAATGTTTATATTTAACCTCAGATGAATGGGTGTTTCCTCTACCAACCCCCCTCCCTTCCAGATGTGTATCAACAAAGCAATAGTATAATGCTTCATTATTACAAAAAATATATGGATTACAGAATGCATTTAGTTTTCTTTGTCAATCTACCAGACTTGATGCCATTCCAGTATCAGTTGCCTTGCCACTGGGACCCATGAATGAGCTTCCAAGGGGGAATAACCTATTTTACAGATGATGTGTACTGAACACTTATTTATACCATTCTACAAGGTCACATCAGTGGATCACTGGCACTGCTGACTGGATGTCAGTGGCACTGCTGACTGGAATGGAAGGAGAGGCACACTATAGGAAGCAAGGAAATGGATTATGAGAGTCATTGTTTGGAACTGTGGGCACAATATTGTACTTTAGGTTCACAGGAAGTTCAGAAGTAGGCTTCACCAGTGAGGTGAGCCTGAGATGACAGTGTACTGTCTTGGACCACCTAATCTCCTTCTTTCATTCTATGGCAGCCAAAAAAAAGGTACATCTCAGTGAAAATGATTTGGGATTCTAGGAATTAATTTAGTCCTCACTAGGGATCCAGGTTTTCTCTGATAAAAAAAAATCCCCAACTTTTGAAGTTAAAAAAGTAACCCAAAATCCAAATTTTTCTTTGATTAAAATTGAGAGAGAGAGAGAGAGAGAGAGAGGGGGGGGGGAGAGGGAGGGGGAGGGGGATCTATTTGTCTATCTTAGTTGAGTTTCATTTTAATCATAGAAATATGTGCTCATTACTCATTAAGTACAGGGAAATGAAGAGAGATTGGAGACCTTTTCTGAGGATAACTGCAAACTGACCTAAAATGCTGCAGCAGAAGTTACTAGGAGGGAGCCTCATGCGTTGCTAAGGCAAGACGAAGCACACATTCTTCAGAACAGGAAGTGTCAATAAATTCCCACCAAATATATTGTAGTTGGTATCTGGGATATTCAGGAACTATTGGGTATACTTCCCTTATAGGACAGAGGATATGTTTTGCTAAAGTTTGGGAGAGAATTATTAACTATCTCAGAACCTGTACAGAGAGGAAGTAAAGCTAACTGTTGGTGACTCTTCCTGGCAGGTCTCCAGTGCATGTACAGCAAAAGCTTTGTTATCTGGCATCCAGGGGGAATGGGGAGTGCCAGTTAATCAAACATGCTGGTTATCTGAGAGGCGTCTGGGCCACCACCTGTTTGAGCCACTGCCCCTCCTGCCGCGTCCAGTGTGCTAGAACTTTCACTCCCTGGTATCAGTGTGCCAGGAGACAGGGAGAGGGGCCCTGCACAGGCTGCTTTGCCCTGGGCAGTGGGACTTGACAAAACTGGAAGTGCCACGGTGGGACTTCTGGTTTTGCTTTTGCCATGTTGATTGGCATTCTGGTTAATAAAGAATGCCAGTTAACAAAGTGCCAGATAGCACAGCTTTTACTGTAGTCATATTATGGTTCTGATTCCTTGATAACCCAGAACTGGAAGTGGACTTAAAGAAATGTATTTCTTAAATAATGTGTGGGAAGAGATTGAGGTTGCTAAGGTACTGCTGTACTGCAGGGCTACTACAAGGAAGTAATATCCTGACTCTATTCCCAACTGTTTCTTAGATTTTGGTCCTCTTTGCAGGTTGCCTATGAAGGCCGTTTACTAAAATTATAGGAAGCAAGGACCATGTTAATTAGCTTATCAGTAGCGTTCATTAGCTTGCTGCAACACTACACTAAAGCAGCTATTTCTGATTCTGGATACACGGCTTCTGGTTCCAGAGGTCTGTAGAGCAAGCCTCAGATTCATGGAACATCACAGATTTCAAAAGCTGTTCGCCCTATATATAGCATAAAATGTGAATCACTGAAGGAAAGTAAATAACACTACACATGAGGCTATGATTCATAATATGCATTTTCCTGGACATGTGGAAAGAAGATAAGATAAATAAAATAAAATAAAAATACATTTAATTAGGCTGCACATTTATTAAGTCAACTCAACTTGGATATAACTAACTATAACTAGTAGAACTTAAGTGACAGATTTCATAGGTTTCATAGATGTTAGGGGCTGGAAGGGACCTTGTGAGATCATCAAGTCCAACCCCCCCTGCCAAAGGCAGGGATTCTGCAGGGATCAAATGATTTCAGGAATATAAAAATCCAAATGCCTTTTGAATGAGTCCTGAGTAGGCACTTGCACCACCACTGGGGATAGTCTGTTCCAGACCATGGACTTCTTTGGACTGTAAAAGAAGTTTTTCCTTATACTGAGTCTGAATCAACCTTCTGGAAGTTTGTGGCCATTAGATATAGTTATCCCTTGGGGAGCCCTGGTGGACAAGTGTTCTCCCAGATCCTGATACACCCCGCTTATATACTGATAGGCAGACACCAAGTCCACCCTGAGCCTTCTCTTCACCAAGCTGAAGAGTTCCATATACCTCAGCCTTTTGTTGAAAGTCTTACTTTCTTGGCCTTTGACTATATGGGTGGCTCTCCTCTGGACTCTCTCAAGCTTATTCACACCCTTCCTGAAGTGGAGGGCCCAAAACTGGATGCAGTACTCTAGTTGCAGCCTCACTAAGGCCATGAAAAGTGGGAGGATGATGTCCTTGGTTTTGCTCAAGATGCATTGATGGATGCATGCCAGAGTTTTGTTTGCTCTGCGGGCCACGGTATTGTACTGTTGGCTTATGTTCATCTCGTGGTCAGTGAAGACCCCCAAGTCTCTTTCTGTCATGGTGCTAGTGAGCATAGCACTGCTGAGCCTATAAGTGTGATGCTGTGTTTTTCTCCCATGGTGGAAAACCCTGCATTTCTCTACATTGAATGCCATCAGGTTTTCTTCCACCTACTTTGCAAGTATGTCCAGGTCAGCTTGTATCCTCAGCCTGTCTTCCAGCATGACCCCCTCACCTATAGTTTAGTGTCATTCATGAACTTTGCCAGCCTGACAACTGAGCCCTGAAGTACTCTTCTGGTAACCTTGTGCCACATTGATTTGTTCCCATCAAGTAGTATCTGACCCCGGAGCCAGCTTCCCAGTCATTGGACCATGAGATGGTCGAGGCCACAGTTCCCCAGCTTGGTCATGAGGACATCATGGGAGACAAAGTAAAAGGCCTTCTTGAAATCCAGATAAATGAGATCAACCTCATCTTCTTTGTCCAGGCAATGTATCACCTGGCCATAGAAGGAGATGTGGTTTATCAGGCAAGACCTTCCAGTACTAAAACCATGTTGACTGGTATTCAGTAAGTTGCCTTCTGTTAGCCTGTTGCAGATAGATCCCTTGATAATTTTCTCCAGAATCTTCCCAGGGATGGACATCAGACTGATAAGTCTGTAATTCCCTGTATCTTTCTTCCTCCCTTTCTTGAAGATTTGGACCATGCTGGCTCTTTCCCAGCCTTCTGATACATCACTCAACCGCCATGAGCTTTCATATGTCTTGGCCATAGAGCATGCTATGATGTCTGCCAGCTCTTTTAAGATTCTCAGGTACAATCTTTTCAGGCCCATGGACTTATGGATGTCAAGCCTTTCAAGGTGTTCTCTCACTTGATCGACATCAATTGTGGGCCCATCTCCCAAGCCCTGGATGCTTTGTGTCCTGCCTGACAGTGTGAGCCCCTTGGGCAGGTGAAAAATTGACATAAACTAATTGTTTAGGAGACTAGCCTTTTCTTGGGCATCAGATTCAGCTGTCCCATTTGATCTTGCAGGGGGCCAATGTTGCTTTTGTTCTTCCTCTGACTTCCCACATATCTGAAGAATGATTTTTTGTTATCCTTGATTCCAGTGCCTAGCTTGAGCTCGGTTACAGCTTTGGTTTTTCTGAATCACTCCCTACAAGTATGGGTTAGTGCTGAATAGTCCTCCTTGGTGATGATTCCAGTTTTCCATCTGGTGTAGGCTTCTCTTTTAAGTTTTGAGAGACCCAGAAGTTACCTGTTGAGCCAAGGGGGCTTCCCTGACTTCTGACTGCATTTGCTGTGGGATGGGATGAACTTCCCTTGCACTTTGAGGATTGAGTTCTTTAGGAACAACCATTCCTCATGGACTCCCCTTCTAGGGCAAAGGTGAGGATTTCTATTTTACTGAGAGATTTGTCCCCCCTGCATTAGACAGAGAAAGTAATCAGACCATGGGCACGGCCACCAAGCTTGCTCTTGATCTTCAGATCACTCACCAGGTAATCTTCTTTGGCCAGAACCGGATCCAACAGTGCCTCTCCCTTAGTTGATGCAAACCCCCCTTGCAACAGGTACAGGTCATCAATACAAGTGAGAAGTTACAAAACTGGTCAGACTTGGATGCTCATCCAGATGTCTAGGGGACTGAAGTCTCCCATAACAATCATACATTAGGAATATGCAGCCTCAGCCAGTTCCCTTTTGAATTTAAGATCCAGTTCTTCTTGGTTACAGGGTTTGTAATAGACTCCAATGAGTATATGCCCTCCATGGTTAATGAACTCAGTTTGAAGGAAAGTGTACTGCTCCTTGATGTAGACAGCTACACCCCTACTTCTCTTCCCAACACAATCTCTTCTGTAGAGGATATAGCCCTCTATACCTACTGACCAGTTATAGGGGTAGTTCCACCACATCCCCATTATCCCTACAAGGTTATAATCTTTATCAATGAGGAGAAGGGCTAGACCCTTTTGCTTGTTACCCAAGCTTCTAGCACTTGTGTACAGGCAGTTGAATCTTCTTTATGTGATGGGATGTGACCTTTCCTTGGGCTCTTGTTAGAATGGGTTCCCTTTAATTACCTAAGCTGTTACTACTGTGATTGGAATGACCTTGACTAGAACTGTTGATTGACTGCCCACCCCCCAGTGATTTTAGTTTAAAGCCCTGTTGAGTAGGTCAGCCATTCTGGCCAAGAAGAACTTCTTCCCTTTCCAGGTGAGGTGGAGGCCATCCCTTCCCAAAAGTCTGCTACCTCTTTCACTGAAGTGTGGAGTATGGTCAAAGAAGCCAAACCCCTTGTGATGGCACAATCACCAGAGTCTTCTGTTCACCTGACTGATTCATCTATCCCTCCAAGGGCCATGACTTGTGCCTGGAAGGACTGAGGAAAAAAATACCTGAACACCCAGCCCTCAGAGCTCTGTAGTCACTCATGACCCAGCCAGGATTGCTCCAAGCCATGTCATTCATGCCCACATGGATGGGTAGGTAGTATGGGATGGTGGTCCAAGGAGCAGATGAGTTTGGGGATCCTCTGAATCACATCATGGACACAAGCCCCAGGGAGGCAGCAAAACTCACGGGCTATGGAGTCGGGGTGAGAGATAGCACACTCTGTCCCCCTCAGGAGAGAACCACTCATCACAATTACTCTATGTCTTCTTCTAAGTGCAGTTGCTGGTGGCCCTCTTACCTCACATGCTGGGGCTGGTAGTTTGGTCAGCTCAGACGATGTGAGGGGTTTGAAATGGTTGTGCAGCTCCAGGGGCATGCTGGTGCAGTGCCTTCTAGGGCCAGAGACTACCTCCATCCAGGCAACCCCTTGCTGGACATCATGGTGGCTCTTTATTTCCACCAAGGTGTTGTTAGCCATAGAGTGGAGTGCCTGGAAGTAGATATCCAGTTCCTGCTCTGCACCTCTAATGGCTCACAGCTGTTGCACCATTGCCTGGAGTTCCATAGTCTGACACTCCAGGGCCTCCACTGTTGAGCACATCCCACAAGAGAAGGTGTCAGTGCTCCCAGTGCTCCCTGCATCCATACCAGGCAACCTCCACAGGAAGGCAGGGGCTCTATCTGAGTGAAAGCCAGGGCCATGGGTCCCAGTCGGGTAGCGGCAAAGACTACAGGCAACATTTGGGTAGAGGCTAGAACCACAGACTCCATTTTAGTGGAGACCCTGGTGGCACCAGAGAAGGGGGGTCCAAGTACAGGGGGAGTTTTGGGGCATGATGCGTATCTCCCGCTGTGGTCCTTGTAGTAGTCTGGGCTACTACTGTGCAGACAATTTCCTTCAGGCTCCCCACCTGGAGCCTTGTGCTCCTCCTGCTTGTCCTCCTCTCTGAACTCCCTTGCTAACTCATGTGCTGGCCTTGAAGTGTGCCTGTTTCTGCGTTCTGTTTGTGAGGCTCTGGTTGTGTGGCTCCCTGGGTGGCTGGGTCAAATAGGAGCCAGGGTGGGAGGCATGACCCTCTTTGGCTCCTTTCAGCTGCCCTGAAACTCTGCTACTTCCATCCCATCATGGACCCCACCTACCTCCCAGCTGCACCGTGGGTCAGGGTCCTCTGGGGTCCTTTTGGGGGCCTGGGAGTCCTGGGGCTCATGGGGGTCCAAAGTACCCATGCATCTTGTGCCAGACCTGGGGACAAACTGTGGCTTCTGCCATTGGTGGGCCATTTTAAAATCTGTTCATACACAGTAGGGCCCACCAACAGTGCTGTACTGCTGTTGGGGCTGGGGGGGGTCCCTGCCCCACTGGAAAAGGGGAAAGGTAAGTGCCCCACCATCCCCTGTCTCACGCGCCAGGCATCACCAGTCATGTGGCTCCCTGGGGGGGGATTGGGCCAAGTAGGAGCTGGGGGGGTGGGTGTGACCCTCCTCAGCTCCTTTCAGCTAACCCACAGCTGTGATACTTCCCTCCCACCATAGGCCCCACCTACCTCGCAGCTATGCTGGGGGTCAGGGTATGCCAGGCTTATCTTGGGGGGGTCTGGGGGTCCTGGGGCTCATGGGGGTGCAATGGCCTTCTGCCTGTGCACCTCATGCCAGAGCCAGGGACAAATTGTGGCTTCTGGTGTTGATTGACTTTTTAAAGTCTGTACATGTGCAGTAGGGCCTGCTGACAGCACTGCATCATTCTCAGGGCTTGGATGTCCCTCCAGGCTGTGCTGGGGATTGGGGTCAGGGTCTGCCAAGGTCTTCTTGGGGTTCTGGGGGTCCCAGGGCTCACAGGGGTGCAGGGGGCTTCAAGATTGCTTCCTTGATTGTTCCTGTTAGCTCCTCATTGTGTGCATATACATGTACAATTAATGCACCCGAATTATCTGCATAGAAAATTCAGGTGCATTAAACTGGGCTCTCACATACTTCTGAATGTTTGTCTATTGGGAACAAATTTGCTCCTGACAGCAGCAGTTCAGTTTAAGGCTGCTCCTGTCCTGCTTCTATCCTGTTACATCAGATAGGGGGAGCTCCAGGCCTAGGCTGGCAGAGGGCACAGGGGCTGATCCCAATCTCTGTGAGGCAGAGGAGAGCTGTCCCAGCTGCCTCCCAGCCACATGAAGATCAGGACCCATCCCAATCTCCACATGATTGGGGAAGTTGTCCTGGCAGCAAAGTGTCCTGCTGAGCCAGGACAGCTCTCCCTGTCCCCTGTGGTTCCCTGCTGCCAAGGCTGAGTGGGTGCAATTTGATCCTAGTCAGAGTCTATATGTGTATCTACAGGTACTGGAAAATGGAGCATTAGACTAATTTACTCTCTGCGGGTAAACAGAGAACTGAGCGCTGCAGTGTTTCCCAAATACATCATGCTGTTTTTGGCTTCTCAAGAACAGGAAACTGTCTTCTTTGAACAAACATGCTCTTTTGGTATTGTAATTATACCAGGGATGACCAGGGATCTAGGTTTTCTCTGATAAAAAAAAAAAAAATCCCCAATTTCTGGATCTAAAAAGTAACCCAAAATCCACATTTTTTTCTGTGATTAAAATGAAACACCTCTATACATTTATCTATATATTAGTGACTTTTCATATTAATCACAGAAAAATGTGGATTTTGGGTTACTTTTTTTAATCCAAAAGTTGGGAATTTTTTTTTAATCAGAAAAAAACAGGATCCCTGGAGATGACCAGCCAGAGGCAGATCTCGGTATACACATTCAAAATGCCTGTGGTGGGATCAATCTAAATTACATGTTTTTTATAAGCAGCATAATTTAATTCAGTAGTGAACAGAACACATATTTGCCTGAGGGAAGAGATGGGGGAGGGGGCATGCAGGCTATCTATCTTAGACCGAGGTCTGCCATTTTTAAGCCAGTTTGTATGTACTGAGCTTCTGTTCTGTTACTGGTTTAGACTGTTTTTTGAGCACTTACACTGGTAAAAGTGTAATATCTGTACTTGGCTTTTATCTGCAAGAATCAGAGTAAGTTCCTGAGGCCTGCATACCTCTGGACTCAGAAGTAATATAGCTTGAACCAGAAGCAACAGTGTATAATGGGGGGGGGGGGGGCTTGATTGATCATAAGATAAATATGAGCCATCAATGTGAAGCACAGGGCAAAGCCATCCCTTCTTGCAAGAAATGCAGTCAATGATCAAGGAAGCCCGTATGGCTAAATAAGGAACTGTTGGACTTCATTAAGCTCAAAAAGAGTAGCCTACACCAGCTGGAAAACAGGAAGCATTACCAAAGGGGATTACTCTGCATTCGCCTGCATCTGCAGAGAGCAGTCAGGAAAAGACAAGGCACAAACTGAACTTAGGCTTGCTACAGGGATCAAGGACAACAAAAAGTCATTCTTTAGATATGTGGGAAGTAGGGAAAAGAACAAGGACCACGTTGACCCCTGAGAGATCCAACAGGGTAACCGACATCAGATGCCCAAGGAAGGGCCAATCTCCTAAATGACTTTTTTGCATCAGGTTTTCACCCTCCCCTGAGGATCACATTGTCAGGAAAGGCACACACCAATTTGGGAGTGGGTGATGGGCCCAAAATTGATGTGGATCAGGTGAGGGAACACCCTGAGAAACTGGACATTCACAAGTTCACAGGCCAGATGGAATGCACTCAAAGGTCTTGAAAGAGTTGGCAGACATCACTGCATCCCCGTTAGCAGGGATGTTTGGAAAATTGTGGTGCTCAAGCAAAGTCCCGGATGAGTGGAAAAGAGCCAACGTGGTCCCTATCTATAAGAAAGGGAGGAGGACTGAGCCAGGGAACTATAGACCAATCAGTCTGATGTGCATCCCTGGAAAAATTCTGGAGAAAACTGTCAAAGGAACCATTAACATTAGACTAATGGAAGGCAAGCTTCTGAATGCCAGCCAACATGGCTTTGTGACTAGCAGGTCTTTCCTGACCAACCTCATCTCCTTCTATGATAAGGTAACATAAACCCTGGACAAGGGACATGATGTGAACGTCATTTATCTGGACTTCACGAAGGCCTTTGACCATGATTTCCTCATGGTTAAGCTGGGGAACTGTGGCCTAGATCATCATATAGTCTAATGGCTAGATAACTGGCTATGGGGTCGGACCCAAAGAGTACTAGTTGAAGGGAGCAAATCAACATGGTGCAGTGTTACCAGTGGAGTCCCTCAGGGGTCGGTACTCTGGCCAGAACTCTAACATTTTCATCAACAATCTAGATTCTGGAGTCAGATGTGAACTGGTCCCCCAAATTATGGGGGAGGGCCATCACACCACAGGACAGGTTGCGGATACAGGCTGACTTGGACACATTCTCAAGGTGGGCCAACCAAAACCGGATGGCCTTTAACACAGAGAAGTGCAAGGTGCTGCACCTCAGTAGGAGGAAACCTCAGTATACTTACAGGCTCAGCAGTGCTACATTTGCTAGCACCGTGACCCAAAGGGACTTGGGGGGCTTGACTGATCATAAGATGAATATGAGCCACCAATGCGATGCTGTGTTGGGCAAAGATAACCAAACACTGGTGTGCATCCACCAATGCATCTTAAGCAAAACCAGGGAAGTCATCCTCCTGCTTTACTTGGTCCTGCTGAGACTGCAGCTGGAATACTACATCCAGTATTGACCCCCCCCCCCACACACACTTCAGGAAGAATGTGGAGAAGCTTGAAAGAGTCCAGAGGAGAGCCACTCATATGATCCAAGGCCTGGAGGGAAGGTCATATGAGGAGAGGCTGAGGGCCTTGGGACTTTTCAGTCTGGAGAAGAGAAGGTTCAGGAGAGAGCTGGTGGCAGCCTACAACTTCATAACAGAGGTACATCAGGATCTTGGAGAACACTTGTTAACCGGAGCTCCCCAAAGGATAACAAGGTCTAACAGTCATAAACTCCAGGAAGGGAAATTTAGACTGGGTATAAGAAAAACGTTGTTTACAGTGTGTGTGTCCAGGGTCTGGAACAAACTCCCTGCAGTGGCAGTGCAAGCACCTACTCTGAATTTCTTAAAAAAAATAGCTGGATTTATTTCTTGCTGGGGTCACTTGATCCCAGCTGACTTCCCGTCTATGGCGAGGGTTCTGGACCTGATGATCTTTTGAGGTCCCTTCTAGCCTCTAATGTCTATGAAATCTATGAAACACTTAGGTTGACACACATGTCTGAATGTATGGATACAAAAGTAAAACCAGAGGGAAAGGGAGACCTCAACCTCAAAATATGGTATCCAATTAAATAAATAGTTGTCTTCCCCACATCAAATCCCAAACCTCACCATCTGTTTCACAGAATAGGACATTGCATTTAATCTGGTTTAAATCCCCCTTTTCTGTTTCGTGCTCCACTGCTCAACTCAATACTTCCCCCACCATCCTTGCCTCAATCTAAATGGTTCTTATTGCAGGCCTTCTTACCAAAGGACTAATCTATTAGAATAAAAATAATCAAACTTCCTCCTAATCAAGAAGTGGTTTAGGTAGCAAGGCATTTACAGTAATGTGGAAATTCTTTTTAGACCATTCTTTGGTCTCATGAACAGAAAAGCTCCGATTGTAGTCTGCCTATATCTTCTCAGTCTATAACTGTCTGTACCTTCTCAGGGCTCCTCAATAGCCCTGGTATGAGGGATATAAGGGTTGCTAGCATTCCAGTTTTTTCCTATCTAGAAAACCAAATAATTAGGTATGGACAAATTTCCCTCCCCTCCTAGTCATGATACAGCCAAGAGCCACAGAACACATTTTTTGAGCTGCGCATGCCCCAGGATCAATGGTCTGTGTACAGTGCCCCGAGTCAATAATCATCTGTTGTCAAATAACTTTCTTGAGGAGAATAACTGCCAGATGTTTACCTGCCTTTCTTACTACTACAGATAATTACTTGTGCATGATTTTTGTCTTTATATGCTGGCAGAAAATTATGTGATACTAAAGAACTGCATTATCTTGATAGAAACCACTGGATTCTAAAATCATTTGAGTATATTAGTTTTTTGGTTTTGATACATAGCTCTGAGATAGGTTTTTAGGATATGGATCAAGAACTTTTGATTGATTTGTATTACTAAGGGCCCCATTACATCTTACATTTATACCACAACTGACATGTTAACCAACTTAAATGGACCTAGGACTGTTTGAGGTTGGAAGTGACAATCACCTGATTGTCTGCCTAGCCTCAGCATAGCCTGGAGTTTTGAAATGAGCCTAGGCTAGCTGTCAATCAGCTGCTTGTTCACGCCTGCTCCAATTTGCTGGTGCAGGGAGGAGTCCAAGATCATGATCCCCCAGCTCTCCATGCACTGGTAACTAGAAAGGGCACAATTGGGATCTGATCCCTAATTCCACAATCACACAATTCCTGTGTGGTGCAGCAGTAGACACAATTGTTGAGATCAGGGATCTCAGCTCACAGCACCTTTAACTGACCATGTGCTAGGGCCTAACCAAATCTAATTTAAATTTATCTCGCTAAGCCAGATATTTATATGAGACCTGATACCCCAGTATTTTGGCATTATCTGGAAATATTTCTTCCTGTTTAGAAACATCATCAATTTAAAAATTCACACATGTATAAAATGCATGGAAATTAGAAGGAGAGAGAGCAAGATAACTGAGAGTTATTGTTTTAGTTAATGCCTGGTGAATTCTGAGACATGGGAAATCTCACATGCTATGAGTAAGGCAGTATATCAGTCAAGATATACAGGAGCAGGCACTTAACTATCAAATTAGTCAAAGGAAAACCTGAGTCAAAAGGTCCATTAAGGCATACCAGTTTCTTTAGCCAACAACACCCAATGGAGCAATGTGTCCAGAATCATATCCAGCTTCTTCAAACTTGCCATCCTGACTGACCAGGTACCAACGTACAGTTGGAATGATGGGGAGCAGCCTTCAACATGAGCCCTGAGCAAGCCTTGAATTCATGCCTTTGGAGTTATAGCAAAATACCATAACTATTCCATCATCACACCCCAGCTAATAACACTGCGGCACTGCTTCAGGCGCATTCCCTAAAATTAAAATAGGGACTACCTCTAGCACTATAATAACTTTTCAAACAATAAGTTCCTCGTGATCTCATTATATGCACAGTCAATAAACATGAAGAGGGGCAGGGATAAAAAGCTAGTTTAAAATATTTAACATGGGCCTTTTTCTCCTGTGAGAAGGTACACTAAGTAAGCTTAATATGTATACACCCTCCTTTTCCTATGTAGGAAAAGCTTATACTTCAAATGGTTCCACTTACCTACAAATACATGTTGGATATTGTGAAATACCCACAGAGAGGGCTAAGTTATGATTCTTAAGGGAGTCTTCAGGGAAACTGCGTAGAAAATTCAGGCACATTAATTACATGACTCTTATTATAAAGGAAAGGTGAAGACAGGTAATCTTTTGTCTGACTATTTGATGGACTTTAGAAAGTGAGCCAACACTGCAGGCAGGTGCAACTGAACCACTGCAGCTAGTGTTAGCAAATCCTACTGTATTCACATTTATCATTTGACAGTTATATCTGTGCTGTCTCTTTTTACAGCATTTAGTAGCATCAGACCTTATTAATTCACATTTTTATTATATATCCACTGACAGTAACTGGCACTGATTTTACTTAAGAACCATAACTTTCAGAAGAATTCAGACCAGATCCATGATGCAAAACTCATGTCCTGAAGACTATGTATGTTCATTTCTAATTAGTTATTAAAAGAAACTAATCTAGACACAAGCTGCAAAAACATTTTCCTGCTAAGATGACATTCAGACTGCTCTGTTCCACCCTTTTGATGTCCCTTTTCTATACAAGCTACTATTTCAAATGAATAATCAGCCACTTAATCTGTCCTTGGAAGAAGCATTTAATTTTAAATTATTTATCCTGCCTTTATCACCTATATTAGTGGAGGGTAAAAACATGCTCCTGCCTATCACCTTTGATGAAGCAGTGATAAAGTTATTACAGTCCTAAAGAATGCCTTTGATCTTCTAGGGAAGAATATGAGGAGGTATGAAGTGGGGAATGCTCTTTCCAGGATCTAATCATATGATAGATGTCAACTTTGTATCTATTAAAATTCATGACATTTCTCATAATCATTTTTGTAGATATATACCCCTAAAAATGTCCAGAGTCAGACAGAAGAGTCAGCAGGCAGTCACCTACCAACTCCAAATCAGATAATCCAACATCAGCATTTTATAGATTTAAAATATCTCCTCAAAACAATCAGTAAGACCGCATTGAAGCAGACCAGTGGAAGATCTACTAAGACTGAGAAAACAACTAATTATCTCTAGGGTCAATGAGTCATCTTGTCTTTCTTATCTCTATTCTATTGCCTAAGAAATAAAAATAAAATGAGGTGGCATCATATCGTTTCTGCAGTTCACTGCAATCCCTTAAACTTAGATATTTCAGTTGTTTTGACAGAATCCATTAGAATAAATCTATTGCTATATGCCTGACATTATGCTGGACTCTTATCCTAAACAAGCTGCTTTACCACAATAAATTATAGGGAAATATAAAGATTTCTTGGTCATGGTAGGTATTAAGAAGGTTCACTTTCTGTCAGTTAAAATAATACAAGATTCAGCCTTGGTGACAGGAGGAGCTGTACTGAGTACAGTCATCAAATGGTGATGATATTTTTCATATATGATAGCCCAGGGACTTTAGCTGAACTGAACATTTGAATGGGGCAAGATATAAATCAATCCCAAACTCAGCCTTACACTACTACTAAGATCAGATTTCTACAAACACTTCTATAACTAAATGGTCCCAGTTTGAATACCAGTCTCTTAGTATACAGGTGTGGTAACCATGGGTCTGGAAATTGCTGATTCATTACAGCAGGTTGGAAGGATTCATGCAAAGGTATAAAATAGAGAAGGTAGGGCTGGAGGTCCTGAAGGATCATAAGAAATTGATGAAAACAGTAAGGAAGAGACAGTCTGCCTGTGTCAAACTTCACAGATGGACAAGTAAAAAAGGTGTGGGGAAGAGTGGTGGGTAAACAACCAAAAGATGAATATGCTTAGTGTGGATGGTTGTAAGAAATTATTTGCCAGTGACAGAAGTGCAATACAGACAAGCTCAGCAAGGTGCACACAGGAGAAGTGTGGAGAAGAAAAAACAGTGGGATGTGTTTTGGGAAGGGACATATGCAAAGTAGGTGTGGGGAAGGGTCTGCTACTTTCTGTGTCACCAGAAAAAAAATCTGCTATTAGAGTTGGAGATAGTACTATATGGACTTATGCCAAAGGGCCAAAGGAAACATTATTAAGGACTTCATTAACAGGTGTTAAAACTAGTTTATAGAAAGTAAAAAGCCTTTGAGTGTTTAAGGGGTTGGCTTTCACTGAAAAAGAGTGCCTGAAGGTGGGGCTGCATGAACTGAACTAATATATCAACTGGGACAAGGAAGAGATTGGAGAGTAAGAGACCAAGAAGAAGTGGAGGAAAAAAGAGTGAACACATTTGTTCACTAAATGAATAGGGAGGACCGATGGGCGGGGCAGGGAGTTTCAGGTGGTAGCCTTTCATGGAGTTTTGTATGAAGACAAAGATTTCTGTACGGGTTTGTTTTTTGTAGGAAGTTGATGCATGTTATTTAAGGGTTTAATATATATGTAGCAGTATGTTTTTGATATATAGTTGTTTCTGTACTATGAAGTCTCAGTAAAAAAGCTTTGGTATGTGTAAGCTTTGTGAGTGTAGAGTGATAAGTGTATTTTCAATAACATTTGTTTAAAAAAAAAAAAGAAAAAAAAAAAGTTCCCATCAGCATTTTTGGCACCGAGTGCTGGAACTTGCCCTGGCCTCTCTGCGTGCCAGCCTGGTATTGTAGCCCTGTTCTCATTCCCTCATGGAAGAACAAGTGCCTAGCTTTTTAAGAGCCGCATGCACAAAAATAAAGGTTCCCATCAGTATGTTTGCCCTATATGGGCCACATACTTTATGGTCATGCTCAGTGCTGGCTGCATTTAATCAGGTTTATAGTTTGCTTCTATTATTGAGATCAGGGGTATAGGTTGTAGCCGTGTTGGTCTAAGGACTTAGGCAGACAAGGTTCTTTCAGATTCACAAGGGTGAATCTGATATTTTTCACAACAGCAAATATGATATCTTTTATTAGACAAACTTAAATAGTTGGAAAAATGTTCTTAGCAAGCTTTCAGGTTTAAAAACCCTTTGTCTGGCTGAGGAAGCATCTGCAGTTGGTGTGTGCTCTTCCTGAGCACACACCAACTGCCATTACTGAGCTCATGCTACTTTTAGCAGCAGCAGTTCAAAGATAAGCAATATATTTAACACAGTTTTCTTATATGCTTTTCTTCCATTCTCTTATATTCAAATAAATGTGGTAGTTATTGATATTATAATAGTCATAATTATTATTCTAAATTATTTTCTTTCTCTGAATAAGAAATAGTATGCCTGTGCTTTCCTTGCATTTCTTCTAATTAGACAATGTACCTGTGGCATTAAAACAAGCCCATGAAATAAATACACATGAACTTACTGGTAACTGGAAAGAGAAAAGGATGGTTTGCTCATGATAGCAATGACAAATTTCTCCTCCCACCTCCCCTTTGTCACACCCAGAGGTGTAATGAGAAGGGTTTGTACCCAGGAAAACCCTGCAGGAGATTAAAGGGTGGAGGTAGGGAGATGCCATTAAATGTTGGAGGGGTAGGACTTCTCAGAGTGGAGGGGTAGGGGTGTCATACACAAGTCTTACCTATGCCAGGGACTCAGAACCAGTTTCTGGCTGCTGCTGCAGCAGCATGGTGTGCCTGCCCTGGTCTTGCTTTTACAGCAGCAACAAGGTGACTGTGAAGCATCTTGGCTGCTAGGGCTGCCAGCCCTCCAGTTTTGCCCTGGATTCTCCCTGATTAGATATAAATCTCCAGGATACTGCTGAGACTCACCCAGCAGATAAATAAGAGGGCATTCATTGAAATAAATATTAAATATTGAATTTGATTTATACAGTAGTTCAATAGGTTTTTAAAATGGAATAGTAATGTGCATTTGCCTTCTTGACGTAAAGTCTATGCACCGTAATCCGTAACTGATATACGTAAACACACAGGCACATTTGTGTTGTGTACTGCAGGCACATTGGCATTCTGGAAACCTCCCAGAATAGATTCCAACAGAGTTGGTAACCCTACTGGCTGCTACTTCAAGAGCAATCCCATAGGGCTCCTTTTTTTGCTGGGGACTTCATGGGGGTGGAAGGTGATTCTGGTGCTCCTCGTTAAGTTAGTGCCTGGAGCTAGTGCTCCTCTCTCCTTTCCTTAGTTATGCTACTGGCCACACCTTTTCAAATATTCTCTTCTTTCTGACTACAGCAGTAAAAAGTGGAATTATAGCATAGATTCTTAACACTATTTACCATGTACAACACAAAATAAATCCCAGCAGTTGAAATAAAACACCAGACATCATGAGCACATAATAATAAACTAGAAAAATATCAATGGAAGAGATATGACCTTTTCCTGTTCTATGTTTTTAATCACATGGCAGTAGCATACTAGTACTTTATATATCTTTGCTACTAAGGTCTATCATTTATACCTGACCTATTAGGAAATATTTATTTCATAAAAAGGTATTTTTTATGATGCTCACAGTTCTGTCAGTTTAAAAACGGTGCTTTCTGCCAGCTCAGGTACTTTTTTCTCTATAGAAAATCTGAAAGAACAACTCCACAAACACTTATGCAACTAGACAAAAGGCACTGCAGTATAGATAATAAAATGCTTTTAACAAGATCAGAAGGATTTACCTTGACAGGAAGTCAGTGAAAGAGAGGCGTATTGGATATCCATGGCGTATGATTTTCACAATCTCTAGGACACCAATATACTGCAGTTGAGCTGACACATAAAAATTATCAAAAGTATCTGGCAGCTTAGAATTATTGGGTTTGATACAATGAACAAAATGCGGTGTACAGTTCTGAAGCTTCCCAATAATATCTGCTAGTGATTTCTGTGAAGAGAAATAAAACCCAACAAGTTCTCAAATGGCCGTTAGTCTGCACTGAAATCAGTTCCATAACATAACACAAATACAAATACACTTTTGCAAACAGCAAAACATCATTTTTTAAAAGGGTTCTCAATCATTTGGTTTCACATCATTTTTTAAAAAGGCTTGACCTGCAGGCACAAATTGCTTATTCAAGCAAATCATGCTTCTGCTGGCTTTTGTAAATAGTAGAGCCTCATTCTGTGCTTAAAACTCTTCTATAAATCTTTGTCCAGTAAATGTTCACTAACCCTGAGCTGTGTTGCCACTGTGATTGGGTCCCCTCGTTCAAGTCTCTGAAGAAATGTAGAAGTACCTTTCTTTTTCAACAACTGTGGAAAGAAAAGTATACATGGACTACCTTAATCTCAATATATATTTCCTTATTAAAGAAGTTCATTGATAAAGGAATTAAAAACCTGGGTCAGCATCACATGACACAGGGACAAATGACATAAGTTTAGATTTTCAAAAATTGCCAGGAGACTGGCCAAATAACCAAAGAAATCTGTATAGGAATGGCAGGCAACAGTTTTGATTTTGGAAGTAGACATGTACTATCGTATATACATATTTCATTTTAGTATAGCACATCAACATAATCTTTGGTCAAATATAAGTAAAGTGTGCATATATACTCATTTTCATTTAGAAATAAGAAAAGTACTGTGAACCTGAGGATTGTATTATGCTATCAAGGACAGGATATTAAGCATAATATATCATTTCTATATTAATAGATATGGATAATAGATTACTTCCTTATGTAAAGAAGGGGTGGAGTGTGAATGGTCATGTATATCATTGATAGTCCTCATAAATTATAACATTTTGAAATGTGATGTCCAGAGTTCATTCACTACTTCTTTCTTCCATATAGATGAATGTATTTTTTTACTCTGGTATATATAATTAGTATGAACAGTTGTTTTTTATATAAGAACCAGTGATAACTTATCTCTCAATAAACAGGGAAAAGCAAACATATAAAACATTTTAACTTTTTTACTTTGTATATTTGAGAGGTATATTGTAAAGATTAGTTTTTGGAAGAGCCTGAAGAAACAGGCTTCTGGTTAAGCTTTCTAAATTGAGGCTAGCAGAAGCAATATGTTTTAAAGTTTGGTCATGACCATAGAAGATTAAACATCTGTTGGTTGAAATAATCTATAATTGTTGATATCTCTTCAATTCTGACCCTCTCTCATTCACTTTCTTCTCCTGTCCACTTGGGCATAATTTATAAACCTCTATTCCACTCAGACTCCATATGTTTTGGCCTAATTTTATCCTTTCAATTCACACCAAAAGATATGGGTATCTTCTCATTTGATCTCAACCAGACCCAACCTATTTAAAAGAAAAAAAAATGCATTTCCCAGCAAATCCCTACTTGCTGTGGTGGATGTGAGATCTGTTCTGCTTTCAAATTTCACAAGCCAGAACTGAACAGAACTTAAAAGGAAAACTCATTTCTATCCTAGAAAAGAGACTGGAAGGTTTCACATTTCTTCATAATAGCTCTTAGTATTTACATAATGCTGATCAACAACAGATCTCAAAAAAAGTTTTTAAAAGGTGGGTAGAACACTTGGAGCATGTATGCAAATCAAGGCCAGTCAGTGGTAGAACCAGGAGCAGGATAGTAACCCAGTCATTTGTAATATGCTGAAGACTATATTTCTTCCCATGGGGAAAGGAATGGGTGGGACAGGGACAGTAAAGAGGAAAGAAACTAAGGAGATGGAAACAGAAGGTGAATTTAATTAAAACAACCACAAAGAAAGGAAGATTCTGGCTTTGATTCAGGAAGAAGGCTGCATCAAATCATGTCTTAATTCTCCACCTAACACTAAATCTCCTTTAAGTTCCTCACAGAAATCAAATATATCTTTGCCAAGGAAGTTTTATGCTTGAAAATCACATACCTCTACTAGATTTAAAGAGCAAATATGCATATCTAGTTCTATCACTCCTAGTATGAGAAGACCATCAATCTTTCTCTACTTCTACAACAAGTAGTCTTATATTGAATACTTTCCAAAAGCCTTGCAACAGCTGCATTCATAGCCCACTAATCAAGAGAAACAGAAATGGTTAGGAAAAGAAATGAGAAGAGTCCAAGGGAAAAGTTTTTACTGATAATTTGCGTTCACTTTTCTGATTTTTTTGCAGAAACGGGCTTAGCCACACAAGGGGAAGTTGATATCCTGAACAAGGCCAAAAAATCTGGGAAGAGAAGATAATTAAGCTACAGGAGGGAGTGTAAGCCCATTTTTGAATTACGTGTCTCTTCCATTTTAGAGATCATACTGCTAGTAAATTATAATCTGCAATGTAATGTACATGCAGCTTTAATAGGAGGCTAGTATTCCACAAGTTGAGTTTATCCCTCTAGATTTTTCTGTCCCTTAATTTTCTGTTCATTTCAAAGGCAGCTAAACAGTTGAAGCAGAGAGTATTCCCCATGCAGCTAATAAAATTAGTAATATTGTGTGCACTATTGTATGGGATTGAGAAGAGTGGATTTCAGAGATCCTTTAATCAATAGTGCTATTGTATAGTTCCCTTAGCTGTGCTGCAATTAAAATAGTGTGATTGATTATTTCAATGTGTAAGTCAAAATTAAAGTACTGCACATGACACAGAATATAAGAGGCATTCTGAAATGCTCAGATGTCTTTAACATTTTGGTAACTGAGAAAAGACTGATTCTTTAAGGGGGAAAAAAGAGTTCTAAATTCTTACCTTACTCAGCTCTGTGTATTTCTTTGCTTCTCCACTTGTGTAGGTTATTGAAGGTTTCTTACTGAGCAAGGCTGCTTTGAACCCTCTAATTTTAAGCGAATGATATGGAGGGACAAGGGAGCCTGTCTGTGTCAGTTTGGACTGGAACAACTGATTGATGACTACATTTTCACTAGCTGGGAGACAAAAAAATGCATAGAGATAAAATACAGGTGGGAAAATTATACACACAGTGCTTGAAAGGAACAAGACACACAGTGGGAGACAACATTAAACAAGAGGAGGCTTAAACTACTTCAGATGAACAGCCTATTCAATTTTTCTTTTATGCATTGTTAGTTATTCTGTTGCAAGACCAGTAGCATTCAATTATCCAACAATGGCAACCATCAGCAACCTTTTTTTAATTATTTATTTACTCAAGATAAAATGTACTTAAATTGACCAGAATGGGGCAGTGAGCAATATAAATCATATCTAGTGTTACAGGTCTGTGTAAACCTCAGAGTTTAGGTTATGATTACTTGTGCATATTTTCTTTAGATACTGGCATACTATTTAGTTACTTAGAGCTGAAACCTATTTTGCCTTTATGCACCTAAGTGGCTCTTGCATAGCTATATAACTGCAGTTCCTAGCATTTACATTTGTTGCTTTTACATACTATTCCCATATGAGGTAGAATAGAATTACCTAGAGCATGTCTACATGTGCTATTATCATGCAGCAATAATCTCTGGTGCTCATTATGTAAGAGTTTATTGCCCCTGGGCACACCATGTGAACGTGCACCTGGGACTGCAGCATGTTGTGCCAGATCACACTAGCCCCAGCTGGTAGGGGGCCGGGAGGGTCCATCTGCCAGCCTGAGGCTGCTCTGACCTGGCTCAGTGTGCTGTGGAGGGGCTGGCTGGGGTACAAGTTTGCTCCAGTGTGGGGCTAGTTGGCAGTCAACCCCCACACTAAAGCATCCTTGTGCCCCAGCCAGCCTCATCAGCATCTACACATACAGTGCTGCAGAGTAAAAAACTGCTGCAGGGTATATTAGTTTACTCTAGCCTAATAGCTATGCGCGTGTATACACCAAGACATTTGCTGTGGAGCTAATTAGGTAACTGCAATAAATGTCTCTCATAGATGCACCACCAGGTATGTAAGAGGTTGTGACAGTTGCCCAAACTGTCCCAAGATCCCTCATCCATCAAGGGTTTGAACCTGCATCCCACCTTTCCAAGTAGGTGTGATGACTACAAGGTCATGGAATAAACACTGCCCAGAGCATTTTACAGCCCTCCTCCAGCAGCTGACCCATGGGGCAGCCAAGAGACAAAAATATGAGGGGGAAAGAAGAGCAGCTTAAGGCAGAGGGAGTGCATGTCTGAGAGAACCACTGCTTTAGAAGGGAAGGGGGCACTGGGATCTGTCCCTTGCCCCTAAGGACTTTTCTGCATCTTGGATTTAAAATTCATTGCATAAAACAAACAGCAGTGGGGTAGTTTCCACCACATTGCAGCCAGAATGCATGGCCCTTTCCCTTCGAAAAGGGATATGTGGGTTGAAATCCCTGATGCTGAGGAGGACCTAGAACTCAGGTGAACTGGGTGAATGTTCAGGCAGGTCTAATATGAGAAAACAAAAAATGACTTTGTAACCAATTATTAAGGTAGTGTAAGTGTTTCTGTAAGAGAGACCTAGTTCAAGATTTTAGCATTACAAGCAAATAGTTTACATTTTAACTTAAGTTGTACTTTGGAATTTCTCTACATACTCACCTGCTAATGGTTACTGAGACTCCAAATGAGACTCTTTACTGCACAGTAGAGCTAATTACTGCGCAGTAATTGTCTGCATCTACATGTGCAGACACTTATGGCACAGTAATTGGCTATAAATATGAGTACATTTACTACCTGCAAATGCAAATAGCAAATTTACTGAAGATTACTTACTGTGGAGTAGCACACGTGTAGATGCCTGAGCAAATGGGCTCCCAGTCAGCTGGGCAGCAGGGCATGGTAGATTGCTCCCTGCCCCGAGGAGCTGCCTGCTGCCATGGCAGGCTTTGCCGTTGGAGCCCAGACAGGCACAACATCCTCCTGCCCCAGAAGCATCCTTATCTTCCTGCTCAAGTCCTATGGCATGGACCAAGTATGGGAGAGCCTTCTCTCTCACCACTGGTCCTGTAACCACAGAGCTGGCACTAGGGGAGAAGAATCTCTCAGCCCGGGCCCCGCGAACACAGAGCAGGGGCTGGGACCTGCCTGCTGTTAGGGTAGGGGGTTGTTGTCCCCACCCAGGCTCTGGTGGCAGAGCCCACATCAACATCCGGCAGCTTCTACCATGCAGGGAATGCCTACAGCTTGCCCTAGCTGCTGCAGGGTCCTGTTGCAGGGCCACAGGGAGTGGGACTAGCCTGCTGCTAGGAGCAGCAAATCTGCTCCCATGCCCCGGCTCATCTAGACATATGCCCATTAGCGTTTACTCTCAATTAGCTTACTCAAGAGTAAACTGCTTCCACATTATTTGGATGTGTCTATGTGCCCACCAATTCCCTTTTTGGCTGGTTTTTATTTAACTGTATTTAAAATCTCCTTTTCAGATAGTATGGAATAGTATTATATTTCCTATTATTATTATTATTATTGTTAGTGTTAATAACAACTACTACTATTTGTACTGAAGTAGCACATTGGAAGTGTCAATGAGATCAAGGGCCTACTGCAGTAATCACTATATAAACATATTTTAAACAAACAAATAATAAATTATCCAGGGCTTCACCTGGAATACTGTTTCCAGTTCTGAGCACTGCACTTAAAAATGTAGACATATTGGAAGGAGTCCAGAAGAGAGCAAAGGTAATGATCAGAAGTCTAGAAAACATGCCACATGAGGAAAGACTACAAGTATAAGGATTACTTTGTTTGAAGAAAAGAAGGTTGATAGAGAATATAATAACAGTCTTCAAATACAAAAGGATACCAGACAGTTGTCCTTTCCTGGAGATAGAATACCGGCCTTAACTTGCAACAAGGAAGGTTTAGGTTAAATATAAGCAGACTATTCTAACTATGAGTGTGGTAAAACACTCAGATGGATTGCCTAGAGAGATTACAGAATTGCAAGAATCATATGTTTTTAACTACTGGTAAAGAAACATTTGTTTGGGATGATTTAGATAGAAATGTTCCTATCTTGAGTATGGGATTGGACTATATGACCTCCTGAGGTCCCTTCTAGCTCTAACTTTTTAAGATTCTACAAAGATACATGTTTGAATCCTCTCAGTTTTAGGAGGACTAGCTTTAGATTTCACAACTAGAACATTCAGTCTAAGGTACTGCAGTTAATACTGAATTTAAGGCCACTGTCTGTAAAGTAGGTACCTCCACTCTGGGCACGCTGTATCGCAAGATGATGGAGTGTACGTATGAGCTGTCTAGTGTTAAGTACTTCAGATTTAAGGAGGAACAGGAATTCAAAGAAATCCTTGTGACCATTATTTCCTTCCATCTGGATAAAAGTGTCTTTCTACTCAGTACCTAGGTGCTCTAGGTCACCCTTGTGAGGTATGTAGGTCTCCTCAGTCATTTTCCTAATCTGCTAACCCTCCTGAACTGTATCACTTCCTTAGGGCAAGGGGCCAAATTTTTAAGCACAGCAATGCCTAAAGCTGATGCCTACAATATTGATTTTAATTTCTCTCATAGGCTTTTAAGTCTTATAAATGTTTTAGTTTACACTTGGTCCTATTCAATTAATTATGTCTATTGCTATTTGACTTTTTAATTATACATACAGTATTCACATTCACATTCAACATTATGAAAGACCTTATACCATATTTCAAATCCCATTTTCCCTTTATAATGACTATATGCTTAATTCTCTAACACAGAAATGAAAAGCCAAGATGACAACATATAAAAAAGAAATAGTACTTTTGGGAAAATACAAGATTAATATGACTGACACTGTGTAATATATTATCATAAAAAAACTGGAAAGAATAGAAACATTATTATACACAAATAAGTTCAGAGAAGTGAGAGCTAAACTATTTCTGAAACTATAATCAATAGGAATATATTCAAGATCAATTTTTTTTATTTCCATTCTTTATCCATAGTATTATAGTGTTTGCTTTTAAAATGCATCAATGATTTTACTGGGTAGTTTGGCTAATTACACAGTAAAATTGCTGCAATGCCAATAAAATTGTAATAGCACTGCTGATTCCGAAGACAAATATGACCTCAGAAAGACCTCCATTTCTGTGGAAAGAAATATAAATATACAATATATATGATACATTAGTTAGAATAGTCTGCAGTGTTCGGGGGTGGAGGGAAACCTCTGTGGGAAGACAAACTATAATTTCCCTAAAGAAAGTGTTTTTTTGTTACAAAGAGTAAATATAAGATCATAGATTTTTTATTACCTGATTATGAATAATTAATAAACAAACAAGGATGAATACATAGTTATTTTTAGACATACAGCTGTAAGACAGGTACACTGAATCAGATTTATAGATTACTTTACGCGCCCAGGATATTTACAGCTATTTACAAAAGCACCCACACAAAACTCCCATTTTTAGTAGCTGCACCTAAGTAATGAAAAATATTTGGCTTTGAAAACCTTATTTTTATTAGTCTTTACAAAAGTATAACTATTTAACATAAAAAATCTTAGTCAATACCATTTAGAGGTATTTTATATTTATACATGTTAAACATTTTTTAGAATATAAATGTTAATAAGAAGATGGTGATGAAGGTGCTGGTGATGATGATTTCAGGCATCTAAAATAAATGCAGATTTCAATTACTTCCATGAGTACAGTAATGATTACAATATATAAGGCATAATGTGGCACTCCCCACAAACTATCAAAAAACAAAACCACCACTTACTTTTCATTACAAATAGGAGATTTTGTGAAAGGGAATCTTTGTTTTTCACAATTGCTCCAGCAATTTCATAAGTCACCTGCAATAAATTATAATAATAATATTAGTAAAGATCAAGATCTCTATATCAACTATTTTAGCTACAAAATACATGTTAAAGACATTCTTTGTACACAAACCAAATTCCAATTGAATATATCCTGTGTCTAGCATTTTCCTAATACAATATTGACTAGGAAAGTGTGCAAAAATGTAGTCAAACTGACTTTGAAATTTAACATTTATTACTATTTTGAATATTGGCATCAACCATTTCTTTGCTTCTCATTTGACAAAAACAGATCAGTACTAGGGATGGCTAGAAAACTAGTTTTGTTTAAAAAAAATGCAGTGTCAATATTTGTCTCCATTAGGATGTAGAATGAAAGTTAGACTTAAAAAATGCCAACAAGCAATGCATTAAACCCCTTCTCCTAACACATGAAATGGTTTGGTGGGTAGGGTATCAACTGTAGAACTGGGAAGACCCAATTCAAGCTTTTAATCTGACTGATTTGACTCATGAATCAAGTGAGTAGTCTGACCTCCAGACTAATGGGCATTCTTGAGTGAAGCACTCTCAGTCCCTCCCATTGAAATTGGTCCATTGTGCACTAAATATTCAGCTGGCTAATAAGTGTGCAGGCTTGACTTTCTAACCCAGTAGTTAAGTTGTTATCCACCTAAAATATAGAAGATATAGGTCTTCTATTCTGGGTCAAGAGTCATTTTTTAATTTTTAATCAAAACATCTTTGATAAATAGGCATGTTCTAAGCTTTAAAATCTTATGGAGAGATGCAGAGTTATTCTGCAGACTCACCAGTTAGCCAGAGTAAGTTAGACTCACAGAACTAGTTTTAGTAGCCACATCAACTAGTTTTAATATCTACTGAAGCTAGTGGGACAGATAAGAAGTTATTTAGGTATAAACAGTGGGCATTTTTACACATGTATGCACCACATACAGCTGTGTAAGCAGTGAAATGTATGTCAGCATGCATTAAATGGCAGTGGTCCACTTTTGATCTAAAATACATTGAAGGTATTTTAGTTCAAAATCACATTGCTGTCATTTTCTGTACACTGACATGCATTTCACCACTAATACAACTGTACACATTCCAGTGTGGCGTGAGTCAGCTCGTTTGCGGAGCAGACACAATTAATCGAGTCAGCTCTGACGCATCACATCCCTAGTGTGTCTCAGTGAAAAAAATATGTGTATAAATGCCCAACAAGAATGCATAAGATATGAGGGGAAACTGAGCCAAACATATACAAATAAATAATTGCAGAATAAATTTTGTTTGTTGTGTTCTTCTTTACTTGTCACATGTTTAAAATACAAAAGAAAAAAGTCTATAAAAATCTATCTGCAAAATAAAAATGCTCACCAGAAAAAAAGAAATATTTAACTGTGTCTGAACACTGCATGATGTGGAAGAATGACAGATCTCTAGTAGCACAGACATTTGTTACCTCCTAGCAGGACTACAGCAATGTATTCTACCTAGGCATGAAACTAATTCTTTAGAAAACTAGTTAGGATAAGAGCATTTTTTGTATACAACAGAAGTTACAGCAAACACTTTTCTTCTGCTCACAATATTGGCTCTCCACAGAACATCACATTTAAGAGCTTGGTTCTAAACTTCAAGGACCTTAATGGCTTAAGTCAAAGATCTTACAAAACTGGACCTAAAACACTAAGATGGGGACTCTACTCAGCTCCATGCATTTGTCTTTTTTAAGGAGAAAAGTTTGTCTGTGCAAGACAAAGCCTTATTAGGACCTGTCCACAATGACAGGAACTCCTGCAGGATCCATTCTGTTAGCAAAATGCACTTATTTGATGGAGACTTCAACAACTAATAATATCCAATACCTCCTCTTCCTTCTCCCCCCAAAGAAAAATAAAATACAAACTCAAAACACAGCTAAATACAATTAAAAGCATAAGTGCCATATTGGGTGAGACCAATGGCTTGTCTAGGCCAGTAATCTGTCCCTGACAGTGGCAGGGGTGGATGCTATAGAGGGAATGTATCCCCTATTCAATACCCTTCCTGGCATCCACCACTTTTGGTTTAGAGATGCCAGAGGAAACATCTCCAACTGTTTTGTTCAATAGCCATCAATACACAGATCTATTGTCCCTAAATGTATTTGTTCCCTTTGGGCATATCTACATGAGATGTGTTCAAGTGCATTAACGTAGTTTAATGCTCATTAAAGGTGCATGTCTACACATTCATGTCCTTAATGAGCATTAAAATGGCAAATATAGGCTAATCGTGCCTAAATGTAATACCTGCAAATGCATGATTTAAGCATGATTAGTTAAAGCACATTAGTGCACGTGTAGACATGACCTAGCACTAACTCCTGGCTGGCCACCTCTCATCGCCCAGGGCTGGACTGTTCTCTGACAGCCCCTAGCTGCAGCCTATAAAAGCCAAAAGCCATTTTGTGCCTCAGGGCTCATGTATCAGGAGCCTGGGCAAGACTGCTGATCTGTGCAGGAGCCTAGCAGGCCCCGTGTGCCCTCCTGGAGCTGTCTCTGTCTGACCTGCTCCCATCCAGAGCAGCTGCTTGGCCAAAGGTCAGTGTTGTAAAGGGCTACCGCTTGCTGCACCCCTTGTCCAACTCAGAGATTTCCCCAGTGCTGATGCCTGGCTGTCTCTGACAATAAAGCCAGTACCTGCTCCCTGCTGCTGCACACCCCCACCTGTCTCCTGTGCTTGCAGAAATTGTGGTGAAGTGCCTCCACAGTATGGCTTCTAGTCCCCGGCCATGCTTCTGCTCTGGGCACTGCTGACAGAGATAGCCATGCAGAGGCGCAGAGATCTGGTGCAGGACGACCATGTCGTCGTTCATCCCCCTGTCAAGCTCTGGCCCCATTTGCATGTTCACGCCCATGCCAACTATGAGGGCCCCCAACTGGACCAGGAGAAGGTGGGTGATTTCATGGTGCTCTGGCCTAGGGTCATGCCAATGTGCAGAAGCAGTTCATAGGATGGAAGCTCAAAGGCCTATGTTTATGAGGCCTGTCAAGCAAGATGCAGGAGTGAGGGCACTCTCAGTCAGCATGGGATATAAAAGTCAAAGTCTTGTGTGCTCAGTGGATGGCCATGACCAGTTTCAATCATCAGTCCGGTCATGCCCAAAAGTCCATGCCCTTTATGTGGGAGCTGACCAGGATTATGGTGCCCTGGGAGCCAGGCCACACCCCTGTGAGTGCCACCAGCAGGGGTTGCCTGCCCAAGCCCCTGCCCTGCCCTGACACCTCCAGTGACACATGACCAGAGGAGGTGATCTCAGGCTTTCAGTACCCTGCCCTACTCTCCTGCCTGGCTGCTGTATCCACTGGCAGCTTGGAGAGACTGGATCAGTTGCTGCTCCACCCTTGGCGCAGCCCCAGACACCAGTACAAGGAGTGGCCTGCCAGTGCCAGTTCCTCCCTGAAGGGTGCCTTGACCAGGTGCCAGCCTGCCACACACTGTGGGCCATAGATACTGGATGTAGCCAAACACCATCACTGATGGAAAGGCCTATGCCAAGCTGCCAGTCCTGCCAGGCCTGGACACATGGTAAGTCCTGCACTGGGGGAGGGGAAAGACCCTCCCAGTTCTGCCCCTGCCCTCTCTCCCTGCCTGGCCCACTGCAGTCCTCTGGCCGTAGGTTTCCCCTCCTACAGCATGCAGAGAGGCAAGACACAGTTCAGAATTCTATTGAGCAGCCCGTGTCTCCACAGCTAGGTGAGCATAGGCCTCTCACATGCCAAGGAAGGCATCAATGCCAGCAGTGATGTCCTCTTTGGCAGATGGGGGCAGGGACGTGTAACACTGTGACAGGTAGCCCTCCAAGTGGCAATGGAGGTTATGGGGTAGCTCAAGCTTGCTGCCTGCACTGTTGTAGTACAGGGTTCCAAACCAGAAGTGCAAGTATGCTTGGGGCACCAGGAGGATCAGCCACAGCAGGGGGTAGTGGCTTGGGCACCCTCAACCTGCACAAACAGTTCATTGTGCACCCTATAGGCCACACATGGGAGGGGCATGCTTGGGGTGCAGCAGCAGTTCAGGGAGGGTCCTGGCTCCAGGGTGCTTCTCTGGAGAGGCTCCCTCTGTGGAGGGTGGGGGTATTGGCAGACCCTTGCCTCAGTTGTCTGGGAGCCCCACATTCCCCAAACCTGGGTGCCATGACCTGGGCAGCAGAGCTTTTGGCCTGCAGAGAGAAGAGCAGAAGAATGGGGCTTGGAGCCATGGCAGCAGATGTTGCCAGCAGCCTGGTCTGTCCTGCCCTGAGAAGAGGGTGGGAAAGGCAGGCTGCCCTGATGGAAAATGCCCTGGTAAAAAATATGTATGAGGAACCAAATAACAACTAAAAATCCATCAAAGACAAAAATATCCAACTGCCTGTGGATGCCAACTTCTCACAAGACAATCGCACCCTCTCCGATCCCTCAGTTCTAATCCCCAAAGGGAACTTACAAAACACCTCTCATAGGTGAGCCTATGAACTTCACTTCATAAATCTACTGGACACAAAAAATCATGGACTTAATATAGACATTGGATGTATGACACATTACAACCTGCCCCAAGCTGACCACTTGTATTTCCCTCCCTCCACCCTCCCTTCCTATCTCTACCCTTTGTCTTCCAAACTTCCACTCATTTGCTTTTACCTTCTTTTCTACCTTGGAGAACTCATAACAGCAGCAGAGTCTCTCAATGCCTGAAGAAGCATATTTGTGCCTGAAAGCTTGTAAAATTTTTTTTTCAACTATTTAGTTGGTCTGTTAAAAGATACCACATGTACCCAAGAACCTTGCATGCTCACACAGCATAGAGCAGGAGACAGTGATGCAGTAATTTCTCTCATTTATGAATGAGTCTATCCTGAAGCCTCTCTCTCTTTGTCAGTGAGAAAATTGAGTCCAAAGTAACATGAGCATTGGTACTGAATTCTTACCATATATGTGTATTCAAATTTCCACACATAATTCTGCATTGCTGTAAGACATAACAGGTGTGTAGGAATGTTAAAAAAGATTATGATTAGATGCTACACCATGAATAAGGCTGGAACCAAGGCCTATATAAAAATATATATTCAGTACAAACAAGCAAAAAAGGTTTTGCATAAATCACTCAAGAACTGAAATCTCAGTTTCAAACTTGACCTTAATACTTATAACTCTAAAGATGATGTCAAATAAACAATGCCAACAAATGAAGCATGGGAGTGCCTAGCTCTTAGGCACCCTACTCATGGAGTAGAATGCACGTAGAACCTCATTAGGAGCCTACACTCCCTATTTAACACATGGAGAATTGGGTGGTTCAGAAAGATCCAAAACAGCTAGTACATGAGAAAGGAGCTGCCACTTAAACTTTGATGAACCCAAGGTTGTGTCTCTGTGCTAAGGTACCAGATTCATGCCCTTCACTTGGAATTCATAGATCCTGAAATCAAGTGCTTACAACCATTCCTTCAGCCACTACAGCAGGGGTTGCACTTAGCTGCTGGTGATGAGCAAACTTTAAAGTAGTGAAGGGACAGCCAAGATGGCTCAGATACCAAAACTGATCTAGCTGCAGCAGCTAGCAGTGCTAGGTTAGCTAATTTACTCTGTCATATAGAAAGCTCTGTCATATAAAGTGCTGCCATTGCTATATTGCTACCAGTACTGTGACATAGAGTAAGTCCCACTGGAGACACAGAGTGTCCTTGAAGTGTGACTTCCCAGAAGACAGTCTGATGAGGCCAGCAGGCACTTCAGGTGGCATAACAGGAACAGATTAGGCACTCTAACCCCTTACTGTACATAGTTGCATATAAGTTTATGTATGTAATAAGGAGTTGCTCCACACCACAAGGCTCCAGATATTACAGGTACAGAAGCTAACTTGGGTTTCTGTACGTTGCAATGTACAGAGCAGAGACGGCAGCTAGACTCTAGACTCCCCCAGGAAGTGGGAGACATAAGTGTATTCTTCTTTAGCTGAAGTGATGCTGATGAGGGTGCACATCTCCTACCTATCAAAACTGTTCTATCTGCCGTGTCATAAAAATTGGAGAAACTCTCAATTCCTCCTGATGAAGCTGTGCCACTGTGTAGAAAAATATTCAAGATTCTTATATGTCATATAATAGCTGTTTGATGTCATTGACAAAAAACAGTCCTACCAGGAGAGACAAGGACCTGGGACTCCCCTTTTACAGATGAGTGCTCTAGCTAGATTAATTCAAAGCAATACTCCTTCCTACACTCTTTCTTTAGGCACATTGAATTTTGAATTAATTGCTGCATGGTGGCATAGCTTCAAAGGGAAGAATGGAAAATGTACCCTACCCACCTTCAAGCTAGAATAACCCAGTGGTTAGTGTAGTCTTCTGTGAAAAGGTAGGTAATGTTTGACTTTTGTGAAGTTGAGAAGATAACTGAACCCAGACCTTCAAGCTCCTGGGCAAATACCTAACCACTAGACTATTATATCTGAGATTATAATATCCAACAATTGAAATCTTCCACTGCATTATTTGGGGATCCTGACTTTGATAGTGTGTATTGGGCCCACTCTAAAAGTGCCTATTGAATTTGATCCGTTAGAGGACTTGTGCAGAGAACAGCCTGCTCTTGGATGCTGATTGGCCTGAGGCATGACATAAGGCTGAGCTATTCAGGTGGGAGCAGTTGTGGTCAAGTGCAGAAGTAGAACTCTAGGCACATAACAAATTTAAAGCCAGACAGAGGTGATTTTTAGTCTTCTCAAAAGTTAGGGAGCAGCTAAGCAGGGGCCTTCATAGGTTGACACTTTGGACTCTGGCACCTGGGTTCTGTATAAGTCCTGCTTTAGGCCTTTATTGAATCTACTCCTTATCTTCCTTAGGCACTTTTGAAAATTTTAGCCTTCGTCTAAGCACTTTTAGTAATGCATTATGGCTGTAAACATATAATTAAGATTAGTAATACTAATCAGCATTAAACTGTTTCAGTAAGGCCATTTGACAATGACACAGGAAAAAAGATTAAATTACTTGAATCCATATAATATGTAACATTAATTACATCATTTGACAATTACTGCATATGACATCTGTCAGAAAAAGTATGACAATTGAATAGATTTTTTTCCATGACAGATGCATTACTATGCAATTTTCTAATGGCATCTATTATGAACATGCAACATAGTAAACTCTTAGGATAATTTTAGTACACTATTAAGTACTTTAGTGCACTTAAAGTAAATGTTCTACCTTACTTTCCATAAAAGATAATTAACAGAACTTATGCTACAAAATCCATAACAGCAATTCTTGATTGAGTGTCTTAGGCTTTAACTATTTTAGATCAAAAAGAGCTACTGTCAGTGGTAACAGTAGATAAATATAGCATAAGGAGAGAATAAATTGTGAATAAGTGTCTACACTGAAGTAAAAAGACACAGGGAACCTGAGGTATGCTATAATTATTTTTATAAGACATCTCAAATATCTGATAGAAAACACAAAATAGTTCATATAAAACTGGTTATGAAGGAATTATTTTTCTTCCTTATACCTCTGCTGTAGAAGTCGTCAGTTAAAACATTGCTTGAAGACACTTGAAATATTGAATAGACATGAAATTTACTGTCTCAATCCACAAGTAACAAAAAGATGTTCTTCAGGTTGCCAGCCATGTAAATTCAACCTTTCATGCTGTCACTAATGCTACTCCCGAATGTTAATTTCTCCACTTCTCTCACACTTCTTGTGCACTTTCTTCCATGCCACAATTTATGCATGAAATAGCAACCCTAATTTAAGCTCATTCCCATCTCTTCTCCTCTTTCTTCCTCAACCTCTGCTGCAATGCCTACAAGAAAATATTAAGCAGCAGCTAGATAGGCTGATATTTAGGGATCATTGATATTTATTTTTAAAAACAATTGTAAATGATTCATAATGAAAAAGTATACATAGTTAGCTTCTGTAATTTTATGGCCCTGTTATCTTAACATCCGCTTAACTTTCACATTTCCCTCTTATTAAAGTAATTTAGTGCATATTGGCTTAAATTCTTGATCCTTGAAGAAAGGACAATTTATAACTATGTAATTGTATGACACATATTCCAATGAGAATAAGATCATGGTTGAAATCTTTAAGATTTACACAATATACATTGTAAAATTAGCAATGAAATATGTGCAGTACTGTATTACTGTGACAGGACACACCGGGGCTGCCTTCAGTATGGCCCCCGCACCTATCTCCGGGCAACCGCCTGCCTACTCGCCTGCCACGTCTTTGATGTTGATTGGTTCATTAGCGGGAGGCTGCCCTTCTTCTTGTACTGCCCCCTCCACTAGGGGGGCGCTGTCTGCGGCTCCTTCCTCCCCAATACCGCAGCCCAAGCCTTGCGGATTTCGACTCATTCTTTCCTATCTTGGCCCCTTCCCGTTCTCTCCAGGCCCTCTCAAATGCTGCCCCCTTCCTGGGGTTCACTGTGTCCCCCTTGGACTCCTTACATCTCTTGCCTCCTCCCTGGGGCTTGCTGTGCCCCCACCGGGCTCCCTAATCCTCGCCCTTCTTGGGCTCCTCAATCGCGTGGCCCTCCCTCGGGGCTCGCCTCTCCCAATATTTGGCATCCCTCCTTCGGGTGCTTGTCATGCCCCCTCTGGGGCTTCTCAATGTTGCCCCCCTTCCTGGAGCTGACTGTGCCCAACTTGGGCTCCCTAATGACTGCG
>JAGPOW010003316.1:95905010-95994235 GCA_030014935.1 Caiman crocodilus
AATGCCCGACCTTGGGCTCCTTAATAAAATGGCCCCCTTCCTGGGGCTGGCTATGCCCAACTTGGGCTTCCCGTGTGGCCCCTCTCGGGCCTCCCAGTGCTGTCCCACACGGGCTTCTCAAATAGTGCCCCTCTTGGGCTTCTCAATCATTGCCCCTCTTGGGCTCTTCAATCATTGCCCCCCTCCTGGGACTGACTATGCGCAACTTGGGCCTCCAAAGGAATGTGGCCCCCTTTCAGGGACTCCCAATGCCCGCACTTGGGCTTCTCAGTAAAATAGCCGCCTTTCTAGGGCTCCTCAATGCTACCCCCTCCCTGGGGCTAGCCAAGTCCAACTTGGACCCCCTTCTCAGAGCTGCCCCCTCTCTAGGCTAGCTCTGCTATGCCCAACTTGGGCTCCTTATCCAATGCCCCCTCTCTGGGGCTGGGCTCTATGCACCCCTGTACTGCTGCACCCTCTCTGGCGCCTATAAAAAACATTGCGCCCCCATGGGCACCCAATAGCGCCCCTTCCTGGGCGCTACTACTGTGGGTTGCCCCTGAGGCCTCCTCCACCCCTACAGCCTCGCCCAAACCACCAGTTATAATAACAACAGAACACAAACACAAGCCTCTGGCTATAACATAAACAAAAGGCACCTGGCCATAACAGCATAAGCCTCCCAGCTATCCCATAGCATCATTGCTCCAGCCTCTGGAGCCCTTGTGAGCTGCTCTCACACTGTCTCTCTCTTGGAGCTCCTGCTCCTCCGGCTACTGGCAGAGGACTGCCAGCCTGACTCTGGCTCTGGGCTTTATAGGAGCCAAGTCCTGCCCCCTTTTGTCAGCTGACCTTCTTTGGTTGCCCCGGCAACCCACAGCTCTGCTGCCTAATCACTGCAAGGGCTCCCCCTCTGGCAGTTCTTCTTCCATGCAGGCACAGGGCAACCGGAGTGCCCTGTGACACTTACATATTATTTCAATAACAATAGAACAAACAACAAAAGTGGGATTTAATTTTGGTTTGAAAAATATATTATATACAGAAGGGAGGATCTTTTTCTTATTTTCTATAAACATGTTAAATATAAAGGTTTCCTTCACTTTAGTTCAACAGAATTAGTGATTGGTCCAAAAATGAATATGGAATCTAACTCCGACTAAAATTTTAGGGAATATATACTTCTGTACCCATGATTTTGGCTTTTAATGAATCTAACAATGAAACTCATGTAACAGGATAAGAAGTATCACAATCTGAACTTAGATCTAGCTCAATTTTTTTCAAAAATAATGCCTGACTAACACTAACATAGTATCAAAAATATATATTTCTATTGTGTTATATTATGTTGTAATGGAGTGTATGGTCTATTGATCTGATAGCATTACACTATTGTGACATGTTACCTATAGTTTGTATAATTATTTAATATTATTTAATATTCAGTGTTTGTAGAATTTTCAGCTACCATACTTACAAGGTGTTGAGATTTAGACGCTTATCTTAATTCATTGTAAAAGCAAACATTTTAATTCAATTATTGGTAAGAACATTTTTCATTATATTTAATTTAAAAAATAATAATGAATCTACTCAGTGAAGATACTGGCACACTGGACCAGAAGTCATAGTTTATTACTTTTCTGCTAGGAGACAAAGCTACATAGATTAACAGAAGTTATTCAGTTTTTGATGAGCCAGCAAGATCACTTAAAAGTTTGAACCTATTAATCACTTTAGTTTTATTTTAAAAACAAAACCTTGTTATGTGACCATTACTCATATATTCTCATGAAGATTTATTCTAAGAATCTGGTAGAAGTAACAGACCACCAAAAAGTAAATGCAACTGGAAACAATATTTATTTAAGGAGATTTGAACCCCACTCTCTTCCATTTTACAGGAAGACCAGTAATGAACCTCTAAAATCTGGTCTGATACAAAAGTTAGTTGTGTGATTTTATGTGAAAGAGAATGTTATGGTCAAAAAACCTTTAGTGGCTTGATACAGCCTAGACTACACTGTTTTGATTGTTATGTCTGGGGATTCAGCCTGGGGATAAAATACAGAAAATGAAAGCTTCCTTATTGATTATTTTTTCTCCTTTGTCTTTATATTTAAAGGTTCATTTTCAGAGTCTGCCAAACTGTAAGTTCTCTCAAAGAAAGCTCCCATTGGTGAAGGTGAGTTGACACTTGAGAGAGGTATTTTTGACACATGCATACATGAGAAATTGAACAGACATTGATCTGCACTTCAAGGGCATTATGTACACAGCTTTAAGGAGTAAATAAGTTGGTCATTCAGTCTGATCTGTTTATTATAGCACCATTGGCCAAAACAGTAGTGATGCATACAATATCAAGGGGTCTATCTGATTTGTTAATGTGCTTATACATTTAGGCAGTATGAAACTTGTTTTATGGTGGCAAACTTTTCAAGTAACAGGAACAACATGCAAAAAGAATCTCAAGAATCAGGAGATTGCTGACTGCGTTTGCTGGTTAAAGATTTGACTATTCAGATAACATAAAAACGATACATTGAAAAAACTAATAATCATCCCAACCACAACAAAAAAAAACCAATCTAAAGTCATCACATCTGCTCTGAAGAGAATACACAGGACAACTACATTGCTGACCTGAAATCTGCCTTTACAACATAAGGACACTCCAACAGAAAAATAGACCATGTCTTTGAAAGAGACACTCTGCAGTAATCTGCTACAATAACGAAGAACCCTCACTTATGGCCACACAATATGGTGGTCACCTACCCCCACATTTGAACCATTCAAAAGAACCATCAAACAATTACAGGCTATACTTGATAAATATCAGACCTTGAAAGAATATTCCCAGCCCTTTTGCCCCTGGGTTTTAAACAACCACCTAACCCTGCCCAACTCATCATCAGAAGCAAACTTTACACAGTTTGAGAGACATCAAATGGGACAAGGCCTTGCTTCAACAATAGATACAAAATCTGACAGTGTATCTCCACTGCTACAATCAACACCCCCCCAGAATGAGCATATGCATGCTCAACCCAAAATGTAGTATATGTTAATCAGGGGACCAAATGCCCTCATGGAAGCTACATAGGTGAAACTAGACTAATACTACAAACCAAGCTGAATGATCACAGGAAAAAGTTTAAAAAGAAAGACACACAAACATGTGTAAGGGAACACTTTTCACAGAACAACTATTCACTTTCTGACCTCACTAGCCATGTGTTTAAGGAAAATTTAAATAACGTATGCAAAAGGTAAGTCTGGAAACAAAAGATGGTTGAGTACTAAGAACCAAAGATTGAACACTAATATTAACTTAGTGGCACATTATAATCTAAGTGATTCCAGGTAACCTCTATTCATACTACAGATGATAATGACCCCCTTTCTTTTTTAAAGGTTTTGCTCCTCCACTAATCAAGCTATTCTTTCTTCTATGATTTGCTTGTCTGCTACCCCTGGAAATTTCTCTCTTCTCCAACTGCACAGACTTAAAAGATGTTTTTAAATCTTCCATTGTGCCTGCTTTTCCCTCAGACCTGAAGAAGAATGCATTGCATCTAAAAGCTTGTCTATGTCTATCACAATGATACAGTTGATCTAATAAACGGTATAACCCACAGAAATCTATAAACATGATATGTCATATTACCTTATTGGTACTTTAAAACCGGAGTTAGGATAAAAGAGGTATTTTGAGCCCTGGTGGTACCTGGTGGAATACCATTCTTCCCACTTAAAAACTACTTTCATCAGTGAGCTGACAGTTCAGTAATATAATTCATGTAAAGTCCTATGGCATATGGGTGCCAGTGCAGTGAATATTAATGTTCCATAGACCAGTGTCTTAGAATTCTATGTTACATTTCATAGCTAGGGACAGACATTCAAAAAGCCCGAGCTAGAATGGATTCACTCTTTGCAGGTTAGTCTAAGCTGTGCAGCTTAAATTGATTAATAACCAGACAGACATGCTCTGTTAAATCAGGAAATACAGGCACATCCCTGCAGTGGCTCAAGCCACAAGTTGGGGGGCACTAGAGTGTGCCTGCCAGTCACTGCCAAAGGGGAGGGAAGGGAGATGCCCTCCAAGGCTCTCACCCCTCCCTGCTGGAGCAGAGGGGGTATGGCCAGGCACCAGCCAGGGCTAGCACACACAGAATATGCCAGCATGGGGAAAAAGTCCTTTCTCTGAAGCAAGGTCTTGAACACAGCAATTTTTAAAGCATACAACAGGGAACTACAAAAATCTTACCTAAGCTAAGATACAGCCCAGTAAAACACAGCATACACAGCTTAGCCTAATGTAAAATGTAAACTAGAAAGACAAGAGTTAGTTTTACTAGTCCTGAGGGCAGAGTGTTTCCTTACAGTCAGATATTCAGAACGGCTTTGTTTACATGTTTTGCTTTATAATGTAAATGTAGTTCTCTGCATTCTTTGGTGATGTTGTCTTCACCTTCCCTTTACACCTCCAGCATGTGTGATCACTGATGATTGTCAGGTCTTTACCAAAACTTACCACCTCTCAGCCTGGTCCTACAAATCTTAGCTCTGAAAATGTAGGGCTTGGATCTGCACACTGATCTGCTTGCCTCTTTCCTCCGTTTCAGGACACACAGACAAACCAAACCTCAGAGACTGCAGCCAAAGTCCTGGCAGTCCCAGAGGAGAGAAGGGATGGGGGACAAAAAGAGTGATTAACTCTGTCCTTGTCTGTTTGCAGCTAAACCATGGCGATATGGCTGGGGCTGGCAAACAGCAGCTGTGGTCCCCAGGGTTTGCCAGCAGAGGACAGGATGGAGGGTGCGGGCAGGGAATGGAGGGAGAAATTTGCCTCAGGGTCCATGGCGGGCCAGTGTCTGGCCACACCCTGCCCCTGCTCTGGCTAGAGAGCAGCGGGAAGGGGCCAGTCATGCTGTGAAGCAGGGAGCCCCACCCAGCCCAAGAGCATGCCAGGATGCTGGGGGACTCTGGTTTATTTTAAATCAGCAAGGGGTCAGGGACAGACACTGCACAAACCAGTTTGAGCCAAATCAGTTAAGTCTGATACTACATTCAACTAGGTTTATCTCAAACTGGTTTCAGCCATTTTCAAACTGGTTTATATGCACTGAACATCTGTTCTGTTACAGTACAGATGTACAGATGTTACTAGTTTAAACTAGTTTCTGATTACTTAAACTTATGTGTAATGTCTGTCCCTAGCTTATTAGTGCAATCCTAGTTGACGGTGAAATACATTTATTAAATACAATGAAAAGACAAATTGCTTAGATACCATTATGAAACTGCAATGGCTATGTCACCACCAAACTGTATCAGAAACCAACCAACTGCAACAATCACCTCCACACTGCCTGCTTTCATCTTAAACACATCATTAGATCCACTGCCTACAGCTGAGCTCTCCATTACAACCAGATGTGCCCATAACTCATTAACTGAGATGCACATATTTGGGATTTGGAGCAGGTAGTCTTGCACTTAAAATATAATCCAAAAAGTGTAGCCACTCAAATTAGCAGAGCCAGATTCTGACCCTGCTTTGACCTACTACAATACCAACTCTGTGACAAGAATAACTAAATCCTTGCTGTTGTCACTTTCAGCTGATCTGCTCAAATGCCTTGGATACATCATTATTGACTTTTGACCCCTCCTGGAAAATGACAACCATCTCAAGGGAGCCAAAAGGGACAAGCTTGTCATGGTTTACAGGTAAGCCCCCCCAACCTCAAACATGGTCTCTCCAAGACTACCTCATAGTCTCACTAAAGCACCACATCTGGCTGTAGATCCCCTCATCAACACAGACCACACAATCACTAGACCAAACAATATGGATTATAATACTGGGGGTTCTTTCATCTGATTCTCTACCAATGCCATACAAGCCATTACTTGCTTAGAGTGTGATTCTACTCTCTACATTAGACAGACAGAACAATGCCCATGTGAAAGAATGAATGGATATTGATCTGACGTCAATTTGAGGAAGACACAAAAGTCTGACAGACCACTGACCTCAGAGAAGCTGTTCTTAAACAATAAAACTTTAAAAACTAACTTGAACATTAAATTGTAAAACAAGAAATCATTTACAGCTGAACTGTGATAAGCAGGGATCCTGGTTCCCTCTGATAAAAAAAATCCCCAATTTTCAGGTAACAAAAAGTAACCCCAAATCCACATTTTTCCATGATTCAAATGAAAATGAAAATGAAATGCTATTTCATTTGAATCATGGAAAAATATGAATTTTAGGTAACTTTTTCTGAAAATTGGGGATTTTTTTAATTAGATAAAACCAGGATCCTTGGTGATACGCATTGTCTCAACAGAAATTTTGGATTCTTACGAGGCTATCATCAAGTCCTCTTTTTTTAAATTTGGGATCTCCAAACAAATATCAGTGATAATTTTCTTTACACGTTACTTACTTCAGACTATGAAATAAGACTATAAAATGACTATGAAATTATACTGTTACTTTTCATAAGGAATTCTTATTTTCAATTGCCAAAACACCTGACATATTTAAAAATATGATTTGCCAAAAGTTTACACAATAGAAAAATCATAAATAATTTTAATAAAATCACTACCAAAATGTAAAATCACTACATCTAATATCTCGGTGCTAATGATATTGCAAAACTCCTATTCAGATTCCTAATATTTGTAAGAACCTAAGTTTCCAGTAGTTAAGTCCACTTAGTGGCTAAATTTCGAGGACTGGGCATGACAGAAGTGCCTAAATGTAAACATTGGGCTAATTTCATGCCTAAATGTAAAGCTTAGCTGAATTCACAAATGAGGCACTTCTCTCCCTGTCTTGCCTGTAGAGACCAGTCTGGTAGATGGATTTTGAGTATACTTAATCCTGCAGAGAAGTCAGGAAGAATAAAGATATGGTGTTTCCCTTTTCCCAAGATTTCCTAGGGGTTAGGCCACTCACTGGGTCTGATAAAGACCCAGTTCAAGTTTCTTTTCCTCCTGTTTTAGATCCAGGTCTAGAATCCAACTCTCCTAACTCTCTAGGGCTACCCATTCCTACAAGGCTGCCAAGTATTTTGAACTCTCCTGTCCAAGCTTTCCACTTTATATGAAATGGTTGAATATTGTGTGGATGAGGGACTGAAGCTTGGGTCTCCCTTATCATTAGAATCAGTGTCAGTCTCTCTTGTTTCAGAGTAAATATTTAAGTAAAATTCTACACTGGTGAATCTAAATCTCTATTTCTACAGTAAAACTCTCCAAGCCTAAGAGTGTTGTTACACTAAATATCATGGCAAGAGAATGTTACTGTAACTACTTAGCAAGGTGAAGAGCAGAGAAGCTATAATATTTCTTTTTAAAGAGTTGTATTAAAGATTCTAGATGAAAAGCTTCATTTCTTTTAGAATGTGTACAATGTAATGTTCCAAATTTTCTTATTAGCCAAAATTTAATAATCCAATATTCCAATAATCCAAGACAAAGTCCAATGAGACAATTGTCCAAATATCCTGACCAGTGAGGCTCTGACCTGTTTTCATCCAACAGGCATCATCACTGGCCAAACTGTTTTTATCAATGTCACATTTCCTTTCTATCTTTAGAGGAGTATAAAACCACCTGTTACTTTCACTAGTCCCATCACAAAAGTTGCAAATGGGAAGGCATACATTACATTCTAAAATTAAGATGTAAAAAAAGTAGATTAGACGTGTAAAATCATTTACTATTCATACAGATATGCATTATACACTCTCTCATTCTCCCTGTGTATATGTGTTTGTGTATATGTGCATAAACACAGACATACTATATATGCACACTCACTATATTTGCACATATACCCCACACATGCATTAGCAATAGTATAGTTACATGGCTATTGTTAAACAGAGAGCCTTAACTTGTTGCATACTACAAAGTTGTTATTGGGGTTCTATAAACAGATGGTTTTCAGGATTAGTGGGCATACAATGTTCATGTAGCTATAAATTATTTTGCTTTAAATAAAATAATTTAATCAAATTTGAGCATAAAATCATGCACTAATTATTCTGTGTTTTTACATAATTTCAGCAGACTTTTGACTAAGTAATGATTGTAGAACTTAGTCCACCAATTGTAAACACTACATTTAGAGCGCTAAGAAACAGATGCACACCAACATAAATCCAGAAACATCAATCTCCCAGATTAACCAAAAGGGATTAGTAAAGTGACTGTTTGATTCTTCAACAGGCATCTTTAAAAATATATTTTTTTGTTTTCGAGAAAGACACAGAGTACCTTAATGGGAAGAGCAGGATGCAGAAAGTGTTACCTTTTAGCTCTGTGTTCCTGAGGGAACTTTGGCACCCAGCTTGCTGGACTTACACAGGACTTCCCCCCACCACATACACCTCACCTAACCAGAACTAATCAGAAGAAAAGTTTAATAGGCATCTTGGGCCATATATGCCCCGATCCTGATATGGGAGGCCTAGTTAAACCTGATCAACTAAAACTCAGTTGCCAGATTAGGGAATGCTGAGGCAGGAGACTGAGTCAGAAGGGGTATGGGCAACATTTGAACGATGGTTAAGGGTTCGTCACAACATCCAGCCCATTGGAGCCCTGACCACAAATGCTCATGCTTTTCCCAGGATGACTGGTGGAAGTCCTCCCCACAAAGTTTATGAACATTCCAAGTAATCAATCCCCTTAAGTATGTTAAAAGACTACAGTAAGATCTGAAAGTCATGCTAAGCTGAGGCTTATTCACAACAGGTAAAATACAAAACACTGATGCTGAGTTCACAATGCAAGCATAGCTACGTCATTTGAGAAGAAACAATGTGGTATCCCTTCCAGTTTATCTTCTATATTCACAATAATTTCAAGTTGGTTTCTAGGTGTCTGGCTATTCCTTAAAACTTTATGTTTTTCCTGGTGGTTATTCAGTTTCTTGAGATGTTTCAAACCAGACAACCCCTTGTCCCTGAAAAAGGTAATTCATTGAAATTGAAACTGTTTACATAACAGGATTTCCCCTGTCAATTAAGGCTTGGGACCCTCTTGATTTACACAATTAAAATAATGTTTTTGTTTGTTTTTCCTTGTAGGTCTATTATTACTAGTACCATCATAAATTTCATATACTTAACAATAAATAACTTTTATAGTCAAACTGGTGGTAGCTGGCTGTATTTTTTCTTCTCTACTTCCCCTTCCCCACTTGCTCTGCAGAGACACTTCTTTTACCTAAGCCAAAGATCCCTGTGAAGCCCCAAAATACTGTGGGGTCCACTCATCAAGAGGCTACCACTACTAGGAAATTTAGGGCAAAGATTGGGACGTGCTGAGTTTGAGACACATAAAGGGATCACCTTATACAGGCTGATTGACCCAGTTTGGTTCAGATGTGCCCTAATGAACTGAATGCTAGCCCATAAGGGTGTTAGCTGGACACCCAGTCTGATTCAGATGTATTCTGTTCGCCTGTGTGCTTGTGTCTGACTGCATTTTATTGTTACCTTAATGAACTGATTCCTGGCATATGAGGGTGTCAGCCTATAAATGCTGATCAACTCGGCCAGATCAGGCCTATCACATTAGTGTGTGTGTGTGTGTGTGTGTGTGTGTGTGTGTGTGTGTGTGTGTGTGTGTGTGTGTGTGTGTGTGTGTGTGTGTGTTTGACTGATTTGGTGGCAGGAGGAACCCAGCCCCATTGAAACTGAGTCCTGCAAGATAGTTTCATTGAGGGTGAGGATTTGCAGAAGGGAGAGATACAGCTCCATATAAAAGCATAAGTAACACAAGCAACACATTGATAGAATTACAAAGACCCTAGAAACATGTCCCTAATAAATGAGCATGCTCCAAAGTGATAGGTAAATCTGGTAACAGAAGGGAATGGGAAAAAATAGCAAAGTAGTAAGGAAGAAAGAGTATTTGATAAGGCAACATTACAGTTAGCCATTAATTTCTTAGATTTTCCTGATAATTTTATTTTCATTTAATAAACTAACTAATCACTCATTCACTCTCACCTAACTTACCCTGCCAGCATAATGCATAATGGTGAAGTTGGAGCCTTGATCCTTTGGTGCAAGATTGCCATTTCCATCTTTTGTGGAGGAATATACAGCATTAGTGTCTGAAGTTTCCAAGTAAGCCTGAAGGCGTTTAGAAAGACTCTGTTCCATGGACCAAATGGATTGGCTTTCTTCATCCAGCATTGACAGAAAACCAGATGGCTTCTGCAATGAAATATGTTTAGTCATTAATGGCAGAATACCAGTTTTTCCCTGTACAGATACACATCTTCCTTTTGGTTATAAGCATGTATCCAAATCTAGAACAGAAATACCAGCTTCTACAGGAAACGCAAAGACCGACATTTGATATTCCCCCCAAAAATATAATTTTTGCTTAGTCGTTAGGAAAATGAAAAGGACTGCACTCAAGAAACAAGATCAGACAAAAGAACCCCCCATGCCACAACAGAAGGTTGGTGAATCAATATGAACAGAGAATCCCTCTCCTGTTCTTAACTGCTATGGATACTGCAGTGGTCCACATGATGATTAGGGAAATTTCCCTCTTTGGGTCTATTTACAACCACCACCTTTCCTATAAATACTTAAACCATAAAATAATGCCCTGAATTTTTATTAGCCTAATATCATCTGGGTCATATCCGAAAGAGGACTTATACATTCAAAACAGACCTAGGTAGATTTTTGAAACCTAAATCCAATATAGTAATCCAGAATCCCTGTTAAATCCCTAGGCAGATATCTAAAATTAATTCCTGTTCAATCTGAATGTTGTCTGCACTTCTGCAGTTGCCTAGAAGTTCTCTAGCTTAAGAACCTAGGGGCTCCTGCCTAAGCTACCATGAGATCCAGATACAAAGGGTGAATACCCTTTAAGCCACGTGAATGTAGATCAGGAGAGACGCACTGCTATTTGTCAGTGACAGAAGCCATGCAAAGAAATTGGTATAAGTAACTCCGGTGGGGGATTGGGCAGGATCAGAGCCAGAATTGCGTGGGGTTAACAGGACCACAGGGATTGGTGGGTCTCTAGTGGGAAGGTAGCTTAGTCAGGGGAGGAGTTCTGGAGGCCTAAAAACAGCCAATCAGAGTTAAGGGGTGGGAATAGTGCAGCCCTGGGACTGGTGCCAGTGGCTGTGAATGCATAAAGGTGTGTGCAAGGTTAAGTTAAATTTGGGCTCAGTCTAACTTAGTTCACATTCTCAGGTGAACTAACTTAGATCGGGTGCACCATTTTTGAATGATTTAAACCCACTGCACATCTGTATAATTGGACATTGATTAGGGCTGTGTGAAATTTCGCCAGGCATTTTCATTTCAAAGCTGTTTTAATATCGTTTGAGATCAAAACAGTGAAACTGAAAGGAAACAATAGGCGTCAAAACAGCTTTGAAACAGAACGAAGGCACGTGAAACATTTTGACATTTTTTAAATGTTTCGAGTTTTGAAGCCGAGCTTACTTGGCTTCAGCACCTGTCCCAGGCGGCAGTGGCAGCCTCCTCTTATCTGGCGTGCAAATCTGGGAGCTCACACTTCTGGGAGGAGTCTGGCACAGCCTGACAGCCCTCGCAGCGGTGCAGAACCCCAGATCTGTGCGACAGATGAGAGGAGGCTGCCTCTGCCACCTGGGACCAGCAGCAGTATCAATCTTCCCTGGCTTTGGGTGTGGGCTGTGCCCAGCGCCGTTCCCAGGTGGCAGCCACGTCTCATCTGGCACACAGGATTTCATGCCCCCAGGAGGAGTCTGGCACAGATCAGCAGCTCTCCTGGGGGTACAGACCCTCAGATCTGCATGCCAGGTGAGAGGAGGCTGCTGTTGCCAGCAAGTGTCAGGAGTTTTGCTTTGAACAGTTTGAGGTGCAGCTTCCCAGAAGCCTCTATACCTATCTCCTTGAAACTTGGCAGAGGTCATGCCCTCAGAAGGGGCTACCATCCCTGCAATTTTCATCCAAATCAGGGAAGGTATGACAAAGTTCTAGGCATTGTCATGGTTCCACATTATAGCCTATAGGTAAAACGTCGAAACGCATCAAAACAGGGAAGCAGTTTCGACGAAATGAAACAGAACAGTGATTTGAAGCAAAATGAAATGAGATAAAACACTGAACCTTTAAGTGGCAAAATGGAAGTTGAAATGAAATGGTACTGTTTCGCACAGCCCTAGCATTTATACCTGAATGTAACTTCTGTATGTACCCTCAGTGGAGCAGGTCTTATATCTCCCAACAGACTCAGGCAAGTAAGTGTGCTCAGAGTATACCTTTCATCTCATAAATTGCAGTTGCAGCAATTTCAGTTTTAGAGTGTGAATGGACGAGAAGTCCATCTTTTATGTAGTGTCTCATGGTTAAAGCACTCACCCAGAAAAAGACCACAGCTCTAAGTCTCTTCAGTCTGAGGGGGATATCTTAGTCCTCTGAAGACTACCCTCTCAGAAGAGGGCTTCAAAACAGTCTGGATGAGGGCAATCTCCAACTTTTCTGTGGAAACTGCACCATGGTATAGTAAACAATACAAAATGTATAGGGCCAGAAAAAGGAAAAGGAAGAGAGAGAGCATAACTGTAGGCTGAAAGTTTGGACACTCAGTTCGAAGGGGTGTCTCTGCTTCCAACACTGAATACGCATTTAAAGTAATTGATCATGACATAAAAAGCATATGTAATCCTGGAACCTAAGATCTGAGGTTCCTCCATTCCAGTCAAGTGATCTGGTCATCAGGGATCTTGGTTTTCTCTGATTAAAAAACCCCCCAAAAACTCCAATTTTTGGATTAAAAAAAAAGTAATCCCAAATCCACATTTTTCCATGATTAAAATTGAATGCCACTAATATATAGGTGTGTGTGTGTGTATTTTATATATATTAGTGGTGTTTCATTTTAATCATGGGAAAACGTGGATTTGGGGTTGCTTTATTTAATCTGAAAATTGGGGATTTTATTTTTATCAGAGAAAACTAGGATCCTAGCTGATCATAAGGGTCAATTTTCCCCCCTGTTTTCTCTTCCTTGCCTTATGAATCTTCGTTTGCTAGCTGCAGTATGTCTCAGCTTCAACAAAAGAGTAGGAAGAGCCTCTACAATTGATGATTAGAGCACTCTCCTGGTAGATGTGAAATGAGGATTTGACACAGTCCTACAAGGCAAAGCAGGACCTAGAAACCAGGTCGCTTAATTTCTAGGTAAGTGCTCTTACTGCTAAATGATATAACAGGTAGACATTAAAATCTTAAAGCAAACCAGTGAATTCTGCTCACTCACATCACATTTGGTCCCTACATGCTGAGTAGGCAGAGAGGTGTTTGTCTACAAGCTCCGATTCATGGACCTAAACTTTGGGAGTGAGTTCAGACTCCTATTGTACTTAGTGTTATTTACTAGGGCTGTGTGAAATTTCACTAGGTGTTTCATTTTGATGCTGTTTGACTCATTTTGAGCTTGAAACAGTGAAACTGAAATAAAATACAGGTCTTCAAAACAGCCTTGAAATGAAACAAAGGAAGTCAAAATGTTTCCAAAGTTTCAAAATATTTTGAGTTTTGAAGCTGAATCTGGCCTTCCCTGCAGGGAAACATGAATTAAGGAGAGGGAAGAGGGTGGAAGGGCACAGTGAGTGTGCGCCTTAACACACATGCTGGAGAAGAAGCTCCTGCAGGAGAGAAAACAAGGGCTTTGTCACATTTTGGCTGCCTGAGATGCTGCTGGTGCTAGTGTGCTGCTCCGCACTAAATTATTAATTTACCTGTTATCTAAAGTGGTGGACCATGCTGAGGCTAAAGGGGAGGAGGAGGCCTCATTGGGGCACACTACTGTGTCATGTAGAGGCCCCAAAGCCAGTGAGGGCACACAACACGCACAGTCATACATCCTGATTTTTGCTTGTCAGCAGCTTGAGGTGCAGTTTCCCAGAAATTCCTGCACCTATCTCCTTGAAACCTGGCAGGCTTCATAGTTTCATAGTTGGTAGGGTCAGAAGGAACCTGAGCAGATCATCAAGTCTGACCCTGCCATGATAGGAAAAAGTACTGGGGTCAAATGACCCCAGCAAGGTGTTCATCTAACCTCTTCTTAAAGAGCCCCAGAGTAGAAGCCAGCACCACTTCTCATGGAAGTTGGTTCCAGCTCCTAGCTGCCCTGACTTTGAAGTAGTGCCTCCTGATGCCTAGTCTGAATCTACCCTCTGCCAGCTTGTGACCGTTATTTCTAGTCACTCCTGGTAGTTCCTGCTGGTCCCCTCTGATGAGTTTGTAACAGGCCCCTAGATCCTCCCTCAGCCTTCTCTTGTGGAGGCTGAACAGGTTCAGGTCCCTTAGCCTTTCCTCATAAGGCCTACCCTGCTGCCCCGTGATCATGTGGGTGGCCCTCCTCTGGACCCTCTCAATGCTGTCCACATCCCTCTTGAAGTGCAGTGCCCAGAACTGGACGCAGTACTCCAACTGTGGCCTGACCAGTGCCACCTAGAGAGGGAGGATCACCTCCTTGGACCTGCTCGAGATGCATCTGTGGATGCATGACAAGGTGTGGTTGGCCTTCCTGTCTGCGTCCCCACACTGTCAGCCCATGTTCATTTTGGCATCAGTAACGATTCCAAGATCCTTTTTTGCCTCTGCACTGACAAGAAGGGAGTTCCCCAGCCTGTAGGTATGCTGCTGGTTCTTCCTCCCCCGGTGAAGCATCTTGCTCTCTGCCCACCCCTGTAACCTGTTTAGGTCCAATTGCAGCCTATTCCTCCCTTCAAGTGTGCCCACATCCCCCCACATCTTAGTGTTGCCAGCAAATTTGAACAGGGTGCTTTTTACCCCCTCATCCAAGTCACCAATGAAGATGTTGAACAGTGTGAGTCCAAGGACCAAGCCCTGGAGGACCCCACTGCCCACATCCCTCCAGGTCAAAAATGACCCATCCACCACCACTCTCTGAGTGCGGCCCTCCGGCCAGTTAGGGACCCATTTGACTGTGTTGGTGTTGACACTGCAGTCACCTAGTTTTTTAATGAGAATGGGGTGAGAGACAGTGTTGAATGCCTTCCTGAAGTCTAGAAAAACTACATCCACTGCTACCCCTGTGTCTAAGGATTTTGTGACCTGGTCACAGAAGGCCACCAGGTTGGTCTGACAGGACCTGCCTTTAATGAACCCATGTTGGTTGCCCCTAAGCATAACCTCCCCTGCTGGCCCCTCGTGGACCAGCAGGGGCTACAATGCCTGCTGTTTTCACCCCCCTGTGCCTTCCCACTTACAAGTGATATGAGTTTTGATTTCAGGACTTTAAGGTGCAGTTTCCCAGAAATCCCTGCACCTGTCTCCTTGAAACTTTTTTTTCAAGTTTCCATGGTCGTTGGCAAAAAAAAAATGAGAAAGCTATAGGCAGTTTCGTGCTTCCCCATTATAGCCTATGTGCGAAATGTTGAAACAGCATCAAAACAGCAAAACAGTTTCAACAAAACAAAATAGAACAGTGCTTCAAAATTAAACAAAACTTAAAACGAAACATTGCCCCATTGAAATGGAAGTAGCATCAAAATAGTGCTGTTTTGCACAGCCCTACTATTTACAGACTAGTTATAGTCTCCCCACTCAACATGGAAATGCCAAAGTCCCTTCCTGGATCTTGTAAAATGTTATAAATATACATAGTATATAAATGGATTTGAAAACTACCTGAAAGAAAAAATCCAAGGCTGCTGTGTGGTTAGCAGGAGAGTATGTGGTTTCCATAGTAACTCCCTCTTGTACACATTCTGCTTGCTCTTGTAGAAAAAGTACTTCATTGATATAGTGGTGTATCTTCTCATTGGTCATGTTGACACACAGCTATTGCAAAATGGAGAAAAAATGAGTAGCAGACATTTCTAGGATAATTCATCAGTACAACACTCTATGACAAATACCAATTTTATGAAATGTTTCTCTACAACATGTGATCTTTCAGTAAATCAGGGAAAGGCCTTGGGAAAGTTTATACTGTAACAAATATTAGTTTTAAACTGAGGTGAAGGCATAATTTATACTGATCCTTGTGAATTCTACATAATGTTACCAGTGCTCTAAGCTATACCTGTGTAGCTCTGAAATAATCCTATTGATTGAAGTGGCTCTCGTACTTATCATAGTCTATTGCTCTTTACTTTTTACAAACCTAGACAAACTCAAGACTTAAAAAAAAATCTTATTGTTGGATTAGTGTCCTAATCTTGCTACAAATTCAACACTGACAAACATCTACTTCCACATGGAGATCCCTCAAACTTGGGAAGGTATATGCTTCAGAGTTCACTTCAGGATTGCAATACAGAGTACTACTGCAAAGTTTATCTAGAGATATTCTTCTAGTCACATCTCTCCATTTTCTGAACATAACAAAGTAAAGCTTGCTCAAAATGGGAGAAATTAAACTTTAGAGAGGAAAATCAAATGTTTAAGCATTTTGATTGAGAAATGGCAGCACAGTGTTTTATGAGTTCCATTCTTCCTCATGAAACCCCCTCTATGTCAGTTAACATATCCCATAATGCACAGCATTCTCCCCTTTTGATGCAGAATGGAATTCTTTTGTCATCTAGAAGCTTTTCATCTTTCATCTGGCGCATTATGGTTCAGTCAGGAGAATAGGGACATGAGACAACCAAATAAACTCCTGTGTGGCACTACATAAAATTTGTTTTTTTAAGAAGAAAAACAAAACAATATTTTTTTCAGGGAAAAAAAAATCACTCTGTATAGGTCAATCTGCGCAGAAGTAAATATTTGCTTTGTAGCAGAGTATTTATTGAAAATATTTTATTTAAATTTAATGGGATTTTTAATTGAAAAGTGAAATCTCTGTAGCTGTTAAAGAAAACAATATTAAAAAATAGACACAGAAATGGCTAGAAGGTAGGAAGAATTGTTTTATGAAGAAAGAATTTACACTTTCCTTTCAGATTAGACTCCCTTTTTCATTTTGGCCATAAACTATATCTTCCATGAATAAAGATTGGAAAAATAGTTTAATTGGTAATATTACAAAAGAAAAAAAATATTGAAATATGTAGTTCAAGGAAAGAATATGGCTTAGCATTTACATGAGCAAAAATGCCCAGACAAGCATGGCTGTGTGATATGTAGCAATGCAGACCTATCTGTAATGTCACACACCACACATTCAGGCACTTCCTGCACTGCTACCTTGTAGTGCAGGGGGAGACAGGGTTGACCCCAGGAGATCCTAGGGTCAGAAAAGCCTGCCAAGTCCATTATTCTAAAAAAAATGCAGCCATAGCAAAAGAAACATTTGGTTTACCAGGGTACCACCAATATACACATTTATGTGCAGATATTCTTTCACAAAGAATCATAAGAACATAAGAATTAACATTTACTGGATCAGACCATAGGTATCCTGCCCAGTATCCTGTGTCATACAATGGGAGAGAGTGGATGCTGAAAGGATGAATGAACTAGGTATGACCAGTTAATCTGAAACAAATATCTTTTACCCTTTTACCTCCCCCCACAAAAGAAAGTCAATCTAAAAAAGTTGCCATTAATTAAAATTTACTTTTTATAAAATATACAATTCTTTTGATGAACATAAAACAAACTAATACATATAAATGACCGAATATGCAACAAATTATTACATTAATTTGAGCTGGAGAGTGTGGATACCTTACATTTTGAAAAGTTCTGACATACTGTCCTCAAATGACAAAATAAAGATCATAGAAATCATAGAAAATTATGGTTGGAAGGGACTTCAGGAGGTCATCTAGTCCAATCCCCTGCTCAAAACAGAACCACCCCTAACTAGATCATCCCAGCCAAGACTCTGTCAATCTGGATCTTAAAAATCACCAAGGATAGAAATTCCACAATCTAGCTGTGGAACCTCTTCCAGTGTTTTACTACCCTCCTCATGAGGAAGTTTCTTTTAGTGTCCAGCCTAAACGTCTGTTGCTTGAACTTGAGAGCATTTCGTCTTGTTCTGTCATCTGCTAGTACTAAGAACAGTGTTTCTCCATCCTCTTTGGAACCCCACTTTGGGTAGATGAAGCCTGCTATTAAATCCTGGGTCAGTCTTCTCTTCTCTAGACTAAATAAGCCCAGTTCCTTCATCCTCTGCTCAAAGTCATATGTCCCAGCCCCTTAAACATTTTTAATTGCCTCCCCCTCACCCCACTGGACTCTCTCCAATTTGTCTACATCCTTTCTGCAGTGGGGGACCCAAAACTGGACACTGTACTCCAGATGTGGCCTCACTAGTGCTAACAGAGAGGAATAGTCATTTCCCTTCATCTGCAGGCAACATTCCTACTAATGCAGCCCAGTATGCTGTTAATCTTCACAACAAGGGCACACTGCTGGCTCATATTTGGATTACTGTCCACTGTAACCCCCAGTCCTTTTCTGTAGAGCAGCTGCTTAGCCAGTCTGTTCCCAGCTTGTACCAATGCATGGTGTTGCTCTGTCCTAAGTGCAGGACTTTTTACGTGGCCTTATTGAACCTCATGAGATTTCTTTTGGTCCAATCCTCTAGTATGTCTAGGTCTCTCTGAATCCCTGCTCAACCCTCAAGCATATCTATCAGTCTCCCAAGTTTGTGTCATCTGCAGACTTACTGAAGGTGTATTGTATTCCATCTTCCAGTTCATTGATGAAGATACTGAACAAAACCTAGAACAAGACCTAGAACAGACCTCTGGGGCACTCTACTTGATACCAGCTGCCAACTAGACATTGAGCCATTGATTACTACCAGGGATCCTGGTTTTCTCCAATAACCTTCCCCCACCCCCTGCCCCGCAATTTTCGGATTTAAAAAAGTAACTCCAAATCCACCTTTTTCCATGATTACAATGAAGCATCATTAATATATATGATCCTGGCGCGGGGTCCTGCAGGAGGGCTATGATCTCAAGGCCACCTTCCTGTGCCAAGTTGGCCCAATGGCACCCTCAAATTCTCGCCCACCACGTCTTTGGTGTTCCAATATATTAGGGAGGCTGCCTTATGTCTTCTTAGACACAGTTTGCTGTAACATCTGACCCCGTGGACTCCCGGATCCCTTGTGGGTCCTGTTCTGCAAATGGATGCTTCTGGGCACCCTAGCCTTATGGGCTATGTGTCGCTCCAACCACCCCTTTACCATGCCCCAAGCCTCGCAGATGGGATAGACGTTGTTAGGCCTTGGCCTTGCTGTAATCTGGCCCCTTGTCTTCTCTGGGCCTTACCTTTTTCAGTCTGCGCCCTCTCCAGCACTATGGCCCTCCATGGCCCTGTCTCACTATGCCCCCTTCTCTGGGCCTTTTCCACAATGCTGCCCCCTTCTCTGAGGCTCCTCAGGAACGCCCCTTTTCTGGGGCTTCTCAACTACCCTCTCTGGGGCTGGGGGTCAGTGCACCGTGAATGCTGCAGCCTCGCTGGTGCTGGGGTTCCCCACACTGCTGTGGGTCCCCTATGAGGCCTCCTCCAGCAACAATATATGTCTATATATAGATATTTATCTTTCTCTCTCTATATATATATCTATTTGGGAGATTTGTATATATCTTTATAACTATCTATATATAACTATATATAGAGACAGATATATATAGATATATCTATATATATACAAATCTTTCATATAGATATAGAGAGAGAATGAGGGAGAGAGACAGATAAATATCTATATATAGATATATATATTAATGATGTTTCATTGTAATGATGGAAAAAGGTGGTTTTGAAGTTACTTTTTTAAATCCAAAAATTGTGGTGGGGAGGAGGGGGGGATTATCAGAGAACACCAGGATCTCTGATTACTATCCTTTGAGCCTGATAGTCCAGCCAATTTTCTATCCACTTTACAGTTCATTAATCCAACCTGAACTTCCTTAGCTTGGTTACAAGAATGTTGTTGGAGACTATATCAAAAGCCTTGCTAAAGTCAAGGTATATCACACCCAATACTCTCTCTGCATCCACAGAGCCAGTCATCTGATCACAGAAGGCAACCGGGTTGGTCAGACATGACTTGCTCTTGGTGAATCTATGCTGACTCTTCCTAATCACCTTCTTCTCTTCCAAGTGCTTAGAAATTGATTCCTTGAGGATCTTCTCCTTGATTTGTCTAAGGGCATGCAATGCTATACAGATACTTAGCCTTTCTACATTTCCATACACAATATCAGGCTATTCTTTAATAGAACAATAACAGGATTTGTGCAGTCACACATTACTGCTGCCTCTGACCGCCACATCTGCGACTTGCCACTAAGACACCTGGTTTAGGTGGGAGTGGGGTGGAAGAGCTAGACTGAGGAGGCAGGAACATGCAGCTGGGAGGCATGGAAGGATGGGGCTGGTGGTGAAATGAAGTCAGCCACTGAAGAGAAATTGAAAGAAACACAATCTCAAAGAATAAAATTAAAGAAATAAAAAAGACTAATACAATACAATGGAAATAAGAAATGTATCATATGTTAATGAACTAGGATGGGGTGGGTGGGTAGGTGGGGAGGTTAGGGAACTGATTGGCAGAGGTTGTACGTTCCCGGGGTTGGGGAAGGGGAAGAAGGGGCTGGCAGTGATGTGGAAAGGGATTTTTCTTCAGTTCATTCTCTGCTTCTGGTTCCTTGTGGTTGATGAAGGTAGGTAGGTAGGTAATAACTAGCTGCTTCCACTGTTTGCACAGGATTACACCACCTGTGGGTGGTTGGGGGGAGAGCTGGCTCGGTGTCAGTCAGCACTACCCCCTGGGTAGCAGAGCTTAGGGGGTGGAAAAATTGCCCACCCAGAGCAGGTGAGGGTGGGAAGAAGATGCATCCTGGGATGGTAGAAGACTGAAAATTGGTTGTTTTATCCCCACAGAACAGTTGCACATTACTGGAACACAAGCTAGGCAACACTGCTCAAACATAAACATCATCCAAAGTGGGCATAACTTTAAGAGGCCCAGAAGGCATTTAGCACTAATTTTCACACACTGACATGTGGATACTTCCATATTAAGAGTTCTTAATATAGTAATGTCCTAAGGGTAATGCACAACAATACCTAAGGTGACACCCTCCCCTGCTTTCTGCCTGACTTCAGTCTAATATGGCTAACTAACTCTATTTGTGAATTCTGCTGATCAGCAAAGCATTCCATAGCAACAGGTCTCTTTCAAGAGATAAATATTGAAAGTAAACATGTGCCATTCAGATCTTTAGACCTGACTAGAATCAACAAGTTCTGCTTTAAAAATCAAAAAAGGAAACAAGTTAAATTGGGTGCATATCAAAAAGCAAATGTAAATGACTAGAGATGCATTCAAGTGATAGAGATCAGAAGAGCAGAGAAAGAGTAAATATTGAATTGTTAGCTGATTCTGCCCAGAAGCTGCTTTAAACAAAACTGGCTTCTGATATCTCCTTTGGAGCCATGAGACTGTGACCTGTCCCATCCTAATATGCCAGTTAAAAAGGGGACAGGAAAGAAGATAATATACAAGTTTAAAAATAAAAACTTATGATAAAATTCAATTATACTAAACAAATTCTGCTAACTCAATCTTTTTAAATGTGTTACATCAATACAGACTAAAACAATATAGTTTTACAAGCATATCTAACTAAACAGCACCACTCAACAAGTGCCACCCATATCCAGACTAATGTAATAAGTAGAAAATGGCTACACAGACCTCCAATGACAATTAAGCAAGTATTAGTAATTATAGCTTCCCAAATTCTTATTTTTCACATTGCACAGAACAACACAGTGCCAGAAATCTGGGAGAATGCAAGAAGAAAACTTAATGACTGTCAATTAACCTTGGTAATACAGATGTAACACCCCCTAACAATCTCTTTCACATGTTTGGACATGCATTGAGATCAGTCTTCTCTGCAAATGTAAGCACAGCAGGCTGAATACATTTTATGGCTGTCATATCACCCCATCTATCAAGCTGTGTGCTATAGGCCTAAATGATGAAGCTCTGCTGCCAAGTCTGATTTGGAAAGAAGTGGTTAAGTAATCCTGAGATTGTGGAAGAGATGATCATCTTCTACTATTCCAAAGGGATTAAGAAGTTATTTCCAAAAATGATCCAGATAATCATCCTTTCCACTGTAAAATCTTGGCTTCTTCCCCTCTTGTCCTGGCCACCATCTTTCCTACATCACATTGTGCTTACTAGTTACTCATATTTTAAGTTATGTGCCTAAGAGGCATGCACACAACTCCATTTTGGGCATGCTGAGTATGTGCTGGCTGGACAGCTACGGTGAAACAATTGCTGAAATATTCACATAAACTTGGATAAGTCCATAAATCTTATTTACCAAAAAACCATAACCCATAGGTCTTGAACCCTGGAGGAAGACCCAGATGCTCCCACGTTGTAGCCCAATAGTAATGGCACTTGCTTAAAGAATGAAAGACCCAAGTTAAGGTCCCTCCATTCACCCAGAGGGAATTTCAACCTGCAACTCCCACTTCCCACTCCTTTGCACCCTGAGGCTTACAAGTATGGTCCAAGAGCAACCATGCATTATTGTTATTCTAATCTACTGCTTGGATTCATATCTTCCAGAGAAAGACTGCACTGTAGTCCATTTCTCTTAATCTCATATTATATATTAGCATCTCACCCTCCCCCCCAACCTGTGCATAAATCCTATTTATCTGCTTTCATGCAGGTGACATTTTGGAGCATACCACCTGATCCTCCTGATACTCTTTAGACTTCTGAGGAACATTGTAAAAAGCAAAAACTGGGAAAAAATCTTTAGAACAAATGAATGAGTAAACCTTGTTGACTACCCTTCTATTGTTTGTAACATTCACTTTCTGTGCCTTCTCTTCAATTGCATCATGTGCTCTTCTGCTTAAGGAGTCTCCTGTCTGCGTAAGTATTTATGAAGCTCCTGACACAAAGAAGCCTTGATGTTGCATAATAAAAAGCTACACTTCACAAATTTACTAATATTAAACACTGCCAAAGCTAAAGTGAATTCCACAAATATTTAAAGGAGGACAAATGAAAATGTAATGGAACTTAAGAGGACAGAAGCTATAAAAACTGAGAGAAAAATTTAATTATCTTTAACCTCAAATCCAAGATTACTATTGCCAGATCACTATTACAGGCAAAGAGGCTCACATAACCATAAGGTAAAAGGGCAATAACACATTTATATAGGAGAAACTACTCCATGATTTTATTAGTTTTGAATTGAAAATGTAACCTTTATTCAGTGTGTCAACATGAGACGCTTTACTGTGCAGTTGACTAATTGACTGGTCAGTAAAGCATCACCATCTAAACATGCAGATACTTCCCGCACAATCAACTAGTCAACTGTGAGGTTAATTTGCTAGGTAGTGACTGCACAGTAGCCCATGTGTAGATGGCTGGCTGGAAGCAAATTTGCTTCTGGTCAGCCAGGCAGAACAATCCCATCCCCTGAGAGCTGCCTGCTGCTGGGGTGGGGTCTGAGCATGGAGCCCAGGCTGGGACAACATCCCCCTGCCCTGGCAGCAGGCAGTTCCCAACCCCAGGTCCACGATCTTTACTAGGGTTGGAAGCTGCCTGCTGCCAAGGCAGGAGGACGTTGTCCCAGCTGGGCTCCAAGCTCAAAGAGTGCACTGGCAGCTTCCAGGGGGAGGAAGCAATATCTCCCAGCCCCCCATACCAGTTGCAGAGCTGGGGTCAAGAGCTACCTGCTCAAGGAGAGTTTCCCAAGGCTGGCTGGGACCTGCCCCAGAACAGGAGAGGTTGCAGCCAGCCCTGGACTTCATAGGGAACCCCACTGGGCACAGGGTTTGTACCCATGTGCACAGGGTGGGAGAGCTCTGCGGCAGCAGCTCTCACCCCATGCACTTCAAGACCCTTCCCAATGTGTAGAGGGCCAGCCCAGGAGACAGCTGTCTCCTGGCCTCCTCCTCCCTTCTAGCCCTTGGGCTGTACCTAGGGAGAAACCGGCTGCGGCGGGCAGAGCAGAGTGGGAGCAGCCCTCTTCAGGCTGTACCCATTGGGAGCAAATCTGCTCTCCCAATAGACTTACTGCACAATATTTTTACTGTGCAGTAAGCTTACTTTGAATTAACAGAACACGTAGATGCTCCCTCTGTTGGTAAGCCTGTGTCTTCTGGCAGCATTATATCACATGACATCAGATCTTGAAACTATGCTACATTCGTTTTCTACTAGAAACTCTGAACATTATTATTCAAGTTTATAAATTTTGGGGCTAATTTCACTCCAGAAAAAAAAGAAAAAAGACTTGACTTGTTATTAAAAGATACTTAATTAAGTTTTACATAGTGAAAAATGAGGACCCATTGATGCTAAATAAATAATGCAGCATACCCAACCCTCTTCTTAACTCTGATACCTTTTACTTTAGTTGTAAATCTCATCTCCTAGTAAGTAGCAGTCACAATGATCCTGCTTTCAGAAGTTATCAGGCTTTTGGTGTGAAGATAATTAACTCCAGCTTCCTGGCATCCATTATTCTGTTCACTGTTCATTAACTATCACTAGACTAATTCACTGCTTAGCTTTGACATTTCAGCACTCTGAAGCCTTATCACTCTCAAGCACTCTGTAGAGTGAACATGTTATGTGACCAAAATTGTCAGGCACCCTTTCCCAGGTACATACAATGTGTCTTCAAACAGAATCCCTCTTTTAAATAATTGCATACAATTTGTATACTTCTCATAGTAATATGTTGTTGCTTTCAGCTATTATATTAAAAGGTCTAGCCTACTGACCTGATTTTAAGGATGAGAGAAAGTCAAAAGAATATATTTTGAATGTTACCAATCTGATAGATTTGTACAAATGCAAGGCTTTAATCTTTCATGAAAAAAAGGTACACATTTTCACAGACAGCAAGCAAGTACCTAACAAGGAGGTTGGATTTTCTCAATGTAATAAAAGGTTAAATTTCTAAACTATATTTTGTACTGTTTTGAACTTAATGAAAATATAAATTAAAGAGTTTTTTATGGCTGCTCAATGGTTTGGCTGTAAGATCCATTTTGCCTCAACAGTTTACAATCATAAATCTAATGACCAGGAATCCTAGTTTTCTTTGATAAAAAAAAATCCCCAATTTTTGGATTAAAAAAAGGAGCCCAAATCCACATTTTTCCATGATTAAAATGAAACACCACTATTAGGCCTGTGCAAAGCAGCTAGCATTCACTTTGGATTTGGCTGATTTGGGGAACAGTGATTCAATTCGGTGATTTGCATCACCATCCCAAATCAATTGGGCAGAATCTGATTTGGAGATTCGGCCACTGACAAATTGGCTGAATCTCCAATTCAAACAGGTCTCATCCCCTACTTGCTCTCCCAGCCCTGTCAATGACAGCCCTGCCTGTCTGCAGTCCTGGCTCTTAAAAAAAAAAAAGAAAGAAATGAAAAGCCCTGCACTCACCAGTTCTTGCCAGGTGGTGGGGGGCGATCCCTGCTGCCCCCCACTGCCCTGAGCTGTGTGGAGAGGCTCCTCCACAAGCCCTCGAAAGTCCCAATGGCTGCTGCAGCAGCTGGTGAGTGCAAGGCATTTTTTTTTTAAATAAAGAACAGGGAGCTGGGGCTGGGCAGGGCAGCCATTGACAGGGCTGGGAGAGCAGGCAGGGGATGGGGGCTTGTGGCAGAGCCCTCCACACAGTGCAGGGCAGTTGGGGGAGAGGGGTTCACCGCCCTCCACCCCCACACCTGACGGGATCCGGTGAGTGCGGCACTTTTCTTTCTTTTTTTTAAGACTGAATCATTAATCATAGAAAAATGTGGATTTTGTGGCATTTCATTTTAGTCACGGGAAAATGTGTATTTTGGGTTTCTTTTTTTAATCCGAAAATTAGGGATTTCTTTTATTGAGAAAATCAGGATCCCTGCTGATGACACTGAAGGAGTGAGATGACATTGTCTTTTGGGGGTCAAATCAAAGCACATTTTTGGAATGAGATCAATATTTCCTAAGCATGAACATCCCACTCAGTCATTCAAGTCTTTTTATAATTCTACTGCAATATCTTGTACAAAGATAACCTGTGTAATTCCACATATTCACTGTAACTCTCCTACTCTCTTTTTTAGGTATTCCTAGTAGTTATTAACTCGACTAATTGTAGTAATCGTAGTAAACTATTCTCCTAACTTGTATGAGGTCAGTTACTGAAACTGATTTTGAATAATGGCAAAACAAAATGACAGTTAGAACCCTGTCCTCACAGACCCTGCTAGGATATATATAAAGTTTAAACTCACAACTGCACTTAAAGAATTAAAACTACCTTGCCCTTATTAATTAGTAGATTGTTTTCTTTTTAAGTGTTTTAAGCCTACAAGACGTATTTTATCTTTTAACATTGTTTTGATTGCATTATAAGCACTAATTTACGTTCTTCTGTGTGGGTGTGTCTACACAAGGCATGTTACCATGGAGCTTTGCACTAAAAGGTCACTGTCAATACAAGTGGTGCTATTAGGTCAGGGTAAACTAATTAGTTCCACTGTAGGATAGTATTGCCCAACATAAGTACTATCCTACGCAGGGGTTATGTGTGGAAGGCGATGGGGCTGGAAGGACATGAGGGTGCTACAGTGAGGAAGCTGACTGCTGGCCAGTCTCGCACTGTAGCAACCTTGTGCCCCAACCATCGCTTCCACAGCACACTGAGACAGAGAAGAGCAGCTCTGGGCTGGCAAGCTGACTCCCTGGGCTCCCTGCTAGCCAGGGCAATGCCACCCCAGCTTAATGTGCTGTGGTCTCAGGTGTGCATGTAAACACTGCACCTGGGAGTAATAGACTCGTGTGTGAACTGCACCAGAGTTTATGATGTTGCATTAATTTCATGTGTAGACATGCCCTGTAGGTACATATTCAGCAAAATGCTTGTTTGTAATGTTAACAAGTTGGGCAATTCTGTGGCACTCAATGGGTGGGATGCTGTGTTTCTCAGACATGCGGCATGGAGTTTGCAGCTCAGCAAACAGAAGGCTGAAAGTTTGAGACCTTCCTCATTCTGAGCTTCACAGCAAGGGCCTGTTTTAAGTTTCAGCAGTCCTCTCTCACTGCCACTGGGCTGCAGCACTGTTTGTAATCTTCTTGTTACAGGACATGGCCCTATCCATATATCAGGGTCTAGAAGCTAGTCCTCAAAAGGCAAATATCCTATTTTTCTTTGTTGCTTGCATCAGCAGAATTAATCAACAGCCTGGCCTGAGAGCATTCTGGAGCTTCTTTACGCTGCTTCAGCACTTAGGGCTATGTTAAGGGGCTGTTGTTCAGGTGAGCATTTAACCTACTGCGATTACCCAAATGCAGAGTTGGCAGCATACATAAAGTGTTTTGTTGGATAGAATTAGATTTTATGAAGGATTGAAATGGGAGTGAGAGTATGAGGAAGGTAGAAAGAAGGGAGTAAATAGGCCTCCTCTTCTGTTCACTGTATGGTACACCAAGAATCATTGGGTATTGGAGTCTGAACTGAGGAATAATCAGGAACTGCTCTTAAATAGCTCCTCAGAGCAGATAAAGGCTCAAAGATATAGGAGGGAGAGACGGGAAGAGAACCGGACCTCCCCATTCTAACCAGAAGAAAATGCTAGCCTTGTAGGAAAAAGAGCATAAGCTGCCTAGCAATCAGAATGAAAGAAATCAAAGATACAGATGGGAAAAGGAAGCTGAGCCATCCATAAATTAAATAATTTACTAAAGAAAAGGAGCAACTTCTACCTCTTCCATGATTTCCAGCCATAACACATCCTTAAGCTCTTGTTGCTACTGATGCCATTTCCCTTTCTCCCACTGTTTTAATATTCCATCTGTGCTGCATTACACAATGAACAATTGGACAAGATCATATACATTCTCTTTGACCTCTGCAGGCAGAGTCCCTTCTGCTTTGTAAACCACTCTGTTTTGAAGATCTTTATATTCCAAGATGATACAAAAAGGAGTGGGGAAAAGTTTGATTTTTAAAATGATTTTTAAGTATTCAGTGTGCTAAAGGTTAATTTATTTTTCTATGGTTGCAATTCAGCTTTTTTAAAGTTACGTGTTGTAATGTCATAGAGGTGAATCTGCCAATAATAGCACTTAGCATAATGTAGTATTTTCATCCTATTCTTTATCCAAGGCATCTTAAGACCTTTTGATCTTATTTCTAATCCAGTTTATTGTCTTCCCACTCACTGACCTAGATGAAGTATCCCTTCCATAAGCATGAAGCCAGAAAACATTAAGCACATTTCTCAGAATATCATTCAAAGTGGATACTACTGTTCTCTCAAGTGATTATGTTAGATGTTTACTAGATTCCTTTAAAATGATGAATAACTCTACAAAGCCTGGATTTTAATTCAGAGCTATGCTGGCAGAATGTGAGGAATTTATTTTAAGAGTAACATTTCTCCCTTACATGTGAATTTGTTTTCATGAGGGTTAGATGCCTGCTTTAGCTCAGAAAAATAAAAGCTTTAAAGAACATTTATACTGTAGTCAATCCAGCACAATAAAGCAACGTACCTCTTCAAAAGTATTCTTTTGAAATTCCTCAAATCCAAAAATGTCCAATATTCCAATTTCAAGGACTTGATCACTGAAACAATAAGATATTGAAGTTAAAGATATTCATGCAGGTTAATAATTTATCTGCTGTCTTTGTCAATATTTTTTCTATTCTAAGATGAAAGCAGTCAGAATGCCCCAAAGTACAGTATGGAATACACAAGCGTGCAACATACATGATATAGCTGGGTGATTAAACTGAAGACATATATGACAAACTACTCTGACCTTGACTGGCTTACCCTCACCCTGCCTACTAATTTATTTTCTCCAGAGCCTACTAATGCTCAGGAATGCTAAGCTATTTAAGGAGCACCATTTAAATTTTTAAGTAAAAAAAAAAACTAATAAAAATGCTCAGTTTCCTTCAGGTAGGACCAATTATCTAAAGTTCAGGTATTCATCTAGTAAGTCAGATGAGAGATGGGTATGCTGAAAAATGGGGAGTGTCAAAATAGGTGTCACATCCACATGGCTAGCATCTTTTTTTTCAGAGGGATTTTCCATGACATTCATAACATTTTATAAGTGCTCAGAGCCAAGAGAAAACACAAAATACATATCAACACTTATAGCTCTTACGGCGTTTGCATGAAGTACAAACTGAGTGGCACAATGCCAGATAGAAAGGTAGCAAAAGTAAGAACATGGGTGGATACAACTATCAGCATTTAGACTACTGTGGGACATCTCTTCTGCCTGCATATTCTTATATAAGGCTAGTTTTCAGCAGTGCACATCTTCACTTTTCAATAGATGTATTTATCAGGTGATGGCCAAAAAATAAGAAACAAAGGGTTAATCTCTCAGTTGATTTCGTATTATTCCTTGGAAGTCAATGTAGTTTCATCAATTTACAACAAGTAAATTTGGAAACATGACAACCAAAACAAAAATTTAATCCCTTAAATTCAATTAAAAGAAGAAGAAGAAGAAAACAACAACAGCAACAACATATTGTTGATAGTTGGACGCTTTTGAACTTTTAGACAATCAAAAGTACTTCCTCAAATAATCTGTTCTTCTTTTCTGAAGTGCAGAAGTCCAGCATAAATGTTATGAGTGGTAAACCTAATCACTGCAAGACTGCATACATGTTCAAAGCACAGGGGCAGGAAGATACATAATAAATCTAGATCCAATTCTAATCTAAACCTATTACATTAGAACTGGAAGCAGTGATGCATCTCTATGGTTCTTGGTGAAGAAATTCTATTAACAGGTTAATAAATCCTCTCTAGACCAACAAAATTCTAGAAAGATTTATTAACCTGTTAAGAGAATTTATTCACCAAAAAGCAAAGAGAAGCAGCACTGCTTCAAGTTCTAACAATATATCACATTTTAAATGTGAGTCAAAAATATAAATATCAGACTCTCAAAATGCTGATTAGAACTCATAACCCTTCCTGACAATATTTTTTAATGAAAATAATGTTGCCATCAACACTGAAATATTTTGAAAATAAAGCCATTTCAACAAAAAATTAAAGTTAAAATTTATTTTGAAAAATTTCATTTTGAAAGGCTTTGGAATTTTGTTTTGTTATGTGGAGATTTATGTTAAGATAGAAGCTTTCATCATTTTTATATTTTTATTACATGTCTGTTATGCACTATTATATAATGTGATGCAATGATTATTATTTTTAAATACACTAAATATTCGATCTGGAAAAGAAAAAAGTGGCCCCATTAGTTATTATTTACTATGAATTTAGTATGAATAGTATGAACTTTTTGCTTCATTGTAAACTGAGTAATATAGCCCAAGGCCTCTAGCATATTAGTAAAGTTTCTAGTTTCCTTTTAATGAGAGAAAAATGTATATTGTATTATATATGATGATGCACCACGTCATCTCCACCCACCTTTTCAAAATCCTAGATTCACTCATTACTCTATGCTACTATAAAGGATAATGAATTCTGTCACCACTCCACAGAATCCATATAACAGTTTATAAATTCAGTGATTTCTTCAATTAACTTTTTGCCCAAATTTTGGCAAGCTTAATTCTGATAGACAATAGAATTCCCAAATAACACATTAATTTGGCTACAAAATAACTGTAGTCATGCTTAAGTCTCTGTAGCCATTTCAGTGTAGACATTCTTCTACAAAGCTGATGCATATCTTTCATGCCCTGCTTACAATAATACTAATTCCATCAAAATTACTTTTATTAATCACAGCAGAGATTTCCAAGGCCAAATAGAAGAATGTGCGTTCATGTTTACACATGAAACAGCATGCCACTAGGGATCTCAAGGAATCTGTAATAAAACAGTGGGTTTTTCTTCTTTGAGTCTTGATTTTACATCATTTAAAAAATAAATAAATATCACTGATAGTTCAGTTTATAAATAGTATGTTTCTGATATATACTAAAGAAAGTAAAACTAGAGCAAGACCATTGAAGACAGAGATGTCTTTTTCTGAACTACCATGACTCATTTAATTAAGCTAAGAGGAACTGATGTTTGCATTTGGATTCTGGAGGGTGCAGAATCAATTAAAAGTGTTAACAATGCTTTTACACTACAGAAGTTAAATATTTACCACTATTAAGATGAAAATGTTTTAATACTTCCCAGTTTTTTTTGTTTTTCGCTGATCACTAGAAAGCAGATTTGTTTCATTTTGGGATTGACAAAGTAATACCATAACTGATATTAATTTAGAACATTCTCTGTTTTTTCCTTTTTCAAAGAAGGAGGTATATGTGATTTTTTTTTCCAGCTAGAGAAACAATGTGTTTTGTCCTTGCAGATTACACAGCTACAGTTAACTTTTTCCAAAACTCTAAGAGCAGCACATACACACCAGTCATCATGGTTGAGGATTTTATCTAAACTGACATTTTAGGGCCTTGTTATACCATATGCTGTAAGCTGAACAAATATAAATTGGCTTACTGTTGTTTGGCATAGTGGAGCAGTTACACCTTAAGGCAAAAAACCATTTATGAGTGTCCTTCTCCCGTACAGCTGTGACTTGCCACTTGAGGCTTGGTGATCAGGGGCAGGGCTAGGATCTAGGGGCAGGACTAGCTTGCTGCTACCACTGGGAAGAGCAAACACTGTAGACTTGGAGCTCTGAGCAGCTGTGGTGCCTCTCACAGCCATCCAGACTGGTTCTTTGCTTGAACTCTGAGGGGCCCGATCCTTTTTTTCCTCTGAAGCCCGGCCCCCACACTGGTCATGCCTGGGCTGCAGCCAGCTGGGTGCCATCTGAGCTCTGAAAAGTGTAGAACCCCTTGGAGCTCAGGAAGTGCCCAGCTGTCCAGCAACCCAGCTAGCAACAGTGCAGCAGAGTGAGCTCTGGAGAAAAGAAAGGATTGGATCCCTGGGACCCAAACACATACCCCAGCAGGGCCAGGCGGCTGGAACAGGGCAGAGCTTGGCAGCTGTGGCATAGCAGCCTGAGGCCAGTTCCTGCTGACCCACCCAGTCTGGGGCTTCACACAGCAGACAAGTTGGCTGTGCTGCTCCCAAGCCTGGTGGGGGTGGGAAGTCCCATCCCTGTTCCCTCCCTTCCCGCCCCACCACATGTTCCCTGCTCTGTGCAGCCCCAGCTGGATGGCCAGTGCCAAGTCCCAAGCTCCATGCCTGGAGCTCCCTGGCTGGTACAAGGAGTCGACGGACCTCATGCTCCTGACAACTGTCCCTGCTGCTGGGCAAGACAGGTGCGGGGAGCTGGTAGCTAGACCCTGCACAGCCCAGCAAAGTGTGGGGTCAGGAGAAGCCAGCCTCAGGCTGCCATGTTTCAGCTGTTGAGCCCTACCTTACTTTAGATGCCTGACCCCATCAGGTCATGTGGCCCAGTCCTGGAGTCACAGGCACCAGCTTGGGGATGTGCTACAGTGTAGTGCAGGGCTGGGCACAGGTTCAATCATGAGTCAGCAGGAGGGGTAAACACCAGGCTACCACCCCACTGAAGGCACCATGGTCTTGTCTGGTGAGAGCAGCAAGTTGGTCTGGGGGGCACTACAGCCACTCCTGCCTGGCAGGAGCAGCAGGACCGAGATACCGTGACTGGCCCTACTGTGCCCCAGCTTCCCTGCCCTTACTCAGCAGGGACTACTGTACATGGGGAAGCTGGAAGACTTCATCTTGGGAAGAAAACTGTGCAGTGGCCACACCTTAATGGAGTAGAAGCAAAATTAGGTCAACTAGAGAATCCTGCCTACAGTGGAGTAACTTTAAGCCAAATAATTATTAAAAGGTGTTAACATGCAGTCAATCCAGGGTTAAAAGCTCCTGAAGTTTCCTAAAATTACCATGTAACAAGGCCCTTACATTTCATCATGAGGTATTACTGACCTATTTAAAGTTTCTGGAAGATTATACATATTATTTTTACAATTTAAATTCTTAGTGTTATATCTTTTACTGGACCAACTGCATAACTGGGATAGAGTTAGACAACCTTTTAAATAACAGACATTTTCTTTCAGAACGAAAGGTTCTGCCCCCTCATTTCAGAGGAATGACATAGGATAATATGACATAGGATAATCATCCCAGTTTTCTCTTCTGCAGAATAAATAAACCCAGTTCCCTCAGCCTCTCCACAGAAGTCATGTGTTCCAGCCCCTTAACCACTTTCATTGCCCTACACGGGACTCTTTCTAGCTTATCCACATCCCTTCTGTAATGGGGGACCTAAAACTGAACACAGTACTCCAGAAATGGCCTCGTCAGTGCAGAATAGAGGGGAATAATGACTTCCCTTGATCTGCTGGCAACTCTTTTACTAATGCAGCCCAATATGCTGTTAGTCTTCTTGGCAACAAGGGCACATTGTTGGCTCATATCCAGCTTGTTGTCCACTGTAACCCCGAGGTTATTTTCTTCTAGCCCTACCCCCCAGCCTATCTACTATACTCCCCAGCTTGGTGTCATTTACAAACTTATTCAGGGTACAATCCATCCCATCGTCTAGATCATTAATGAAGGTATTGAACAAAACTGGCCCTAGGACCTACCTCTGGGACACTGCACTTGATATCGGCTGCCAACTAGATCTCGAGTCCCATTGAGCCTGACAATCCAGCCACCTTTCTATCTACCTTACAGTCCATTCATCCAACCAATACTTTATCAGCTTATTTATACTTGTGGTAGAAGTGATATCTTTTATTAGACCAACTATTTTTTTGCAAAAAAAATGAACTGTTCCAAACAGGAGATTTTACCACACCTTCAACTATCCTAAGAAATATGAACTTTCATTTCTATCCAAGAGAACTTTTATTCTTATACTTTTATTCTTACTACTTGTATTTTTTCTCCTATGCTTGATGAAGGCTGTTTGTGCCTGAAAGCTTGCAATTGAAGAATTTTTTTTGCAAAAAATTTATGGTCTAATAAAAGATGTCATCTCTACCATGAGTCCTGATGGCTTTTGCTAAAGTCAAGGTAGTTTACACACACTGCTTTCCCCACATCCACAGAGCCAGTTATTTAATTGTAGAAGGTTAATCAGGTTGATTGGAGATGATTTGCCCTTGGTGAATCCATGCTGACTGTTCCTAATCACCAGGGATCCTGATTTTCTCTGATTAAAAGAATCCCTAATTTTTAGATTTAAAAAAAGTAATCTGAAATCCACATTTTTCCCAGATTAAAATGAAACACCACTGATATATATATTATTGAAAACCAGAACCCCTGCTAACCACCTTCTTCTCTTCCTCCAAGTGCTTAGAAATGAATTCCTTGAGGACCTGTTTCATGACTTTTCTAGGGACTCAGGTGAGGCTGACTACTCTGTAGTTCCCCAGATCCTCCTTCTTCCCTTTCTTATAGATGGGCACTATATTTGCCCTTTTTCAATCATCCAGGACCTTCCCCAATCACCACAGGTTTTCAAAGATAATGGCTCTGCCATCACATCAATCAGCTCCTTTAGCACTGTTGGATGCATGACATCTGGTCCCATGGACTTGTACTTGTCCAGCTTTTCTAAATGGTCCCTAACCTGTTCTCTTTCACCACAATTGGCTGCTCAACACCTCCCAAATTGTGCTGCCTGGTACATTAGTCTGGGAGCTGATCTTGCCTGTGAGGACCACGGCTATAAAGGCATTGAGTACTCCAGCCTTTCCTCATCATTTTTTTCTAGGTTGCCTCCCCCATTCAGTAAGGATCAACACTTCCCCTGATCCTTCCCTTGTTGCTAGCATACTTTTAGAAACCTTCCTTGTTACTCTTCACATCCCTTGCTAGCTGCAACTCCAGTTGTGCTTTGGCCTTCCTGATTTTATACCTGCATGTCCAAGCAATATTCTTATACTCCTTCCTAGTCATCTGTCCAGCCTTTCACTTCTTGTCATCTTCCTTTTTGTGTTTAAGCTCACTGAAGAGTTCTCTGCTATGCCAAGCTGGTTGCCTGCTGTACTGCAGTTTTTCCTGCACATTGGGATAGTTTCTTCCTGCACCCTCAGTAAGGTTTCTTTAAAATACCACCAGTTTTCCTGGACTCTTTCACCCCTCAGATTGGCTTTGCAGAGGATTCTCTGAGGGATTTAAAGTATTCTTTTCTGAAATCTGGGGTCCATACTCTCCTTTCTTCCTTTTGTCAGGATCCTGAACTCAACCATCTCATGGGCACTGCTGTCCATGTTGTCATTTACATTAAGTTACTGCATTCCCCACCAAGCCTTCCATGTTTGTGAGCAGCAGGCCAAGAAGAGCACAGCTCCTAGCTGGTCTTTCCAACACTTGCACCAGGAACTTGTCTCCAGCACTTTCAAAAATCTTTTTTGGATTGCCTACGAACTGCTGTGTTGCCCTCCTAGCAGTTGTCAGGGTGGCTGAAGTCCCCCATGAGAACCAGGGCCTGTGATTGGGAAACTTCCGCTAATTGTCTGAAGAAAGCCTCATGTACCTCATCTTCCTGGTCTGGTAGTCTGTAGCAGACAGCCACCACAACATCTCCCTTGTTGCTCTATGTTTTCTCTTATTATGACTAATTACTAAAGTATTAAAGTACTAAAACCAATTCAGACTGGGGAAGAACTCAGAATATGATACCGTGCCCCATATTTCATTGGCTGCTCCTCTTCCCCAGAAATAGAGAAGGGAGAAGTTGTTTTAAAGTTGTGGGTCTGTGTTTTGAATTGGAAGATTTTCTTGTCTGCCTCTAGTACTTGTTGCTGAAATAAGTGATAATGAATATACACTTTATTCAAGAATTAATCTAATTTCTTCTCATAGGCTAATAATTGTATGCCTTAAAAATATCTTGCGTATGATCTTGCTGGAAAACAAGTAATGTATAATACATGAAAATAAATTGTGAATGAGATACTTAACATTTTTTTTTTGCCAAAATAAATCTTGCCTCATCTAGATTCTGCCAATATTTAAAAATACTCTATTACAAATAAGATTACACAGGAGGAAGACACACCTTCCTAAAATATATCATTTTAGTAGTATGCTATATTTGAAAAGAAAATTTCTTATTGACTTGATGACATGGATAAAAAGCCATTATAAAAAAAAACTAACTTGATTTCTTTGTCTGCAGTGCAGCATAAACTGGATTGACATGAGCCCCATCTTCAGGCCAGGAGACACGGAGACTTTTTCCTTTGCTAATAACTTAATATAAACATAATACACTCTACTTTGTAATAGACATACATAGCAAGGGAAGACAAAATATGTTTTCTAAAGCAAGAATACTCTACTTTTCCTAGTTAGACAAGAAGAGTGTTGCCTGAGCATTTATAGACATTGTTAAATCTTGTGAACATCCAGTCCTCCTACACTATGAGTCAGGGCTTCCTTGTGTCACTGTAATAGTTTTTTATACATTGGTGCTATTATTTGATTCTCAGGGCCTGTCACTAATATTTGAAATCAAATGACTTAAAATGGAGATAACAATGACAATGATTCAAATTCCTATTGTTCACATCACTTTATTTGATGGAAATAACATATTTTTTAAAAGATTATAAGAATGCAAACATTTTAGAAATAAAATGTCCTGAAAAATCCTCATAATGAGTTGTTAAATGGAGAAGTACAAAGAATGAAAAAAATGTAGCACAGCTGAGGCTGAGTTAAAATATTATTTTTAATAAAGATGAATAGTTAAGAATAGTTTTTCCCTAGTGCTATTACAAAATCCTAACTGTTATAATTTTGGTTTCCTGTCCCAGTGTTATTGAAAAACAACATCAGACAGGACCCACAAAGACATGAACAAGGAAATAGCTTGTAAACAATCTGTATTAATGGCTATAATTATGTTACTTAATATAAAAAAATCCTGAAGATTTAATTAGACAAAATTGTGAGTCACTCCTAATGAAGAAGTCCAATTTTTCTGAAGATCAATTATATCCCTTTCCCTACTTTATCATTAATACTGTTGTTGTATATTGATTTGGCTGCTATTATACACTAATGTGTTTGTTGGATTTGGGCAATGCTTTTATCCACTTTACACCTAGATCATTAGATCTTTGAATATACCTCCTGCTTTTTTCTTCCTTTAGATCTAATGGCAATCTTCAGTGTTGTTTCACCTGCAAACCAGCATTTAGATGTTTCAGAGTAAGTGAAATGTTAATATTAGTAACAAACAACTAGCAATTTCACGAAGTTAAACCTATATTAAATAAAACGTAATTTGATTTAAATATATTGAGCCAAATGTTCCCAGTAACTGTACTATTATAACTTTACTATCTATTAACTCCTACTAAAAACATGAAATAGGCTTTGAGCCAATCTTGCTGCAGATTATATTGATGCAATGCCACTGAAGGTTGTTGTTTTAGGACAAGTGCAGAAAAACTGACCTATTAACTTCAGAAACATATGATAAATTGCATATTTCACATATCTTTGATAGCTGCTCTTCCCAGTTACAACTACTTCTAAATGTATATTTACTTGACACTGACTTAAAAAGAATGTGTATTCTTAAGTCAGATGTTAGCTAACTCAAGTTAAAATAGTAGTAAGTACTTTTTAACTCAGGTTATCGGGTCATATTCCAGACCGTAGGGAACACTGGCAACCTTAAGAATGGAATGAGTCACTGCTAAAATATGATAGCTGTTTGAGGATGCTAAAGAATTGGGAATCTTATGATTTATCTATGCTGCATAAAGCCGTGTACTTAATTCTAGTTGGCTAGCCCAAGTTATTTTAGTCAAGTTAGAATAGCAGTGAAGACAAAATTGTATAAATTGTGTCCTTTTCTCTTTGACAAAAGCCATTACAGTTGGATTCATGGTAACTAACTCTTCATGTGCTGAATTGATTCCTGTGCTGACTTGAGTTCAGCACAGGTTCAAAGAGGCAATGATTTGGGGAAGAGTTAAATTGCCACATCGTGCCTTCCTGACAGTGAATCTCTTATAGGGAAGATGGATAGCTCAAGGTTCACTCTGATGTGTGCTCAGCTGCCTACAGCTCTAAGCAGGCACATCTGAGGCTAAGCCACCTTCCCTTTTGAAATGACTCCATTACATTGCCTGCACTGGGGGTTCTGCAGGAAGTAGTACCGACTCCACTCTACATTAGTCAGGAAAACTTTTTATATGGGGGAAATTTCTAGAAGCTCTGCTACAGCAGTCTTAAAATCACTTTGTCGTAAGTGCAGGGGTGTAGGTTGTAGCTGTGTTGGTCTAAGGACATTCCACTCAGGAAGAGCACACACCAACTGCTGAAACTTCCTTAGCCTGACGAAGGGTTTTTGAACTCGAAAGCTTGCTTAATAACTATTCTCCAACTATTTGGGTTTTTAAAAGAAAAAATAATAAATATGTGGCTAATGTAGCCCATGTGATTGTATGATACAAAAAGAACACTGATCTCTGTTATTTATGAGTCACTTGGTACCTTACCGCTTGTGAATAATACCAAACCATCATATATGGTATATATAAAGAAGTCACAGTGTGCATGTGATGTTTTGAAACTTAGTTAATAAATACATATATTATAATCTAATTAGATCCTTGTTTTAGTTTTCTCCTCTGAATTCTGTGGAAATTTCTTTCTTTCTTTCTTTCTTTTTTTTTTATTTTCTAAACATCCCTATTAATGTATATTAATTAACATCCAGGCTTTCTATGAAACCATACTGAACAGCAGTTTGTTTGAATTAGGAGATGATTACCTATGGAAACTTAGATTTTTTTTAGAAGTGTCATTAATACACAAATGAAACTTAAAAATGTATTTGAAGACTTCTGAACTGATTTTTTTAAATACTCCATAATTATTGTGAATAATAATAGATAAATTCTGCATCTAGTAAATAGCAAACTTTTACCTGGTGAGATCATAATTCACTGTGGAATATCAACTTTTAAAATGTATTGGTCTTAACTGTATATAGAGACTCCAGATAAATTCTTATCACTTACATGAAATGTATGACAGACATACTTTCTAACATGAAACACAGTCATATCAAAGCTGACTAACTTGGGTTAGCTTTGGTTATAGTGCTTGATTTTGAACATAAATCATTATCTAGATACATAAACAGTAGATAGTAACTGGCCATAAATAACCACAACACTCTTCAGATTAAAATATATTTGCATATATAAGCACACAACATACACTTGCCCAACAGTTCCCCAAGGATTTAATGTATTCCATGCAGGGTCATTAACATCACTAAGTATAACTAGTATGCTATAATTAAATGTTTTAATGGTAGCAGTATTCAATTCTGTATCTTTCAGAGGTTATACTTTAATAGGGTAGTGTGAGACAAGTGGTGGGATTAGCTAACAATTGAACTCCTACCTGCTGGTCTCATCTTGATTCTGGAGGTAGTAGGTGATAGTGTTCACTAAAAAACTAAATAAGCGACTGTACAGTGACTTAGCTAAAAGATCCCGGTAAAATTCTGCTATCTCTACAGTATATCGCCTCATGATCATATCTCCTAAGAAAGTAAGTAGGAAAAGGAGAGGAAAGCATAATTAGAAAACACATTAGTAGCATTTTGACATAATATTTAACATATTTTAGATTTAACATAACAGATTATTCCAGCCTTTTCACTTCCTCCTTTCACCAACACGTATGTTGCAGGCTACTACTATTTATGCAGGAAGAGCATGAGGCTTTTTCAACAACACACAAAAAAGATCTTAACCTCAGGAAAAGAGGTAAACACACACACATACACACACACATACACACAGCTGGACTAATGCATGGGCAAACTAGGCACAAGCCTAGGGTCCTGAGCTATGGGTGGCTTTGGTCCTTCCCTCTACAGTGGCGGTGCAAATGGCCCCATCCCCTTCCTTCCCTTCCCCTCCTCTTCCCTCCCCTTCCTTCTGTCAGCCTTGCTGCTGTGGCAACTTCTTCCTGGTGGTGGCTCCAAATTCGACTCTCTGCGGGCAGCAGCACTGGGGTGGGGAGGGCGGTTTTGACTGGCTGGAGGCCCATGAGTTGTTTGCCTTGGGTCTACTGAAGTGTTAATCCAGCCCTGCACACACACATGCGGTATACTGGCCTCCATCCTTTGCTAAAGAGGACCCATTTGAACAGAAGCACAACTTAAATTTTGGTGCCTTGGGTGATGTGGGGGTTGGAGAGAAGCACTTACCTCCTGACCCAGGTTGTAGAGGCATGGCAAGCTGTTGTTTTGGCACAAGCTCCCCCAACATAGGCTGTGACAGTGGCACAGGTTACTTAGTAATTGCTATTCTGGACCCCCACCCCTCTGTTCTTAGCCTAGTTTATGATCTTGCTACACTTGTGTAAGGTTCAACACATTTCAGGTGTTCTAACATTAGCCTCTGATCTTTGCTCAGGTCCACATTACAGAGGTTACTATAATTCTGTGGTCTAGCCTGACATTCTTAAGGGTAACAGCTCTAAGTATTCTTGACAGAGATTTTTTACTGGCTTATAATAACATGAAACAAAACATCAGCTATTTTGCCTTTGAAACTAAAAGGATCAAATAGCTACCAAAATCTCACATATATGAATGTGAACCTGGAACACAGTACCTTTGAAATACTGAACATCAGTTGTTAAGGCAGAAGTGAATTCATCTGGTGAAACCTGCAACATTCCTGCCACTAAAATGAAAAGATTTGTTTTGAATATTTGTGTGCATTTATTTACTTAATTTTATTATGTAAACAGACCTTTTTATTTAAATGCTATTTTTTTAACAACAACTTGAAAAAGAGATTGAGAAAACTCACAGAAATGAGACCATTACAATATTGGCAACTTCAATGCAAAAGTTGGATTAAGAATTGGCCTGATATTCTGGGCAACATAGAATTGGTTATTTGAATGAATATGGCCAGCAAGTGTTAGAACTTTGTACAAGTCAAAATATATGTATTACCCACACCTACTTCACTGGGAAAAATTCCAAGGAAAACATTGTGGAAACATTCAGGATCAGGGCACTATCACCAATTAAATCTAGTGCTGACCTCACATAACCACCTGAAATAAATCTGTACAGGTGCTATCACAGTGCTAACTAAGTCATTAATAGGCAAGTGAAGACATAGACAATGCCTCAGTCTGCTGTAAAGTCACACTCAATGTCAAAAAGATCCACCATAGCAAACCTACAATCCATTCTCAGAGAGACATCAGCCAAACGAAAAACATAGAAACTAGGGGTGTGCGAAGCGGGCAGAATTCAATTCAGATTTGGATTCGTACCGATTTGGGAGACAGTGATTCAATTTCCTGATTTGGATCACTGTCACAGTTTGATTTGGCTGAATCTGAAGATTTGATTCTGATTTGGAGAATCACTGATTCAGCCATAGACACAGCTGAAAACCAAATTGAACCATGAGACCCATTAATCTCTCCAAATTAAATTGGAAGCCTCCAAATCAATTCAGAGAGATTTGCCAATTTGAACATAGACAGAGCTTTATATGTTTTTTCTAAATACCTTGAGGTACCAGGCGTGGCTCATGAATGCTGAAATGGTGGGACAGATGGAGCATCCCACAGGATCATGGTGGGAAGGCCCCCTGCACACTTGACGATGGACCTGGAAGTCCACTTCTGGGTCTCCTGCCAAGCACACAGAAGACTCCCCACCCCTGCACGCCCCCAGTTCAGTGATCAGCTATGGGGGGTGGTCCCTAGATGCCCCCCCACCCCAGACCCAGGAAGCACCAATTGCCGAGCCGGGGGACGGGGAAAGGTCTCCCTTGCACTCCACAGTGAACCCAGAAGTGGACCAGAAGTACTTCTAGTCCACTTCAGGGTCCACTGCCAAGTTCATGGGAGAACCCCCTGCACTCCTGTGGGATGCGCCATTTGCCCCACCATCTCGGCATTCACAAGCCACACCTGGTACCTCAAGGTATGTAGAAAAAACATATAAAGCTCTGTCTATGTTCAAATTGGCAAATCTCTCTGAATCTGAATTGATTTGGAGGCTTCAAATTTAATTTGGAGAGATTAATGGGTCTCCTGGTTCGATTTGGTTTTGGAGATTTGGCTGCCAAATCAAGCACCAAGTCAGTTGTGAAAGCAAGTTTACCTAACAATACAGCCACTGAAGCCTGGGAAAACTTGAAAACTAACATGTACAAAGCTGCTGTAACAGTGTCACAGCATTTGGCAAAAAATTCAAGAAAGATGCAGACAGTTTGAAGACCACTCTGAAACCCTTTTACCGCCTTTGAGAACAGAAGGACACTGCTAACCAACTATAAGAAATCTCCCAAAACCATAACCCTGGAACTTCTGAGGAAAGCTTGAAGAGAAATGCAAAAGAAAGCTAAAAGGTATACCCAAGATTTTTGACTGAAACACTGTAATGATATTCCAAAAGCAGCTGACACATGAGGTAGCCATGGAATACACAAAGGGACCAGACAAGCAGTTGGTTCAGTCAAAAGAAACAAAACAAAACAAAACAAAATCGCAGAAAGACAAACTGAAATGTCATTACTAATAAAGAAAAAGAACTTAAGTGTTGGATTGAACACTATGGAATTCTATACTCCAGTGAGACTGAAATCAAATACAGAGAGCTTGGAGGGTCACCACAGTTTGAAATTTGGATGGATTTGGACAAGGAGCTTACATTAGAAGATATGCACAAAGCCATTACATTGATTTGTAAGAAAACTCCTACCATGGGTGTCTTTAAAAGAAGGCTAGGTGAATGACTTGCTGGGGTTGTTTGACCCCAGTACCCTTTCCTGCCATGGCAGGGGGTCAGACTTAATGATCTGCTCAGGTCCCTTCCGACCCTACAAACTATGAAACTATGATTTCTGGGAACAAGGCATCTGATAACGAATTTTTGCCTGCTGAAATCTACAAATGTGCTGATGACAAATCAATTAAAAAACTGTATGATGTTATACTGCTCTGTTGGAAAGAGGAAGCAGTACTACAAAATTTCAAAGATGCTCAGTTTGTACAATACAAAAACAAAGAAGATAGAAACAACTGTGATATTTATAGAGGTATCTTCCTGTTGAACATCATCAGGAAAAGTGACATTCAGATCATGGTTTCTAGCTTGCAATCTCTATGTGAAAGAATATATCCTGAATGTCAATCAGGTTTTCACTCAGAGTGAATACTACTGTACATAGTCTTCATCAATGTAATGAAGGCCTTCAGTACAGTCAACGGAGGGGCCTTTTTACTTTTCTGAAGAAACTGGGTTGTCCCCTCAAACTGTTGAACATCATTCACTCATTACAACAGGTATGAAGGCAACTGTAGTGTATGAAAACAAAGAATCAAATGCCTTTGACATCAACAACAGGGTGAAACAGGAATGTGTCTTATCCCCCATGCTTTTTAACATCTACTTTTCATTCCTGCTTCTTAATGCATTCAAGGACAGCAATGATGGCATTTATCTTCAAACCACAGTAGATGGAGGTTTGTTCAACACTGCAAGGTTTAGAAGAAAACCAAGGTGAAAGAGCTAGTACTGAGAGACTTCCTGTTGTGGATGATACAGCTTTGGTTCCCCACAGTGATTCTTCCCTGAAAAATCTCTCAGGAAGATTTTCAGAGTCATGCAAGAATTTTGGGATGGCAATTAGTCTTAAGAAGACTGTAATCACGTACTAAGGGGTAGAAGAACCAATACTTGACATCACTCTGGAAAATAAATCTCTTGGTGTTGTTTATGGTTTTTGCTGCTTGGGTTCTATAATCTGCAGGAATCTTGACCTTCAGACTTATCTGAGTAACAGAATTGGAAAATCAGCTAAGAATTTTGTGCTATTACAGAAATGTACATGGAATAACAGCAAACAATCAACTAAGGTGAAAATGCGAATCTACAAGACATATTTACTGTCATCCCTGCTTTGTGGTTCAGAAACATGGACTACATATGCCAGGCATATTAAGAGACTGAACAGCTTCCACATGAGATGTCACCATGATCCTGAAAATAAAGTTGGAAGACAGAATATCAAAGACAGAGGTAGTGGAGTGCACAGGACTGACATATTTAGAAGCCACTATCAAGAATAGGAGTTTACAATTGATCCATATTGTAACAAGAATGGGAGAAGACTGTATTCCCAAGAATATTTTGTATAGTGAGATTCAAAATGGCTTTAGAAAGCAGTGTCACCCTCTGTGGCAGTACCAGGATGTGCACCAAACTGATATGAAGTCGTTCAACATCAACATAGAAAACTGAGAGAAGCAGGCAGGGAACATTTGGCATTAGGTGCAGCTCATCATGAAGTGGCTCTGATCGAGAGGATGGAAGCAAAGCAAGAAAGAAGAAAGCAGCATGCTGTAAATTTTGACTCCAACTTAGACAACATATGGGTCTGTGAAACTTGTAACAAGCTGTGTCACTCTCAAATTGGGCTTGTCACCACAAATGGATTCATCAGGCATCTGACTAGACTTCTTATGTATACACCACAATCCAGAGGATTGAGATTACCTACCACTTTTTTAAAGGGTGAAAGAACCTAAACATAAGAAGGAGCTGTCACAGTAGTAATCAAAATTAATGAACATGTACAATCAGCTTACAATAATCAGGACTTTGTGAAGTTTGAATGTATCTGTATACTTGATTACAGCTTTCTCCCTTCTTATGGATTACACAGGACTTTTCATAGGACTTGGCAAGTTCTTGCTAGTCTTAGAGTTAAAGTATGCTATGTATTGGCAATCTGTTTTCATAAGTCACTTTGAAGAGATTTGTAAGTGACCAAGAGGGCAACTTCAAAGCAATAGAAGCTTTTAACACAAAGATTTTTTAATGCAAGGAATTACGTTCAATGCAAATTGCTTAGCCGTTAATAAGCAACACAGGTATATTTAAAAAGAGTAAAGATTGCCCAAAGTACACTGTGTAACCTTTTGTAAACTGTATAAGCAAATGTCAGGGTTAATAGAATTGTATTTATTCACCTAAAAATCTTTAATTTAGAAAATATCAAAGTCAATGAGATATTGTGTTTCCACACTAACTGATGAGGCTTCAGAACACAGATCTTTGTCAGCCTAGACAGTGTTTCCACCTATTGATGAATTTGTGAAATTGCTCTACTATGAGAGGAAGGAGGCAACACTAGAAGCCATGTTCTACTGACCTTGTTCCAGTAGCTGCAGGTCTGACACAAATGCTGTTTCAGTGTCTGTCAAAGCAGTAAACCGAATGTCTCCAAGATGCAGAATTGCTGAGAGAATTACAAACAGGTTCTCCACCTCCTGCGCATATTTAATACACAATTAAAGATAAAGAAGAGTGCTGCTGGGCATACCAATGAAAAAAAGATGCTTTACAAAAATGTATGCATTATTAATATATAGTAGTGGAATTTGCTAGACTAAAAGCTATTCATTTATAATGTATTAATAGGTAAGTACTTAGGGTTTAGAAATCATATTGTGTTCTATGCAGTATATAAAACAATAAAAATTACCATTTTTTACTATTTTATTCATGAAAATCAAATTAACTCATGTTCTGAGAAATGTATTTAGAATGTGGTGCAGAAATAATAAAATACCTAAAGTAACAGATATATTATTTCTGCAATAAATAAAAATGTCTTGCCTACTGACAATTGCAAAGTGAGAAATTCTATACCTATGAGTAGCAATATTTTTTCCCAGCCTATCACATTAAAAAGCAAATAGTATAGCTATAAATTACAGCAAGATCCTGGTGGCAAAAGATATAATTAACATTTTAAACGTACATTATGATTTTTATATGCTTATAACTTTTTGAAACAATCACTTTTTAGACTAATTGTATAGGCCTAATTTCTGCCAAAAAGTTTTTTTTTCTTTTTCTTAATACAAAAACTAAGCAAAAATTGCTGCAGAAAAAATGAATGAAAAAGGTAAGAATTAACTTGTGATTTATTTTGTGAAAAGTGATTTTGAATCTTTGAAAAGAGGAGTTAAAAAAAAGAAAAATAAACAGTTGGGGTTTTTTTGCATTTAAATTACATAGCAAGAAAATCCTCTCTCTATAAAGTGTTACTACGTATTATGGAACAGTGTCAACTGATAGTGAAGTTATCTGATTACTTGCATTTGAAAATTACTGAAATCATTCTTAGAGCCTGATTTATGACACATTTGCTTTGGTCTATGCAGGGCAAGTGGCTTTATTTATTAACTATTTTTTGTACGATCATGTCCAAAATACTACAAAATGAAAAATACTATGTTACAAAAAGAAATATTTAATCAAAGACTCTTTTCTTGTTCGCACTTCAAGAGACACAAGCATAGCTTCTACAGAAACTGTGGAGAACCCCAACCCTCCAAGAGTGTCCCAACACACCCTGCTCTAAGCATGGAAGTGCTCCAGTTAAGATGCTCCACAGGCATCCATTTGGGGCTGCTCTTGAGACCACGGTTTCTGGCTTTTTTGAGAGCAGCCTCCAAAGATGTCCATGAAGTGGCCTCATCAGCATATTTCCAGGATTGGAGTGTACAAGTTTGAGTGGGTAACTGGGAAGTGATTTGGAGCCATTCTAGCAGGAGCAAGGCTGAAAGAGGGCTTGCAGATGTAACATGAAAACAGAAAGTTCTCACAAACTGTTATCCCCTAACCCAGATTACTTCTCAAGTGACTTTTCAACCTCTTGGAACTTAATAGGGAGTGTAAAAGGACTAATAATACTTTTTTCTTTATCTTTTCTGTAGCCCTGACTCCTGCCTCTACAGCCCTGCATCCTACCTCTGTCCCTGCAAAGCATACTAGACTGCATTAGTAAGAGCATTTTCAGCAGATCAGGGGAAGTGATCATTCCCCTCTATTCTGCACTGGTGAGGACACATTTGGAGTACTGTGTCCAGTTTTAGGCCCCGCACAATAACAACAAGTTGCGGAGAGTTCAATGGATGGCAATGAAACTGGTGAGGGGGCTGGGGCACATGACTTCTGAGGAGAGGCTCAGAGAACTGGGCTTATTTAATTTGGAGAAGAGATGACTGAGGTGGGATTTAATAGCAGACTTTAGCTATCAGAAATGTGCTTAGAAAGAGGATGGAGCTGGACTGTTCTCAGTGGTGGCAGATGACAGAACAAGGGGCAAAGGTCTCCAGTTGCAGCAGGGGAGGTTTAGGTTTGATATTACGAAAAAAACCCTCTCTCACTAGAAGGGTGGTGAAGCACTTGAACCGGTTACCTAGAGGGGTGGTACAATCTTTATCCTTGGAGGTTTTAAAGGCCCGTTCAACAAAATCCTGGCAGGAATGATCTATTTTGGGACGGTCCTACTTTGAGCAGCAGGTTGGACTAGATGACCTCCTGAGGTCCCTTCCAACCCTCATTTTCTATGATTGTATACACACAGACCTGACACTGAGCCCAGGAGAACCCCTGCGAGCAGGCACAGCACCTCCTCTCCCTCTTCCCCTTTTCTTCCTGTGTCACTGTCAGGGGCAGGCAAGCAGTGTGGGGTGGGGAAGGAGGGGTGGGAAAGCTTGCCCATGCCCAGCAGTCCAATCGGTCTCCATGGTACTGCACATGCTCATGGGGGTTCTCCTGGGCTCAGTGTCAGGTCTGTGTGTGCAGTATGGGGTGTTTTGTGATAGGGTTTGTACAGAGTCTAAGATGCCTCCTTTCCCTCCTGTACTGCCTGCCGGTGGCTAACAAATACCTGTGACTGACAGACAATGCAGCAGGGGGAGAAGAGCATCCCTGGCAGACAATCAGGGTTGGCCTGGGCGCTCATTTGTTCTTATAGTCTCCAGCAGCCTGGGGAGATGAGGAGCCTGCTGAGAGGCATGCAGGAGCACTCCCAATCTGCTGGCCTCAGCCAATGCAGGAAGCCTGTGTGACCCCCTGCAAAGGACGAATGTGTGATCCGTTTATTTCTGATCTAACCTATGCTGCTTACAGAAAACCATGTAACTTTCATCGATTCTGCCTCGGACTTTTTGAATGTCTGTACTTAGCCTCACTCTGATGAATGAACAGAATGCCTGTTATCTCAGCAGTGCTAATTACCCTGGGGGGAGCACTGTGCTAATGCACCTTTTGGCTAAGAACAAGATCATTTACATTGAGCACATCATTGGCCATCATCAGTATGAAGTGAGCCAGATGAGACCATGTACAGGCATTACATTTTTGCTAGAGCCTTTCTTCCAGCACAAAAGAATGTGTACAACTGTTCAAAGTGTTCCTGCAGAAGAATAGCTATTCCACGACAAACTTCTGCCTCATCAAACCAGGTCTCTCTTCTCACTCCTGCACTAACCTGAATAGCTGTGTGCTTTTCTCAGGTGCTGAGGGTCCTCGGTATCCCACAGTTATCTGTTCTCTGTTCCTTTCTCCAAAGGAGAGGAGGGCCATTTTTCTAAGGCTTCCCACCACTTGAGAAGTAATTCTCACCTAGTGCACTCCTCCAGTTCAACCCAGAGGAGTGCAGTAGGAACAAAGCAGGGGTAGACCAGAGGAGTCACATCCCCCATTTCAGACCACACTGAAGAACCATCAGCCAGCAACTTTTTAAAGTCCCCAAAACATAAGAATCCAAACCCCTCTATCCTCCAGCTGATCTTGACTTTTTTGAATGGCTCTGGAAATCAAAAGATCAGGTTCTAGCCCAGGATCAGAGACTTACTTACTGTCTACATATCCATGTAATACTACTTAGCTATACTTAAATAGGGATATTAGTCAATATTAGCCTGCGGCAGTGAAGCATCAGTGAGGATTTGTTACGTATTGCTTATGTAGCTCTTCAAAAAGGTAATGAACTTTATCATTACCTTCAGTTAGAAGAAAAGTAGATTTGGATCCCTCCACTGATCGCATAGTTCATTTAGGAGGCATGATCTACCCTATACTATATATCCAGCATAGAAAATACGTCAAGAGCTCTGCACTGATTTGCAGTTTGCTCAATGACTCTTTGGGGACTACTGAAGTCTGCTGAATATAGGGAAATCCTGAGATCACTCTAGGTTATTCCAAAGATTATTTCTTTCCTCTCTTCAGTCTCTCAGCTGTTCCAAGCAAAAAAATAAGAAGCAAAGGATGTGGTAAAACTATGAGACAAATCTTTACTTATCACACTTGATGCTGTCAAATTGTCTCTGCAGTTAAAGTGTCATTTTAATTCAGGGGTTTAAACCCCTCTCCTTAAACAAAGGAAAAAGTTAATGAAAGAGTTAGTGAAACATAATGTGTCTAGAATATGAGATGTCTCAGTAAACTCAATGCATTACTGGTCTAACAAGGATTATATGGCTTCTAGGAGTAATCACCTAGTGTCCAAACTCAAATATCTTGGATCTCTGCCATTCCCCTCAAGTGCTTTTTCAGCATTCTTCCTTGATTCTTTCCTAAATCAACTCCATCACCTACTTTATAGGGTTAAAATGGACTTCAAACCCTTTTTTTCTTTTTTGCATTTGGGGATTTAAGTCAGATATTTCATGTTACATGACTATAATTTTGTTTGCCTAATTATGCATATGCTTCTTTTCAGGTGCTGTCAGCAATCAGAAAGCATTTGGAATATGTTTCACAAAATTAAAGGGACATGGAGATAATCAGAAAGAGGAAAGATTCCCATGGGTTTTATGAGGTTTCTGTCATATGGGATTTGATTGTTTCTTATTATCTGTGATTTAATTCTTCAGAGTATTATATCTTGCAGCTGTTTTTGAATCTTTAAGAATGAAAAAGGTTGACATTGTTGATGCAGTATCTAATTAAAAGTGACTACACTCATTTCCCCGGAGTGAACTAGCACTTTGTTTCGTTGGTATTTTTAAGAAAAACAAAACAAATAAACAAACAAAAAACCCCATACCCTTTCTTCCTTACTTTTCATATAGGAATTTCTTATGACCTGCTTTTAAGGAGACGTGCTTGCATAACTTACCAGGTTATTGAATCCCAAAGCACTCAGAGCTTGTTTTAGGATAGACAATTTTTCTCTATTCTGAGCGTTCACTGTTACTGATGTCTCCTCAGATCCAGCTTGATTTAGATACCTGCACAAAGAAAAATGGCACACATTCTTTATGCAGCAGGCTTATGAAGGTTGTTAAGTTAAAATTTATCCCTTTGCCTACAAATACCTGAAACACTTCTAAACTGTTTTCAGAAGACTGAACACAGTTCTTTGAGCTCAGCGAGGGAAAGGTAGCTGTGACAGAATGTGTTTACATTTCACAATTCCTTGGGCTCTTGCTTCTTATCGCATGCAGATACTTCCTTGTGACACCTCTGTATATTTGAAAGAATGTGTGGAATACATTTCTGCCATTTCTGAGGAGGCAGGTAAGATTGCGTAATTTTTGTATGGCTGCTTTTTGAGCTCATAAGCATTATCTTCCAAATAAATATGCAAGGGGATTGATTCCCATCTGTGGCAAACTACAGCTCAGGCACACTGGGAAAAAAAGAGCTTGACAAGGAGCTGATTGTAGTTCCTTCATTCTTAGCCTCATTGTAAATTAAACCTGAAAGGTCACTTTAACTTTAAACTGTGCCACTGAAAACTTTTGTCAGTTGGGAGTAGCAGTCTTGTTCGATCTTTCTCTTCTCCTCCTGTGACAGATCTTTTTTCCCTTCCATTTTACCTGTCCGTCCTGTCACTCGTGCATTCCCCTAGTACCAAGGGCTTTAATTTCTACCTCTGCTAAGTTTGCAGTGCTGGTGATTCTCTACAAATACGTATATATTTGGGGGTGGATGCCCTGTAAGATAAATCTCTGGCTACTTAAATTTTACTCTGTTGTACCCAGGAGCTAGAAGAAGTCAGGTCTATTCAGTCTTATCCTAAGATAATTCAACTGAATAACATACTTAAAGGGAGATGACCAAGGAAGTAGCCCCAGGTAACAAATTGGGGTGTTGAGCTACTGTACAGGCCACTTGGTTTTTGCTGCTAGCAGTACAGCCATTGATTCTACCCAGGGTATAGAATTGCCCAGGTATGCCTCTAATTCAACTCATAAACACATGAGTAGAAGTATATACTCAGCACTTCTCAGGATCAGTCATTATATAGTAAGCACGGAAAATATACTGCCTTAAGATCCATGGTAAAAGACAATATGAAGTGCAATAAAGATATCCTAGCACACTATAAATATTCCTGAAAAAAGTGTTCTGTCAAAAGAAACCTAAAACATTCAGAAATGTAAAGAAGATTACAAAAAATGAAAAAGAACTAACATAAGGACACATCAAATGCATCAAAATATAGCATGTACATTACGAACTGCAACCTAATTCATGTTCTTAGCTGTAACATATTGTGGGCTACTTATAACACCCGTGGTTAAAGTCTTTAAGTGCATAACTTCCATTAAAATAAATAGGTGTTAAATACTTAAATACTTGAAAAAATCCAGCCTTTATGACACCTAACTGGAAAAGGCAAAAAGGGGCAGCGTGTTTACATCTTAGTAGTAGGTTCTCTCACAACCATAAAAAAACAGCGGCAGGGTGGCTTGTATTATTACAGTTCCTGATCATATTCACATTCCAGTTGGGGTGGACATGAACTTCACATAGTCATCTTACTACTACTAGGAAACTGATAATCCTGGTAGTTCAGAGTGGTGCTTCATATGAGCACATACAGATTTTAGAAAGATTTACAAATTATTTATTTTTTGTGGTATTTTAGCAGTTTTTGCCAGGAATTATGAGAAATAATGCTTAGGAAAGAGCATGATGTCATGAAACTTTTTACTGTAATACCTTCATTGCTTGGACTGAAACAGGTAACTTGCATTAATGAGAGACCAGAAAAAAAGTAACGGGAGAAAATGTGTGCATAGATGTGTGACACTTCCCACCAAAAGGGCGAACTTCTCAGAGGATATTTCTAATTCATAAATTCCATTTAGTAGGATAGACAATTGTTTCCAGCTGCAGGCCAGAATGATCCATCATGAGTCAAAGGAGAGTGGCCCGATGGGTGCTAGGACCCAGTCACTGCCATCACTTTTCTCTATGAAGGCAAGGGGAGTGTGTCCACAACCAGAGTTTGGTTCCCAGGACAACAGCTGAAGTGAGCCCACAGCCGAGGACCCTGCTGCTGAATGTCACTGATTCAAGTTTGTGGGCCAGATCCACTTATTCTGTGGTCCAAATGCAGCCTACAAGTTGTAGCTTGCCACCCCCTGACTTACAACATGAAGGCTGGACTGCTTTCTTATTGCCTACAATATGGTTAAATCCCCAAATTGAAGGCAATATGGGGATTTTAAACACCCATGAGGCACCCAGTGTCTTATAGATTTGGGCCCTTATGGGTAGATTTGAAAGTGTTCATCAGCTCCCACAGAGAGCTCAATGTATGTTTTTTCTCTATTTTAGGCACAGTCTTTTTATGCCTATAACTTTAATATTTTGGAAGTTCAGTTAAAGCATATTCTATTTTAATATGCTTAATGCATGAGTTTCAAAAATATGTATTAAAACTGCCAACTCATAATAACTCAGGGTTCAGGTTTAGAAGATGCTGAGTTTTCTTCCCCCCCACTAACTTGTGTTCAGCACTTCCTGGAATCCCATTGGGTGCTTCTACACATGCAATTAATGCAAAGCTATAAACTCTGTAGCAGTTTGACCAAAACTAAACTATTCCTGAGCACAGCATCTACACGTGCATCCAGGACAGCAGCAATTTGAGCTGGGCCATAGCAAGCCTGAGCTGGCAAATGGAATGGTGAGTGGTGTCAGGCAGCAGAGGGGCTGGCTGGGGTATAAGGGTGCTGAAAGTGTGGAGCTATGTGGATAGGCAGAACGCAGGAGTCTGGCCCCCAGCTGCCTGGGCTGACTGGGTACAATTTATGCCCATGGACTAGGGACAGATATTCAAAAAGCCTGAGCCTGAATTCATTCAATCTTTGCAGGTTAGTCTAACCTTGCTAGCCTGAACTGGTTTATAACCAGACACTGTCTCTGGACGGAGGAAATTCAGGCACATGACTACAGTGGCTCGGGCTACAAGCTGGGGAGCACTAGAGCAGCTTTCACTTCCATTGTATAGTACTGAGCTGAAGGGGTGTGGTCAGGCCTTGGCAGAACATTCTGAGTAGCTGACATGTTGATTAGCTCAAAAAAGCCCTAAGCTGACACTGTTCTGTCTGCCATTGTCCTGTCCCAGTGAAATTAGAGAGGTGCACACACAGACACCTCTCGGCATGAACTAGCATACCACACGCAAAGGGTCCGTGGGGCTGGGGCCTGTGCTGTGGAAGATGGGAGGGAAGGGGCGATTCCTGCTTGTGCAGTAAGAATGGGTAGGGCAGAGGGAAGCCAGGCAGAACCTGCTGTACCTGCAGGGTCTCTGCTGGAGCACCAGCCAGGAAGCAGAGGGGAGTAGCCAGCTCTGCTGTAGAGCAAAGAGCCCCATCCAGCTTGGAGAGCATGCTGGGGGCTAAGAACAAGGATCCTGGGGGATTCTAGTTTATCTTAAACCATCAAGGGATCTGGGACAGACATTGCATAAACCTGTTTGACCTGAATCAGTTAAGTCTGATACTATATTCATCCAGATTTATCTCAAAATGGTTTCAGCCATTTTCAAACTGACTTATGTGCAATGAACATCTATGTGTTCTGTTACAAGTTTAAACCAGTTTCTGATCACTTAGACTGGTTTATATGTAATGTCTGTCCCTAGCCATGGTCAATATCTTCACATGTGTTCAATCACAGTTAATTACTCTGCCATAAGGTAGTACTGCTATCTTACAGTGGAGTGAATTAGTTTACTGTGGCTAATACTACCTAATATGTGTAGACATTGACACTCTACTGCACAGTGAATTAATCTACTCCGCAGTAAAGCACATGCAAAGATGCACCCAACTTTGTGCAAAGAGTAAATGAAATTTTGAGTTAGATTTCTCCAGAGTGAATAAAGTGTAGCAGTTTACTGAAGTCAAAACCAAAACTCATGGTAACTATGGTGGAAGCAAAGTTAAGCAAATGATAAATGCTTTAAAAATAGCATCATAAGCACTTGCTGGTTAGGTGGATTGTTCCTCTTAGTAAGGTTCACCCATCAGAATAGGTATTTCATCTTGGGCCCTGGAGTTGCAGACAGAGTATTTTCTAAAGTATACTTGATTTGGAACTGATTTCTCCAGCTTCATTGTCTGAAGTAGCTAAAATGTTCTTTTAGAACATGGTTTAAGGCACACCAATTTTCCAGAACATTGAAGTAACACTGAAGGAACAGAATCACTGATAATTTATTTTTTAACTATAAAAAAAATAGATTATTTACTTTTCCAATATATAAAATGTTACTTTTATATAGTGTTTATCATTTAGAGCAGTAAGCCTGATCATTTTTATTTGCCTAAACAGTCATATATCATATTTTTTCTAATTCAACCTTTTCTACCTTAGAAACATAGCAACAGGTTGAAAAACAGACACCCCCCTGAATGACTATGTACCCCCATAGAAAAATGGAGCCTCAGAGATGACCCTGAAGATACAAATGTTCTGAGATACTTTTCAGATATTTCTAGCACATGATTAGACCTAGAAACAAATGTACCATTTCATTATACTAATTTTAAGTGGATATAAAAACAATACTGAAATGCTAGCAAATAACTGAAGTAGAGAAACAAGAACCCCCTTGTTTATCACATCAGTCCATTGAGTGCTTTAAGGAAGATCCATCTTAGTCCTTCTTGTTGAAGCTGTTTTACTCTGTGCAATTACTTATTTGGGCAGGGAAAGAACACTGTCTGCCTCTATTATCCAGTAGTTCTGACAGTCCCCAGGGATGTAAAAAATGCAACTGCAAATCTTGGTCTGAATCAGGCATTAAAGTGACTTGAGCTTGAATCCAAGGAACAGCCTCAACCACTGGCTAATCCAGTTTTAGTTATATATCAAATGAACCATTTTGAAAGAAATCTATTTCATTTTGGAACAGAAAAATATGTTGTAATCTCAAGCATTTCTATTAATAAGAAAACATGGAATGGCTGGCTAACTGGACCAGTTTTCTTTTTTTTCTTTTTTTTAAATAAGTCAACTAAATTACACTATCCAAGAAAAACCTGGTTTGGCTTCAATTTTCAGAATTCTATGGGAAAAATCTCATGTTGAATTTGTATCCTTGCTTGAAATAATTCTCAGGAAATATAATTATCATGCACATAAGTCTGTAGCTAGACAAGGTCCCAAACAATGTCAAGGCCAATATGACTCGGAACTTCTGATCTCTCTCTTGAGAAACTTCCTCCCCTTTTTGTTATTAAGAAGCTGTGAGAGGTTGAGATAGAAGAAAATGTCAGAAAGGATGCTAGGTCAAAAATCATGTTCCATTATATTGTTTGATTTATGCTACAGTGAACAAGTGCAAGGTGGAACTACTAACCACAATTTCACTTGGCCTTAAGTCAAGTTTGTCGCATTCATCTTATATTGGTATAACAAACAGATGTAAATTTAAGGATAGTCATAATTTTGGCAGATTTGAACCTTTTAGCTGAAGGTAGCTGCTCAGACAAGTAATGTCTACATCTCTGATGAACCTGCGTGTGTAGTTCTAATAATTAACTTCTTTCCACTGAATGTCTGGCCATCTGTTTAAATGATAGCATGTCAGCATTTGTGCTGGACAAGTGTTCAAACAGCAGGCAGCTTATCAGCGCACAAAACAAAATTTAACTATTACAAAAAGAAGAAATTCACTGATCCACAAAATTGGGTTTAAGAAGACACAATGATCAATAATTATACATAGTAAAGACACTTTGAGCAAAATATGTTGCTTTAGATGGAGACTTGCTTGAAAACAAGAAACAACAAAAACGTGAAGCTTTTTGTTGCTGCTCTTTCTTGTAGTACAATAGCTGTGCTTTGTAATAATTACAAATCTTTTTCCAAATTCCCAAAACAAAAGTTAAAATGTGCTCAAAACGTTCTACTATTTCATAAATATTCAATGTTGCTACTTTACAAATGTTTCATGGTATCTTTTTAAAGTTATTTGAAGGAACTAAGATTCCCAAACCTAAGTTTTTATAAGTGGGTGCTATTATATGCCCACATACATTTACAAGTACTGTTAAAACATAATTCAGTTGTGACCTGTTTGTTAACACTGAATATTAATAGCTACATCATCATCATCTATTACTACTATTACAACTTTCATTGCAATACAACTTTAAATATGCTCAATGCTTCCGACAGAGAGATGAAATAAATGTGGATATATTTACTTATGTAAATATGAATTTGTATGACATTCTGACTTCACATATTTGAAAATTTGAACCAAATTTTAGAGGGTATACTACTTGACCAAGACTTCCTTCATGTTAGCACTGTAAGAAGAAAGACTTTATTTCAATCTTTTAGGGTTCCTCTACATGTGCAGGCAAATGTGCAACAGGATCTAATATGTAATTAGACACACAATCAGACCTCCTGATATGCTACACATGTATGGCAGGAGGCATGATTATGAGTTCATACATTAGGTCCCATTGCATCTTATTGCTAGTGCAGGGAGAGTCAGATCCTGAGCTCCCCTTGCACCAACAAGAAGCAAGCTCCAACAGCAGGTAGCCCCTGAGGCTGAGTGACTTCCAGCTGTGGAGGCACCCAATGCACCCCTGGAGCTGGGAGATGCAGCTATTATAATCTCCCAGGCTCAGGGATGCATGAATATACAAGGCCCCCCCAAAAATTAGATTTTATATACTGAAAATTTGTAAATATGTTGTAATTTTCCAGGTATAGAATCTAATTATTAGAAGTTTCCCTTAAATTTGCCCCACTCCCACTGCTACAGCAGGGAAAATAAATCTGGCAGGTCAGGTAGCCCCTTTTCCCTCTGTTTTCCCTTAACTTTTCCCTCTCCAACCCCTTCTTCTAATCCTTGCTGTCAGACTGTGGTTTTCCTGACCATGGAAGTGAGGAACAACTTTGAAAACACTGACCTCAGAATTAAACATAGCTGTAGTAATATGCATATAGTACACATACACTTAGTTCATTAAGAATTGATACATGTTATCCTATTTTGAAACTGATGCACATTTTAGCCCAGGTATTCCATAAACACTTCATAAACATATACAGCACTTGAGCACCTATTTATATAAATAACAAAATATGCATAATATTAGTCCAAAGCCAAAAAAGCTTATGATTTACCATATAGTTCATTCGGCTGGGCCCCATCAGAATCAAGTGTTTCAAGCCATGGTGACCTCACAAGTCAGCACTGTTCCATATGTGTGTATGCTCCAGATACCCTCCCGAAAATGATCCAAGTGTTAATTAGCCCCAACTGATGGAACTGGTTATTTTTGTCATGATGGGGCCTGGGATGCTCCAAAAATGTACATGCAGATGGGGTACAGAACAGCCTGGTACAGCTTCACCTCTTGTGGGTGGGGCTACACAAATCATATGCAACAGGCTGAGAGAGGGAGCAACAGTGGGTTTCTGGCTGAATAACTTCTGGCCCTGTTTGGTGATGTTTGCCAGATATTTAAGGCTGATGGAGAAACAGGAATCATTGGAAATGGGTGGGAAAGGCACAGTTCAGCTGTGGAAGTGAAGAGAAAATCTAAATGTATGCAATGTAGTGGCTCACCATGCCTTTAAAAGAGTGGGCACTGACAGAGACTGTGGTTAATGGGCACAACATAAATCTTATCCAGATGCACAGATTTATCCTAGATCCCATCACCATCTGGACTCCAAGGCCTCTGAGCTTGAGGCTGCCTGCCATGGATTTGGGTGGTGGTTGTATCTGAAGTTTCAGACTGATCAGTCTGGGAGGTACGATATTTATCAGCAGTAATGCCACACAGACTCAAATGATTGAGTTCTACTTAGTTGAAATTTGGAACCTAATTGAGAACTGATTTAGCCCTGGAAATTAAATTTTATTAAAAACAAACAAAACCAGTATGTTTGCCCAGTGTAGGCCATGTATGACTGTATGTTTTATAGTCAGACTTAGTGTTGGCTGCATTTAATCAGCTTCATGGTTTGTTTCCATCACTGACCACATGCTGCTTTTGGCAGCAGTTTAATGATAGACATCGTATTTAATGAGGTTTCCTTTAATGCAAGGGTCACCCCCCCATGCTAACTGGAGAAAAAAAAAATCTCATCTTGTTTTCAACTAAATATGGTAATACATGTCTTATAGGAGAAGAGAGTTCTTGTACCTTGCATTTGGAAAATAATATTTGGTAAGGAGCTCAAAGATATTCCTTTTTGCAGTAGTGAGGTTAATAATTTATTAAAAACCGGGTTCAGGGAACATTTCTCTTTGCTTGTGAAATGGAAAAGTGGAAATTTGTTTTCACTTTTATAGGTAGGATTTTTCTTTTTCCTTTTTAAGATGAAGAGTAATAGAATACCCAGAAGACACAGGATCTTCAGCATTTGCTTGATTAAAGATATACTACTCTTCAGACTGCCACCAGAAGGGTAGGCATGTCTACTTACTCCCAGTTTTCACACTCCAAACCCAAAGCTGACATGGTGAGCATACTCCTCAGTGTCATCCACTGCCGATCTTGAGAGCAGAGGTGGGGAGATGGTGCTCCTGTAATCTCATCACCACTGTATTTGTGGAGTGGAACATATAAGGTGGGAATTAATGGTTGAGGCTTATTTTTTGGTGGCATTGTTGAGACCCTCTACACAGGACCAATATAGATGCACCATCAACAATTTGTGTTTTTCAGTAAACTCCTCAGTCTAATTTCAAATAAGATTTTAACAAAAGATACACATTTTCCTTCAAAAATATCAGAGGAAATATGCTTGTATATGTTTTTATTGGAAATGTCTGCCAGGTTCCTTTTCCTGGAGCTCTTACTGGCCTAGAAGCCTATTGATCTTTTGTTGTTTAGATTTCTATAACTGGGTTCACTGCATTATGGAACTTGGGACTGAGATAGTAACTTGACACCTCCAGATTCAAGAGGAATAGGAAGGAGCAGTCATCACTGAGGTGTCTGAGAAGAGCCTGTGAGAGTAGTAGGGAATATGTGAACTTTTCCAAAATACACCAGCAATTAAAGTAGCCAACAGAAATTGTGTGTGTGTGTATGTGCATGCGCATGCATGCGCACATGCAGGCCAGAGATATTCAGTAATCCTACCTATCTTCAAAAAAGGAAAAGGAAAGATGTATCTGTTGGAGATGGTCTACAACAGCAATTCTCAATGAGGATGTTGCAGCACACTGGGGTGCCATGAGATGGCAGGATATCATCCTGGTGTATTGTAGGATGTCACACAAGAGCAGTATAGTTGTGTGTGCAAACCATAGATAACCTTGAGAGGGCCACTTGTATGATTAGGGGCCTCTAAGATAGGTCCTATGAGGAGAGGTTGAGGAACCTGGATCTCTACAGCCTCCATAAGAGAAGGCCGAGAGGGGATTTGGTGGCTGTCTACAAATTTGTCGGGGGGAGAGGGGAAGGGCAGTAAGGAATATGAGGTATTTGGTTTACCAGGATGCCCCTTGGAGTAACTAGAAACAATGGCCACAAATTGACAGAGAGCAGATTTAGACTAGACATTAGGAAAAACTTATTTACAGTAAGGGTTACCAGAATCTGGAATGGGCTTCCAAGGGAGGGGATGCTCTCCCCTATCTTGGGGGTCTTTAAGAAGAGATTAGAAAAACATCTAGCTAGGTTTGTTTGACATAGCACTCTTTCCTGCCCAGGGCAGGAGGTTGGACTCTATGGTCTGCTGAGGTCCCCTCCAATCCTGAAAATCTATGAAATCTATGGGTAGCTAGGTTTTGTGCCCAAGTAACCCACTGCTAATTTTGCTGAGTAAAGGAAGTTATCTTAATGCAGCTACCCCTATTTACAAAGGGCTACTGTTACATAAGTAAAGCACTTAGTCATGTCTTTTAATCACGTGATGAAACAGTTTTGTTTGGTTTTGTTTTTATACTGAACAAATTTGACACTTCATTCTAAAAATCCCTGTCAGAATCTTTCTTGTAAATCTCTAAAGTCTCATATACAGAAATTAATTATGATAAGTAAAGGTCATTTTCATTTGTTTGTTTTTTTCCATATCATGCTGCGACTACATGCAAGCCTCTGTCACATTATAATTTTCCAAAAGTTCTTTGCACTGTCCTATCGAAGCAATTCAGAAAACAGAATGAAGTCATGTTTTTTCAAAGATCTTTATTATCCTAGATAAGAGTTCCTGTCTCCACTCAGAGGTGCCCAAATTCTTTTAAATTCCACTGACAGAAAGTAAATAGAAAAATTGGTTCATTGCTTGTTGTTCATGACCTAGTTCATGAGCCCCTCAGTTCTGTAGGCCAATGGCAGGAAAGTGTACCTGTAGTTCACATAACAAAATCATTTTGATTTTATCCTAGAACAGAGCATATCATTTTGACTGAATGGGTTCATATAAATCTACATAAAATCTTTCAGACACTTGTGGGCTTGAAAAGGTTTTTATAATGACTTGACCTTAATTAAAATGGGTCAGTAAAAAGCATAAGCTAATTCTATGAAATATTGTACCTAGTTGCACTGATTGCTCTAAAAGTAAATACAATGTGTGAGCAATGGCATAACATAATACCCAGTGATTTCCATCACTGGGATAGCAATAGCCAAGACAATTTTTGGTATCAACTTTATAGGCAGTGTTAAGTAAGATAACATCTTTATGTGATTCAGGCCCTAATTCAGCAAAACACATGGTATTGCCTTTAGCCCATGCTTGATTGATTTTAGTTTCCCATTGGAATCAACGGAACCTAAACACAAGCTTAAGCATATGTATGTTTGAGACCAATGTCAATAAAACAGGCCTTCTGCTCCACAGTAATGACAGGACATTTACTTGGAAGCAGTATAAAGGTCTTGGAATTTAGGGTAGGAACAGATGTCACATTTGTGCTGCTATAACAATTTTTATGGCAGCACAAATGGTGAAGAAATATATGTCTCTACCTTTTGCCATGCCACATCAGTTACTAATAAATTCTGCTGTTAGTCTGGAGCTGCCCACACTTGTGTTCCATGCTGGATCGTTGCAGCAAGGACTTGATGAATCCTGAACCTCCGGGGGAGGATCAGGTCCCTGAAGCCCTTGAAGCAGGTGCCTGTTTTTTCCTGATTATAGAGATGCCTGGGCTGTATCTCCGTAAGTGGGGAAAGTCAGGGTTCTCTACTTATGGAGACCAGCCCCAGGACTCCCAGGGGCACATCTCTGTAAGCAAGGAAATCCTGCATAGGTCCTAGCAACAGGACGCAGGAGAAGCCTGCATATGTCCTGGCAACAGGACTCAGGGAATCCCAAGCACCGTGTGCCTCTGTACTAGGACTTGTGTCGCCCTGCGTCTCTGTGCTGGGTCCACATTGGCCTGTGTCTCATACAGAGGCACAGGTCAGCTCAAGTCCTGGCACAGGGAAGTGTGTAAGCTGGATAGTCCCCAGTTCCCCATGTCTCCATGCTGGGACACGCACTGTGTGAAGCATGTGTCAGCCTGGGTCCCAGCCTGATAGGCACTGGGCATTCACCATCTCCCATGCACCCCTGTTCCAGGACATGTGCTGACCTGTGCCTCCACTTGAAGCATGTGGGTTGGTGCTGGTCCCAGCAAGTTACCACAGTTAAATTGTATTTCAATTGAAGGGAAATTTTCAATATCTCAAATATCATTATGGAGACAATTCTTGGCAACTTTTAACTTTTAATGGAGACCCTGTACAGCCAGTATGCTAAAAGGAGGAAAATAAGGAAATCACAGTATTCTTATTGTTTTATACTATAGTACTAATACTGCTGCATATCATTAAACACATGTTGAATCTCTGTCTAAAACTGACCACATTTTAGCTATACATAAAATCATGCCCATGTATGCTTTTTTGAAATCCTAACGACTTTAGTTAGAGAAAATGACCATGGACCTCAAGAGTACTTTTACCTGAGTAATGACAATGGAGAGACTTTTTAAAAGTGTTTTCAAAGATGTTGGAATTTAAGGTACATATAAATGTATGATATTATTTAAAAAAAATAAAACACAATGCACAGGTCACCAATCCATATCACATTCACAGTCACAGAATAAGAGATTACAACAAATACTTTTCTTTCTTCAGACTTATCATGTGAATATGAGGGGACAATGTACTCTGTTTTGTGGGGGAAAGCTGCCTTGCACTTAGTACTGTTTGATATGCAAACAGGAACGAGATAAGGAGAAAACAAAACAGTTAACATCAATAAAGGCAACAACATTTACAGAACATGATAATGAACAGCTTCTGGCTTTTTTCTTTCAGAGAAGGGGCCATATTTTTACTGTCTCTTTTCCTTTGTGCTGTCCTTTTCAACCTAACCTATGAACTAATTTTACATTCTCTAAATCTTGTAAACATTGAGATGAAATTACTTCAAACTGTTCAGTAATACAAATCTCTACTAATGACCAGAATAATGTCACAAAAAACTTATTTTAAAATAAATGTAGCCTTTTTAATATCAATCAGCAAAACACTAGCATAACATTCATAAATTAAACATTGCAGACAGTGTCTGTGATGTCAATGGAATGGTTCTTGCTTTTATTATTCTAAACTGACAATGTTGCATGGAAAAAGAATCTGTTTTCTGTTCACATTAGTCACTACACTGTTCAGTCAATATGGCCCTGCCTTGATATATTCACCAAATAGAATCCCCAATATCTCATTAAAAGAAGTATTCCATTTTTATGAATGTTAAAATAAAAGATTACTGTTTGGTACTTAACTACAGTTGTGCTTCTCATGTACTGTAACCAGATGTACTCACACAGACTGAAGGAATTTAGTTTGATTTTAATTTTTCTATAAAATATCAAATATATGTTGTGGGTGAGGCCAAGTATAAGAGCAGTTTAACATTTATTTGCTCCTTTCAGAAGGATACAGAAGCTGAAGGAACCTTTCTATCCCTAAATGTGACATTTTAAAAATGATATCTCTAATGATATCTCTGGTGTCCATTTCAAGTAATTCTGTTTAAAAAATAAGTTAATGGCCATGTAAAAAAAGTATAGAAAGGTAAAATTGACTATATCTACTGAGGCTCATAGGAATAATAATCATGGTATATCATATAGTTTTTCTTTCTGATTCACATATTTTTTCACCAAAATAGTTACATTTCAGCAGTGAAATGTATGAAACAATATCTTGTGAAATGTTTTTAACGTGAATATCCTATTTGTTCCAGTGGTATTGCTGGCTGCTTAAACAAAAGCCTGATATATCCTAAGAAATAAACAACAGTTTTCAACAAAGAGTGCTGCTGAGCAGGTGCAGAAAACAGGTTAGAGCCTGTAAGGGCAAACAGGACCAATCCATGTTCAGCACAGTTTCAGAAACTGCTTGAACTTTCCTCCTTCAGCATGGAGTCATTTTCTAGTTTTTGTTTAGACTTGTTTTGATGTCAGGTTGCCAAGTAGGGATCATTAAGTTTAGTAGCTTCAAGGAGTTTTGCCACAAGAGCCCACTGCTTATTCAATATTTAGGATAGCAATTCTCAGATAAGACCTACCATACCACATCTAAGAATCAAAAAGTGCTTGGGGTGCACCCATTATACCTTTCATCAATGCATAGTTTTAATGGACTCTTTAAATCAAACTATTATTACAGCTAATTATGGTCCACATATCACAGTTTAAAATTAGTCAATTTAGGAGAAAACAGGTACTCTGTAAAACATCAGACCTTTTCTAAGGTCATCCAAAAGTCATTTTAAACATCTTGGTCAGAATTATACATACTTGCATAAGAATGAAAGAGTATGATAAGATTTATTTAATAAAGAGCATTTGTAACAATAATCACATTCTTATAGGGCTCATAAATTACATTTCAAACAAAATATATTAATTGGTACTGAATCAAGGTCCCGCCCTTTTTTCTACATAACGAGGAGATGTATAATTAAGGTTATGTACCTTTTTTTACTACTCAAGGAGCTGGGAAGTTTTTTAACAAATTTATCTTAACCTTCTGTAATAATTTCTTTTAATGTAGAGAGGATGTGTGGCACTAACTCCCTCCCTCCAATTTACTTCTCTTCTTCACCTTACTCTTTTTTTAAAGGGGAAGACATTGGAATTAATGAACTACTACAGAAGTAAGCCACCACAGTCAATGCTGTAGGATCTTGATACAGGAAAACATTTACATGATTGCTTAATTTTAAGCATATATGTAACAGCTATTCACTTCAATTGATTTACATAGCAAAAAAGAAAAGGATTTCCTGAATCAAGGTCTGGTAATTTAACAGAATCCTCCTATGGTTTATGGACCTGAGTGGCACCAAAAGACTCCTTAAGGCATACCCTGTTGTGTCTAACTGCTGTAATCTACACTGTGTTTATATACAAGGATTTGGATTTTGTGCAATTTGGTTTAGAACTGACTGCATTGTTTTCTTTAAAAAAAAGAAAAAATAAAGGCTGCCAGAAAACCAAAGATGAGGGCAAAATAAATTATGCCTCAAAGCAGCCCTTTTTCTTTCAAATGTATGTGGGAAACTGAAGTGGGAAGAGGAGGGGGAATATTATAATTACATGTTTACAAAATTGGCTTTACAATGAACTACACAGCCACATAATTTGATAATGTGCTTCTTATTATTCCACCTTTTTCCTCATCACTGGCTTAAAGCTCAAGCTAATCCCATAATATACTCTTTCAAATAAAAGTTCACTAGGGTACATCCTTCTGTTATATAGGTTCTCAGAGGTTTCTATTTATTTTACTATTCTTTCTGAATCTGGAAGACTGCTAAAATGGGATATTCAGAACTGGAAGTACAGCAAGTAACTGGAAGTAAAAAAGAGAAGTTGAAATCACGCTGTAAAGACAATCACAGAAGGGCAAACTTCATGAAGGCACACAGGCTTGTTGCATTGGAAAAGCATCAAAGTAATAATGAATTGTATTTATCCATTTGGCCTGCAAGCAATAGACAGCTGACATGAAAAACCAAACCAAACCAGCCATCCCTAAAAATATGAGAATATTGTGATGTATTATTTCTAGTAATGGAAGCTCTTAAGCAACACTTATGTCAAAGTGCAGGTAAAGATCAGAAACTGAAGCCCAAGATAATCATAAGTAAGATCCCCAAAGAACAAAATAGCTAAACATACGAAATATTGCTATAGAGATCCTTATGCGCTCATTTAGCATTATAGAATTTTAAAGTCAGTTCTCAAATTATTTCCCAGTGTATTATTCCATTGTCTAGATAAATATTCTTATCAGGTATATATTTTATCATTTGCTATTAATATGACAAGACAACACATATTTTTCAATGCAAGTGGCACTATTTTCAGCCTTGAGAGTGCTCATCTTGCCCAAGCAAAACAAATCCCAAAACTGGCGTCAGTGTACTGGTGTCCAAGTAAACACTGCAATTATTCTGGAAGTTTGCTACTAAGCTGTAAAACCATGCTGGTATACTGGCATCTATTCATGTAATTATTTGGATATTTAAAAACATCTCCAAAGCTTTTAAAGTAGGCATTAAAAGGTGCCAGCACTTGCCATAAGCCATCTATTATGTTTCTTCTTTGTAATTGCTGTTGTAAATATTGTTTGCTGATCAAATTATATTTGAACAGTGTTTTAGTCCCCAGTTTTCTCCTTTTATTCAGTATAAGATATCCATTACATGTGCTGCCAGTAAATTTGATTTTATGGAAATAACCTTCATTTACACAGTTCTTTAGGGAAATTAAAATATTTTTTCATCTTAGTTTCTTTCTCCATTACTTTTATATTTCATGTCCATATTGTCTGGTTTCAAGAAAAAATGAATCTTTAAATTGGATGGGATGTAAACATGCACAGATCACACCAGATGTGCATTTTCCAAGACAGTCTGATGCCCTTCCACCTGATTGTCCCTCAGTATACAGATCCTGAAGTAACCCATACCTAGCTAGTAAAAGGCCTGGCTAGGTGATGGAAGGGAGGGAGAGACAGGGCCAACATATGCCAACATGTTTTAAGAATCTCAAGCCATTCTGCCTCTTCTTGCAAATTGAAGGTAAGACTGTTGTCATCTACTACTGAGGGCCCTATTTTATGTGATTTACATTGTGCTGAATTATGAAGCATATAACCATCATATTGTGCTACAATCCTGTTAAGTTTCACGGGCTCAGGAAAGATGGCCAAGGTCTATTTTTACAATGGGGAGATCCAACAGACACCTAGTTGGTCGGGATTTAATACAAGACACTCTGGCTGGGTACAGACATTACACTTTTACCAGTATAAGTGATGGGAAACTGGTCTATACCCATAACAGAACAGAAGTTTGTTTGGTGCACATAGACTTGTTTAAAATGGCGGAACCCAATCTAAGATTTGCTTCCCCTATCAAAGGGTGAATGTGTGTTTTGTTCACTACCAATCTAAACTACACCGCTTACAGAACCACATCTTAGACCAATTCTGCCTTGGGGTTTTTGAATGTCTGTACTTAGTTTCTGAGTCGTCATTGAATTGATGCCGCAAAACAGTGTTAGAAAGCAAGATGAACAGAACTGCCATCTTTTAGAAGGTGCAGAAAACTCAGGTCATTTGTGTTCCTTGACAAAATCCAAGTTGGGATGCGAATAAGCATTTGCCTCACCCAAGGTGCATGTACATGAGACATTAACTGTGGATTTGACTAATTAGCTCTGCAATAAATGTCATGCATCTCCACATGTGCCTCTATTAGGGCAGAAAAAAATAATTAACTCTGCAGCAGGATAGTACTTGTAAATGTAAGTTCTGTCCTGCTGCACTTTTTAAATTCACAGTAGCGCACATGTAGACGCTGTCCCATCTGACTGGCACACAACGGTGCTTCAGTGCAGGGGCTGCCTGCTGGCTAGCCCCACAAAGAAGCATGCTTGTGCCCTAGCCAGCCCCTCTGCAGCACACTGAGGCAGAGGAAGCAGCTCAAGGCTGGCAGCCTGCCTTCTGGAGCCTCCTTCCAGCTGGAGTTGTTACGACTTGGCTCAACATGCTGTGGTCCCAGAAGTCCATGCAAACAGTGCATGCACCAGGGAGCAATAAACTCCAGAGTAATAAGCTCCAGAGTTTATTGCTTCATATTAATTGTACATGTAGGCACAGCCCCAGTCTAGGTTTAAGTAGCTTACTTTAAGCCACCTAAGCCTAAACCAAGAGCTGTGCATATAGCCATTTGCTGCTGCCGCTGGGAATGGCACAATCAGCCCCAGCTAAATAACTCAGAATGTGGGGAGGAGCTGGCAGTAACAGAGGGGCTGACAGGTGTGTGCAGAAGACTGGCATGTCCGGGGAGGGTAGGGGGGGACGGCTTGGTGGGTCCGGGGAGGGTTAGCCTGGCTGTCTGGGGAGACTTCGGAGGGCTAAAAGTAGCCCAGTCCAAGTCAGGAGGTAGGAGCTGCACAGTCCTGGGGCTGGGGTAAGTGGCTGGGCTTTTCCAGCCCCAGGGCTATGCAAACCTGCACACATTCAGTAGATAGGGTTAACCTAATCTAGGAATAGGTTAAACCATTCTCAATTTAAGTTTGTTCACCTCCTGAGATGAACTAACTTAGAATTGACTTGCCATTTATTGGCCAATTTAAACCCTCTGAATGCCTGCACAAGTAGGCATTTATATTGACCTAACTCTGGTTAGGTCAAATCCAAATATAACCCCCACATGCATCTTCAGGTAATTATATTCTGATGCTGTGCTCAGGTGATTGACTTTACCAGCAGTGTAGGTTATAGCAGTCTGAACAGTACTTTTATTACATAATCAAAAGGCCAAACTGTTCCCTGCAGTCCCAAGGATATGTTGAATACAAAGTAGGAGAGAGCTCCTCTCTTTCTGGGATATAACATTAAGTGGAGTGCAGCTCAACTCAACATTTGGGGCCATGGTATGTTGATAAAAATGTTTTAAACTACCCATTCCTGACTGGAGGTTGAATTACAATAAACATATCATGACTATTTTAAGAACCATTCATAACAGATATTGCAGAACTATATTGATGCTTTGGATTTACATGATATAAAAATGTAAGCAGTTTAAGATGCTGAATCTGCCCTTGAATCTACCTCACATATGAGACAATTAGCATTCTAAAATGAGTGTTGAGACAGATTTTGTATTTGCACAAAGGACAGAATGAGTTCTTTAACCATTTTTATAAATGAGCTAGTACATTCACTTTTTACCTGAGGCTTTTGCAGAAACATTTGTCCTAGATGAAAAAGAAATCTTATCAACATCTCTCTCACCTCAAATAATGCCTTTGGAACTGCATTAATTCTAAATTTGACTGTTGACAAGAAATATCATTGTTGCATAACTCTCAGGGCATGTCCAGAAGAACATGATTGTGTGGTATGTGGCACTACAAACACATTTGCAGTGCCACATATCCAACATTCTGGTGTTCTCCGCATGGCAAGAGCACACTACCCAAGCATGCATTGTGCTGGGGGTTTTTTTACACAGGTTTTTTTTGACTCCTGGGAGGAAAAAATGGACCAATGCATGCTTGTGCTGCTGCTGAAAAGTGGAGTTGTCCTGCCCAGAGCTGCACTCTGCTGCCAGCCAGGCTCCACGCTGCTGAATTGCCATAGCTGCAGCCTTGGAAGGATGCCAGGTAAGGCTGCTGGGGCCAGCACATAGTTGGTCCCAGCCTCCCACACCCCACATGGGGTAACTTACCACGCACCAAGGTGCACATGACATGGGCATTCCCTGGGGACAAGTGGCAGTGCAAGGTGCACCACTGTTACTTGTCCCCAGGGAACTAAATGTCCAAGCACGTCTTGATGTGCCCTCTGTATTTAAAGTCTTCAGCATCTGGGCCGAATTCAGTCCCATGGAGAAGTGGATATATATCCTATTCAGCTCAATGGACTACTTATTCTCTGATAAAGGAATCTGGCTTAAAGTCTTTAAGTTATGAGAATATCTCTATGTTCATTAATGCACCTTAGATACTGCACAATTAGTTTAGTACATACTTCCTTAATAAAGTAATAACTAAATGTGCGGTACCTAGAGTTACTGCAGAGTAGTTCTAGTGAACATTTAGTGATGCTTACTGTGCATTAGCTTAAGAATACCATGCAGCCAGCTATTAGCATGGTTTTCGCCATGACACAATACTGCGCAGTGGTATTAAGCTAATGTGCAGTAATGTAGACATGCCCATTGAAACACCTACTCTTAAACCAAATTCTAAAAACATGTGGTTCATGATACACTAATTTATTTTTCTGTTTTAATCAAACAGTTCCAAATTATACTTCATTATTTGTTTAGTTTTCTGTTAAATGCCCTTGCTACCCATGCATCTATGTAAGTCCTGATTCTTGGAATCAGGTTTTCTTTTTTTTTGCTTTCTAACTTAATCACCAAATTTCCTTTCTCTTGGTTTAAATAGATTTCTTTCTTTTTAACAGCCCTTTCTTTATCATTTATGCCCTGCAAGATTATTCTTCTTTTATTTTCTGCACATGTTTCTCCTATCATGTTCATCCCAAGAGACACAGGAGAAAAACAAAGCCTCCCTCAATCAAAGAAACTGCAAATGATATCATGCCAAGTCAAATGAAACAGCTGGCATGTGTGTGGACTGAAACTAAGCATGCTCAAGTAAAGGGAACAAACCTACAAAGTGACAGGAAAGCAATGTTAGCAGCAAATCTCATCATAAAAGCAAAAACTTGTATATGATCTAACATAGTTTTCCTGTTTTAAAGAGCAAAAAGTCACTAACAGAAGAGAAATCACAAGAGTTTAATGGATATCCAAATTCTTTTTATATAGCATGAAAGTATAGAGCAGAAGAAAACATGCAGAGCTACACTGGTTTTGTGCTCCTGTGCCCTCCCTAACTACATGGCTATATAAATACATCTTATTCCACAGAAAACAGTTCTCTTGTTCATTACATATAGTTCTACACTTTACATATATCAGAAATCTGAGACTGAGAAAAACACAATTGAAAGAGATAATAGAAAAAAATTATTTTCTGTGCATCTAAGAATCTACCAGGGGAGTGTCATATGCACCACTGTCTCTTTTCTATCAATATGTATGAAGAATAACACAATGAAGAAAAGACTGTTAACTTAAGATGAAGGACCCTACCCAGGGAAATAAAAGTTTCAGATTTAGACTTTCAAATGCCATGGAATTTCTATCTACAGCATTTATTCTGAAAGCCAGACAAATAAAAAGTCCAAATGAGACCTAGGACAAAGACACCAAGCTGAGTCCCAGACTTATTGTCCTACCTTAACTTTGTTTAATACAGATTGATCCCCAACTTCAAATAAATTAATGATTGCCACCCAACCTGGGGGGGGTTATTATTTTGTTAAAGACTCCCTTCAAGCATAACATACTAATGATATACCATAATATAGTAACACAATGAGAATGTCTTTTTTTTTTAAGTGACCAGGAATCTAAGATATCTTAGCCTTAAACTGGTACAGAGCCATTCTGCGCTTTTGACATATAGTATATATCAAGAAGATCCAGTGTCTTAATATTTACAGGGACAGATTTTTAAGCTGTGTGAATACTTGCATGAATGTCTGTGTGTACCAATGTAAATAAGCATAGAATCATAGACTAGTAGGCATAGAAGGGACCCCTACCTGAGGTAGGACCATACCTATTGAAGCTATCCTATACAAATCTATTGTCCATCCTCTTAGCAAAAGTACACAGTCAAAACTGACACAAGTAAAGCAGGTAAACAGTGGCAGCCAATGGCCTGTTGCTGAAAAGGTTGTTAAAATATGATTAAGAAAGTCTAGGAAGGGGCCCATGTCTTCTCCCCTCTCCACTTTAGAGGAAGGCAAAATCCCCATGTTTGGTACTAATCTGAAGATGGGGGAAAATTCCTTCCTGATCCAATTGGTCTGATCATAAGCAACTAGCAAAGAATGGGAAATAGCAAAAATAGAACATGGGAACAGCTACTCTTAAGCAGTCCCTGACCAATGTCTGTCCAACTTCTTCTCGACCACCTCCAATGAACAAGAATCTACAACTTCTCCAGGCAGTTTATTTCACTGCCTTAGATTCTAACAGTGAAGAAGTTTTTGCTGATATCCAATCTAAACATACTTTGCTACAACTTCAAGCCATTCATCTATGTTCTACTCTCTGCAGCAAGAAAGAAAATGTTTCCTATGTTCTTTATGGCACTCATTCAGGACTTGAAAATTGCCATCATGCCTCTCTTACATGCCTTTTTCACAAGTCAAACAAACCAGTCATGCCTACATGACTTCTCCACACCCTTTTTAAAGTGTGGAGTATTTTTTAAATTGCCTAGAATATTTTACATGGCCACATCCAGATGAGAGAGCACATGCCTGTTGTGGCATCTCAAAGCAGTTTGAGATGCTGCAAGAGGCATGCTAGGAATGAAAAAAATTCCCTGCACTACATATTTGCAGCACAGACTCTAAATTTGATGCAGGGAAATCCCGGTATAAAAAAGACAAACAAACACTTTGGAAAAAAACAGCACAGGGCATGCTCCTGATGCATGTCCAAAGGCAACAGGAGGCTGGGTCCTCCAAGGAGATGCTCTAGCACCTGGCCAGAATGTTTATTCAGCTGCCTCATGCCCCCACTGCTCCAGGACACTGCCTCAGCATGCTGGGGCAAATAATGGTGGGATAAGGCTGCAGTGGTAGCTTGGGAGGGGTGGGTCCTCTGACTGCCCCCCACACATGGCACACAGCCCCACTCCAGCAACAGCAGTGGCCATCAGGGTGCTCATGGCTGCTGTTGGCAGAGACCCCCAGAGGTGCAGTGCTGCCTATGGCAGCACATGGCACTGGCCTGACTGCTGGTGTGCATGCTCAAGTAGGACCACTCTTGCTGTCACCTATGGCTTCTAGCAGCACAGGCAGAAGATTTGAATGAACCCTATCCCAGCCTCCTCACTTTTTGGGTTGTCTGTTCCCCTCTCTCTTTCAACCTGGTTGCCCTGGATTACTGCATATATGACTGGCCTTAGGTAAAAGGGTATGGATTTAACCTCTCTATTGTTTAGAGCTCTGACCTCACAACATGGGGGCAGAGGCTTAAGCCCAGATCATTCCATTAGGTAACTGTGATGTTTTTTAAATTGGCCGGCATCATATGACACCTGTCCCTGACTGGGTACAGGTGGTGAGATCAGGAGGACTATTTAAGAGGGTCCCTGCAGGAAGAAGAGAGGTGGACATTTTAAAACACACACGGAGAAACATGGACCTCCACAGCTCTCTCTCATTTGCTGGATGCAGAGGTGAGTAACTTATTAGGAATTGAATTTAATGTACTCTAGTTGTGTATCAAAAGCCTACCAACCTGATTCTGTTTGCTCAGAGTTATTCTTTTGCTACTTCTCTGGCTTATACCCCTCCCCATGCCTACCCTTTATACCCAATGAAGCTATCCATTATAGCCAGCCTTGTTGAGAAGGATTGGGCAGGACTTCTTGGTCCCTTTACTCAGCTGACTAAGGGAGGCTACTTTCTATGCTTCAGGCTATAACAAGCACCTAAATATATCCTGCTGGGGTTAAGCAACCCCTAGGTCTACAGGGTCTGTGCATCCCAAGTGGCAAAGGGCCCAGAAAAAGACCTGAGTCCAGGTGGTGGCAGTGGTATCCCAGGCTTGCAAGTGTGCTCCAGGAAGGGGGTTGGCCGTACGTGGGCACCCCTGAGGAGGCATCTGGAGTTTGTTTCTTGGCAGGGTGCAGTGAAGTGAGTGGCTCAGTACAGGAGTGCCCCCTACTGGTCTACCACAGAAGCCACACACACTCAGGCTGGGCCAGGTCCTGCCTCCATGAAGCTGGCTGTGACAGGGGCAAGCTTTCATGCCTGGTGCAAGCACCAGCTTGTCCCCCTGTCTATGGGTCAGCCACCTGCCTCACTCTCCTGCTATGCCTTGATGTAATAATATCAATGTGATTATTAGGCAGAAGGCTGCCCATTATACACCCTGATATTGTGGGGGCTATCTGCGGCTCCGTTCCACCCCTACACCACAGCCCAGGCCTCACAGATGGCATTTAATGCAGCCAACTCAACCGTTCTCTTCACCCATTTGCTGTGGTCCCTTTCCTGGGACCTTTGGCTTCCCTTTAAGTCCTGTCCCTGTCTCAAGCCAGTTGGGACCCTGAGCTTCTCTATGCTATATAGGCATCCTTCATGGTGGCCCCTGGCCTTTCTGACCCCTATCTGGGTCCTGGACCCAGCATTGACCAGTTGGGTCCCTTGGTCTAAGTCACCTGCCTGCACTCAGGGATTGGGCCCCCCCCTATTCCTGGCTCAGGTGCTTCACAAAGCATGTCTGGTCCTGCAGAATCACTCACCCCAGCAGGCTCAGACACTTCAAGCAGCTTACCTAGCCTTCCTTGGATTAGAAGGATCACATAACCTGCCTGAAGGCAAGGGCTGGTGTTAAGGCACCCCTACCTGCCTTTCACCAGGGTAGTAACTGACCTGCCATTTTCCTGTGGTTCCCACACAATTGGGAGCCCCACCATACTATCCACTCCTGGCAGGGTGCAGTTTTAAGTCATGCCCAGGACCTGAGCCTCCTGCTCCTACCTGCAAGATGTTCCCATTCAGCAGCTCAGCCATGCAATGTTTCTTGCCTGCCTCCCAGCATCAAATCGCTCTTGTTTACATAGGTGGCCAGAGTTAAAAAATGGCTGCCATAATCAAACAACTGCTGACTGCTCTAGTTCTTAAAATGGCAGGCACCACTGGTGCCCTGCACACTGGTCTGGCCTTACAATGTGCGGAGCATATAGAGGCAGGACCTGGCCTGGCCCGAGGGCACACAGCTTCTGTGTGTGGTACCAGGAGCCACAGGTGACAGTAAGAACACTGTCACCTCCTGTGTCTTGCAATTAGTCAATTCTGTAGTAAAGTGCATGCGTAGATACACTCTCTGTTGCAAAAGGGTTTTGTTTGCCACTCCTTGTAGAACCTGGTTTAAAGTTCATGAATTGTTCATATGTGAACAAATACAGATCACTTGCTTGTGCAAGTGGGTAGGTAAGGGCCTAACTGCTTACTGCATGGAGGCTTCTTTAAGAAAATTGAGTGTCTCTCCTCCCAAATTCATCCTTTTCATCAGAACAAACAACATGGAACACCGTTTTGTACACTAATGGTGAGTGGTCTTATGTGGGAATGGAAGTACTGAATTTCAGGTCCTACTTCCTATAGTGTTTATGCATTTTACATTAGGCAGCTTTTGAATAAAAAGCACAACATGCACTGGAAAACAGGGCCCCCATCTTCCTAGCTGAGAGCATTAACAACTGAATTATAGGCTTATAGTCCTGCTTGTTTCCTTTTCTTCTGTCCCAATTAATCTTGCATTTATGCTATACAGAGCTCTGCTTCAACTAAAGGGATAGAGAGCCTGTTTCCCCCTACCCCAGGCTGCCCAATGGATTATGGCTCCCTCAAGGTTGGTGACAGATGTAGGTTTGAACCCTTCAGACTGCTAAGGGTGCACAACTCAGCTTTTTAACTGTCGGGGAAAATCCCTCAATTACTATACTATTGTACAAATGGTGGGTTCCTCCTTCAGCCATATTTTGAAAAGAGAGCCTTTAAAATAGAGCTGTCCAACCTGCAACACATGGCCCACAAGTGGCACATGCAGCTGCTTTGCTTGGCTTATGGCAGATGTGGCACAAAGAGAAGAGCAGATAAGGCAGGGAAGAGAGTACAGCAATGGAAGGAGAGAACAGAGCAACAGATAAGACAGGGAAGAGAGAACAGAGCAAAGGATCAGGTAGAGATTCAGGGTGAGATTGAAGCTTAACTTACGGCTCTGACCAAAAAGATTAGCACCCACTGCTTTAAAAGAATGCTTCTAGATACCTATACTCTAGGTCCCTTCTGGGCTTTAGATACTAAATTGAGGGAGGCATTTTCCAAGCAGCCCTGTTTCAGGAACCTAAACTTCAGAGAGGGGCAAGAGCTCAAATGCTGGGCTTATTGTTTCCTTTGGTTGGTTCAGGGCATCTCCCCGCTGAGCATCCAGTTATTTGACATCACCATTCTGAGAGTCCTAAATGGCCCTATTCCATCTCTAGAGGCCCTGAGCACGTAACTCTGGACCTTGGATTCTACTCTAAGGCCAAATGCTTAATGGTTAGATATTGTGGGGCTTGACTTAGAAGCTCCTAAGTTCTTTTTTTAGACCTAGCCCTATAATGGTCATTTAGATAATTGGGGTCTTAAAGAAATTGTTTTCAAAAGCATTAATATTAAGTGCAAAAAATCCCAGGCTTTGTTATAATTAAGTTATATTTTTAGATGTCAATGCATATCTAAAAATACTTCCTCTAAAATGTTCAGATTTCTGCCAAATGCAGATACAATTGGTATGGATCAATCAATAGTACTTTACCACATGAAGATGTTTATTAATACAAAATACAACAGATTTTCAATCGTACATCCTGAACAATGCCAAGTGAGTTACTAATGATTACTGCAATGCTGAATAACAAATAAATCATGTATAATAGCTATTTATTGCGATGAGGCATTGCTTTGTAATCTATACTTCTCTGAGGTTGATAGAGTTAAGAAAAACATGAACATCATCTTAGTTCCAGTGCCTTTTTCTACATAGTGATTTTTCTGAAAATTTTCTAATGCCTTTCCTCTTGTTTAAACAAGATTAGATATAGTATTCACAAAGGCTAAGATCTTTTATCAACAGGCATTTGAGGTGACTACTTTAAAAAGCTATAGTACAGCAAAGTTAGCTGAGGTATGTCAGTACAGGATCAATGAAACAAGGACAACCATTATGTACCAAAGACAGGAAATAACAAGAGAGGGAAAGACAGAAAAGCCAGACACTTATTTTGGAATTAAATGGATTCCAGATTGCACAGACTTATTAACAAATGAAAGAAGAAGGAAGTTTGATCTACCCAGTTTAGTCTGATATAGAACTTTATGCAAAATGTATCTGCTTTTTTTCACCTCATTAGCTTACTACAAGTACCTACCATAGCTTATCTATTATCAGATCTCAGTGGAATCTATGCAAGCAGGACTTACTCCAAATGGTTTACAATGAATAGAAGAGTCTTAAATATTTGACGTTATCTGGGATAGTACAGTACCAATATGGCTTAATATTAAAGCTTTACAGTGAAGATTTCCACAAAACATCAGTAGTATAGACCAGATGTGTCATGGGGTCATAAACTGTTCAAAGATGAGAAATTTAAAAAAAAGAAAAAAAAGATGTTTTTAAAGCCACATACTTTGAAAGCACAACACTTAATTTTTACCTTTTATTTGGGGTCTAAACCCAGATACGTTTACTTGTTGTCCAGGATCATTCATCGCCACTGAAATCAATTAATTTATTGAAGACGTGAGAAGTTTAAGTTTAGTTATCATGGGATTAGGTCATTTTTTGCATGTTACACAGCAGGAATAAAAGGTTGTTCAGCTCTATTCTAACTGTGAGTGATTGTTAATCATCAAAAAAGGAGTGAAGGTTAATCAATGAATACTTACAATTACAACTACAACCAATGATTTTGTGTGCTTGACTGAAATGCCTTATATACACTAAATATTTAAATGGTAAGTATCCAACCTTGCCAAAAATCAGAGCCCTTCAGGGTCCTTCAAGAGTCACGTAAAAAAGTCAGGCATACAGAAATGACCAGTTTCATTTGAAAATTTAGGGCTACAAATTAAGTAACTTTATGTTGGTGGTAGCACTAAGGTTGAAGCCATAGCTGCCCCTGTGTAGAGAGCTCTGGAGAAAGAAATTGAATAAAAAAGCTAAATTAGCAAATAAATTAAGAATGCTTAATTCTCTTACATTCAATGGAAATGGAAGGTAATGTATATCTTTAATATAATTCAATAGCCCTAAGGAGGGACCTTATATAAAGGAAATCTCTAGCACTGCTCATATCAACAGAATGCCGAAAGTCAAGTTACCAAGTTACATCTGAATCACTATGATTACTTGCTAGGTATTCAGGAACTAGGCCTGACCAGTGTTTCTCAAATTTTTTATACCTAGGGCATGCTTTTTTTTCTGTTTTAAAAAAGCATTTCACTCACTAGTCCGTAGGCCCAATCTGGTCTGTGAACCTGATTCTTCATGTGGTGTTGGTCCAGGCAGAGCCTGGTCTCTCCATGTGTAGCCAGCATACCTACACAGGGCCAGCAAGGGTAGAGTCCCATCAGCCATGTGCAGCCAGCCTGGACAGGACCTAATCTCTCTTCTGAGGCCAGTGAGACTGGCACTTCATGCAGACTCAAGGGACTGGCACAGCCAGGGCTCAACCCAGCCAATTCATAATTCACCATAAAATAAATATGTGCCACCACTGTGATCCTACAGATAGCAGACCAAACAATATGCTGGCATGCATCAACTGATGCATCTCAAGGAAAACTAAGGCAGTTATTCTTCTGATCTACTAGAATTGGTGAGGCTGCAGCTAAAGTACTGCATCCAGTTTCGGGTGCCTCACTTTAAGAAGGATATGGAGAGGCTTGAGAGAGTCCAGAGGAGAGCCACTCATATGATTAGAAGCCTGAAGAGCAAGCCATACAAGGAAAGGCTGACAGATATGGAACTGTTCAGCCTAGAAAAGAGTAGACTTCAAGGGGATTTGGTGGCAGCTTACAAATACCTAAGGGGAGAGCATCAGGGGCTAGGTGAACAATTATTAACTAAAGTACCCCAGGGGGAAACCAAGAGCAACAGTCAAATTCCTAGAAGAAAGTTTCAGACTGGATATAAGGAAAAACTTTTTCACAGTTTTTGTGACTAGACTCTGGAACAGACTCCCAGTGGAAATGGTGCAGGCACCTTCCCTGGAGATCTTCAAAAGGAGACTAGATGCACATGTTGCTGTGTTTATTTCACCCCAGCAGTCTTTCCTGCTCAGAGCAGGAGGGGATGGGCCCTTCCAGCCATAAACTTCTGTGAATCTGTAAACAGTTAATAAATGAATACCTTTAAGTCACGACTGATTTATATGAGACATGCATATGGCAGCCAAAATTTTCACAAATGACAAGTGAATTCTGGACAGCCAATTTCAGAGCTTTGGGGTCTTATTTTTGCAGGATGTTTGCTCAATAATTTCTGAAAATGAAGAACTGAAAAACAAGCAACTTAAACTGCTAAACTTCATGGACAATTTAGGCCCAAAGTACTTCTTTCCTCCATCCCCCCCAAACAGTCAGACTTGAAAAAACATTTAGTTTCAGGCTGTATGTTGTGGGTAGCTTAATGCTGAGTGATAATGAATTCTGTTTGAAACACTGACTTTTGCGCAATTAGTGAACACCAAAATACCATTTAGAATGTTTACTTATCTGTCCAGAGAGAACACACTACTTAGCTGACTTAGCTTGAATGCATATAATTTACACACGCTAAAGTAGGGCATAATGTACTGCAAATATTAAAGATGATGTGGATGATATAAACAACTGAAATGAATTCAGTGTTCCTGCTTTTTTATTTCATTAGTCAAATATACTGATTTCTTACTTGGACTTCTGTACACTCTCCATCTCTTCTCTTCTCCTCCTTCATTTAAACTTTCCTCAAGAAACGTTTACCTAGATCCCTTTCCTATATCATTCTGAATATAGACTCTTCTTTTTATGGTTTCACATTAGTTATGGCTCTTCCTCATTCAGTCAGATTTCTCTTACCAAATCATCAACTTTCACTCCAAACACCAAGGCAGACACCATCCTCTTTGGGATTCTTGTTCATCTCTTCCAAGAGGCCTCTCCTCCTTGAAGAAATTCTGTAACAAAGCTGCTACAGAAGCTACATTTTTCACGATCAGCCACTTGAAAGCACTCTACAGAAGTGCATGGCTTCACAGTGCTTTAAAATTCCCCAACTGCACAACAAAGTAGCCCTTATTATATCAGGGTTCAAATGAGGCTGTTCCAAAGCAGACCACCTTTATTAACTTCTGCTTGCTAGGGCAGCTGTAGCCCAGACCCACCCTCCATGCTGTCTGCATTATAGGAAGGAGAGACAAGGGGGGAGGGAGGGAGGATTGGTGTTTTACCAGCCTGTGCTAGAGTGGGGACAGGTGGATTGGAGACCCCCCACTAACGCCCATTCCAGAGCAGGCTGGGCAAACCCCAGCATGAGCTCCCTCTCCTCCTTCTCCCCCTCTTCCACTGTGTAGACAGCATCAGAGCTGGGGCCAAAGTGGAAGGTGGGAGGTATGACCAGGGGAGAGAAACTACAGACATGCAGCTCCTCAGGTCCAAAGTAGAGCTTGATTCCCCCAACCACCTGACCCAATAACAAATGTCTGTTGTGTCAGGAGGGTCAATCTAATTCATGGCACTTTTTGTGAAGTGCCATGAGTTAGATGAGGAGTAGCATGTCTGTCAGCACCCTACGTTTTCCAAATAGTGCAGTCTGAGCATCTATTTCAGCCCCAAACAAGTAAATAAATAATGGAAAATCTTAATTTCTTTAGAATTACACCAATGATGCAGTATTTATTAACATTATATTTGAGCCTCAGACGTGTGTAGCATTAAGTAAATGCATTTAGATCAGAGTTCTATTTCATTTCTAAGAGGTATAAGTATCATGCTATGGAGCTATTATTTAGGAGGGAGTATGAAGCAGATGGACATGAAAGAAGTCTGCTCTGTGGCCCCCGGTACTGTTTATGGAATTTTTCCAATGACTCTCTGTCAGATACCTTAACCACTAGGCTACTGAGCAAGAGGAGGCACCACTTCAGTTCAGTATCAAGCACTCACTAGTCATGGTTATTGGTCATCTAAAAAAGCAGAAGTTTACACTGTACCATTGTGTATCCATTGCAAAGTAAGATCACAAAAGAGAATATACGAGCTTCGTTGCCTCTGAGCCATTATCAAATGCTTCTGAACATGTGTAGTAGTAATAAATTTAGCCATATATGGCATCAAGCTGTGGAGAATAGTTACAGACCATTAAGCAGGATGAAACAGAATGCTGTTTGGTGATTTAGACATCTACAAACTGCATGACACTAGCATGTCTTCCCAGTGAAATACAATTCTGCCCTAAATGCATTATCTGAATGCTATATGTATCTAAGACTTATATATAAGTTTAATGAACACTGTATCATTGGTAAAGTTCTAAAGTGACTTAAGATGGCTAATTACATAAGAGATTAGATAAGAAGGAAGTGATAAATGGTGCTGGGGTCAGAATTGGTATATTATTACTTACAGCAAGCCGTACAAAATGGAAGATGACATCAAACCAAGAGGACTGATAAATAAAAAAAGAGTAAGAAAAAGTTTAAAAGAAAGATTTTAATAAAATGGAGGGCATTTGATAAAAGGAGATGATTTGTGATGTATGTGATTTATGTAATTTAATTAAGGGTGAAATTGTTTTTGCTTGTTTGTTTACTATATAAAAAGACATTGTTATAAAAAAGGTCTTCAGAGTGACAGACAAACTTAGAATTGTTAACTCAGTAATTGGTACAGGAAGCAAAGATTTCATTAACAGTATTAATTAGGCATTTGATTATAGAAAAAATGAAGAAATAATCATGCAAAAGAGGGTGATTAAGAAAACAAAAGGGAGTTGAAGTTTCTAGTCATAGTTTAAAACAAAGAGAAACAAAGTATGTACTCATTAGCACAGTGTGAAATATCTGTAAGACCGTTTTATGTTTCATGGAATTTTCCTTATTGTGGAAAATTCAAAATGCAACCCAAGCTTGCTGAAGATTCTTCCAGGTTTTGAGAACCATTTGGGTCTGATCCACTGATACCATGGTGGATATGACTGAGGACAAGGGAACGTACAGAAGAGTTAATTTCTTTCCCTTCTGGCTATCAAGATGATGTTAAGAGGACACAAAAACAGACTTTGACCAAATAAGCAGGAGAATACAAAAGCCAAACTCAGTCATGACACAATCTACATCTTTGCCTTAGAGAGGTGAATTAGGGAAGGGTAGAAAAAAGGATCCGAAAATACAATGCCTTTTAGAAGACAGCATTGGTATGTCTGAGATGAGGTTATCCAAAATGTGGAGATCCATATGGGAAAGTCTAAAATAATCACCACAGCTTCAGAGTGCTTTAGTACTCATTAGAAAAGAGGAGTGCTGGATGCATAAAAAAATTGAGCTGTGAAGCTGAGCACTTAAGGCCTTTGAAAAATGTCTACGATGCTCTTTTCCAAACCACTCACTTTCCTTCACTGCATTTTCTCTGTCCCTTTTGACAACTGAAGTTTATCATTTAAACTGGAGAAATGATATCTTCAGTGATCAAGCAGGGAGGTTCTAATCAATTCAGATTTTAATGACTAATCCAATCACTTCTTTGCAATAGCTGCTTTATACTTTAAGTTAAAGGGGAGTTTTTATTCCTAGCAGCAAAAAGAGTTCCTGCAGTAAAATACTGGTTAGGCACATTCCACACAGTGACATCCCCCTGAACTTCATAGTTCATAGCAGAAATGAACTTCATAGTTACTCATGTAAGTATATGTATAATTTTTTCCCTCTTAGAGAGTGTTTATTATTGCATATATAGTTCACACATAAGCGGAATATCTAATTGTAAAAGATAAAGGATGAGGAATGCTAACAGCAGAGGGGAGGACTATTCTAATAGGCACTCTAAAATCTTTCTAATAGGCACTCTAATAAGACTACCAGCTCACCTCACACAGGCTACCAAACTGGCATAAAACTATAATTAATTTGGACATTTCTGGCTTCCTTTCAGGTAGAAGCTGGTAACCTAGTTTTGAAATGTTCCAAACTCATCATCAGTCCCCAATCAATTTTCTGTCCCTCAAACTATGGGTCTAATATATATCAATTTAATATAGTATTCTGTGAATCCAAATACATTTGATCATTTAAAGGCTATTAGTTATACTATAGCAACTACACAGAATGAAGATAATACAGTTTTTACTCCGATAATGTTTAACGATGCCAGTTCATGCTGATCCTTAATGCGCAAAACTAGAGCCAGCTCAGACCTTGACCAGATTTCTGTGCATTTCCCATTACATAGATCTACAGCCTCTGCGTCACTTAACTGACTGCCATTTCTTCTCTTTCCACATGACCCGCAGATCTCTCTTTAGTTTTCCAGAACATTCTTTCATCAGTAACCCTCTATAAAATCCTACTTCATTTTTTTTATATCTCTCGCCTTGCCTGTGAAAATCTCCTCAAACCTGATCTCCCATCTGTCACATGATTACCCCAGTCTGTTCAGGATATGAACGCAAAAAATATCTTCCTTGCTGACTGAGCTACCACCGTTATCAATCAATTCATTTCCATTTATCTATGCATTATTTCCACCATCGAACCAATACATTTGAGGTGATAATGCACAATTCCGTTCCTGGCTAGAGGCAGCTCTGCTTCTTCTGACTTGTGTCTAATCCTATCTAGCACAGCCAGGCTCCCTGCTTACCTTATCCCTTTCTTCCCATATCGGCTTTCATAGATTGTGAGGCTGGAAGAGACCTCAGAAGATCATCAGGTCCAGCCCCCTGCCCCAGGCAGGAAAGACACCAGGGGTCAGGTGACCTCAGCAAGGAGTTCAGTCTCCTCTTGAAGATTTCCAGGGTAGGTGATTGCACGACCTCTGGAGTTTATTCCACAGTCTGGACACCCTGGCTGTGAAGAAGTTTTTCCTAGTGCTGAGCCTGAAATGGTCTTCCAGGAATTTATATTTCTTGATGTTGAATTTCATTTGATTCCAATTTCAAATGTGACCATACTTCCCCATAACTTGGTGTCATCTGCGAACATGGCCAGAGAGCTCTTCACCGCCACATCCAAATCACTGATAGAGAACTTGAAAAGCACTGGACCAAGCACTGACTGCTGAGGGACACCACTGGCCACTTCTGGCCAAGCTGCACAGATTCATTCATTAGAACTCTCTGGGTCCTACCCCGCAACCACCTCCCTACCCATCTAACCACCTCACCTAACCCACCTAACTCTGTGCCTTCTGACCTATAGACAGTTCAATGATCAATATTCAAAGCTAGCCTCAAATATGGATCTTCCACAAAAACTGTCTGTCTTACCCTTAGTTGAAATGAAACAGTGAAAAGTATTTTGAAAAGATGGCACTCTGCATTTAGTTAAATTCTGGTCCATACCCAATGCCTTCCCAAATGACTGGGGTGAAATCCTGGTTCCAGTGGGCACATTTACATGAGATATTTACTGCACAATTGATGAACTAATTTGCTCTGCAGAAGGATAATATTTGTAAATACAAGTATTATCCTGCTGTGGAGAAACTCTGCTAAGAAACTTTGCATCAGCACAAGTGTATTTGCTGCCTGGCTGGCTGGGGTATAAGAGGGTTTCAGTGTGGGGGCTGCCTGCCAGGTAGCCCCACACCAAAGCATCCTCATGCTGCATCTAGCCCCTCCTCAGCATGCTGAACCAGGCGGGAGTAGCCACAGGCTGGAAGGCTGACCCCTGAGGCTGCCTGTCATCTGGGGTTGCTTCACCCAGGCCCCATGTCCAGTGCTTGAATAAACTGTGGAGCTTATTGCTCCAGAGTTAATTGATTCCAGGTGCTTATTCAAATGACACACCTGGGAGCAATTTACTCTGGAGCAATAAGCTTCACAGTTTATTCAAGCAGCATAACTGTAAATGTAGATGCACCCAGTGAAGTCACCAGTAATTTGTCTTCCCCCATGTTCTATAATCTGTTTGACTATAATAATTTATATTATAATTAATATTAGATTGTAAAGTCTTTGGACCAGCATGTCATCTTTATGGACTACATAGCATCAGACTTCATTCATTGTTGTAATTTTTTCTTTGTTTCTTACATAAAGATTCTAATTTTCCTACTGAAAACCAGGCACACATAAGAGTTATGTCTTAGTCTGTTGTACACTATAAGACTGTAAAACAAAACGCAAAAAAAAAAGATGCATTATTAATAACCTTGAGACCATTCAATCTTCAGTATAATGGCATAATATTAACCAACTTAGATCACGGGTAGATAAAGAATTAAACTGTTTTAAGGAAGATGGGATCTATCATGGTTCAGCAGAATCCATTGTAATTGTTTTGCCTTATGCTCCTATCTAGCAATAAGTGGAAGTGAATGAAAGAGGGGTTAAGTTACTGTAATTTCACTTCACTTCTTGTGGGATAAAAGACTGATAAAACAGTTATAATGGATTACCCAACATGCATTTGTCATCAGCAAGTACTTCCTCTCCCCCTTCCCATTGTAAAATGGTACAATTATTCATCCTTATGAAGAGGGACAAAGAAATTATCATTTTGGCCTTATGTATATATCAGCTGAGCATGAATCAAATACAGTATTGTTACATTTGTTATATTTGTGACTGTACCCCCATAAAGAAAACATTATGAAATGAATTATTGTTCTTACCAGAATGCTATTATCTCATTGAAGCTTGACCAAGCAGAAAGTAGGCCACATCCTATTTTGTTTACTCACATTCAAACTGTTTCACCCCTCATTGACCAATCCACTAACCAGCCTGAATCTGGCTAACTACTTTTGGTGAGCATAAAGAAAGCAAAGTTTGGGCTCTTTCTTAACAATTCTAGATATAATCAAGTATATTATAACTAAAGCATTGCTTTAGGTCTGATGTAAGTTCATGTACATTTTCAGATATAAATTATTTCTTAACCTGGTGATATGGTATTTATTTTTAAATATTTTGTTCTTCGTGGATGCTTATCGATATTTCATGAGATGATAGCATTGTTTGTCTAAATTTAGGCTTTTGCCAAGTTCTTCCTGTTAGAATTCCTTGGAAAGTAACTTTAAACTGTTTTATTTTTCTGAACAAACTGAATAATTCAAACAACTTTTGCTAAAAACTAAGTGAAGGAATGAATAAATGGTGTAGAGCTCAGTAACACAATCTTTTTGGTCTTCAAAATCTTCAAAGGCTTTGACATACAAAAATTTGGAGAAAAAAATAGCTCTTTTTTTCTTTTGAAGTGGCCTTTTTTTGAGAAGCAAAGGAGTCCTAGGTTCGACTAAAAATGGATGCAATAAGTCAATTCTATCTGAAACAGTGGCAATATATTGAAATATCAAGGGTGAAGAATTTAAAACATTACCAAACCATTCCCGTAAATATGAACTTCAAAAATATAAGAAGTGAAGATAAATATTTTCTATCAAAAATGAAAATTATATCACTCTTTCTACTCCTGAAAACTAGGGAGAGCTGTTTTTTTTATATGCTGGTCAGCATGGCAGATAGAACAAGCTAACAGAAAAATCCTTAAGGAAACATTTAAATACTGAAACGAAGCACCCATTTCTGATCATTATAATTATTATTGTTTTAAGTATATTATCTAGCATAGTTTAAATAATAAATTAGAATATAAAATTGAATACTTTATATCATTAAACTTTAAACACTTAAGTAGCCAATTTAAGACAGAAAAATAACAATTACTTTAGAGTAACTGTAGTTCTTCAAGATGTGTTCTCCACATGAATTCCATTCATGGTGTGTATATGTGCTATGCATGCAAGATATGATTTTTTGGGTCTGCTGGAGCTGCATCTATACTACGTGTGTTCTTCAGCCCCCTATACCAAATGGCATATAAATTGAGTACACTACTCTTTCAATAATTTAGAACACCAGAATAGCAGGCAAAGAGGGCATATAATGGAATGAGTAACGTTGTGATGAGGAACAATCTCAAAGAACAGTTGCTGGAGCTAAGTGACCATTCTTTCCTCTCTATGTGACTGTTTACTTGGATGACATTGCAGACCATCATATTTGAAAACCCATGGCAATCAGGAAACATCCCATATGATTGGAAAAGGGCAAACACAGTGCCAATATTTAAGAAAGGGGAAAAGGAGGATACAGGGATCTACAGACCAGGCGCTCTCACCTCAGTACCTGGAAAAATGCTCTTTGCTTTCCTATCAATTGGCTTCACATGGCGCTTTATTCAGCGCACAGGTTTTTTAGATTGCCTTTCCAAGGCACCTGATGATTCCCAGGCACTGAATATGGAGCCTAGCTGTGAATTCTGGATTCTATGCTGGTGATAGGGAAAAGGGGAGGACGTACCAAAAAGTTACATGCTTCTAGTCTTTTATTGGGTCTAGCTCAGTTTCAGTACCTTGAACTTGAAACAACAGCAAAGCTTTAGACATGGATTGCCCAGGATGGAATTTTTTGGAATTGAGAAATATTACCTTCAGTGGTTGACCTCCCCAGGCTCAAAAAAGGATTGCATCTCTTGCTGTAACAATATTGCACATGAAAGGTTCTTCAAGGTAGATGACGAGATTGTATGAAAAGTATAAAGGCACACTCTCCAATTTGGATTTTTTTCATTCCAAATCAGTGTTAAATTTTTAAATTTTTCAGGAAATGAATTTTTTGTTAAAACAAATTTTTCAATGGATCCAAAATCTTGTTTCAATAAAATTCAAGCATTCCATTTAATCTTCAACTATTTCATGTCATTTTTACAAGATGGAATAAAATACATTTCAAAGTAGAATCAGAGGAAAAGCAAGTAAAATCTTTTTCAAAGTGAAATTTCATCAGCATCAACATATTTCTGCAGAAAGTTTCAAGTTCAGTGAAGCTGCAGTTGGACAGACAGAATGTTCCATTGGATTTTTTTATCAGTTCTGATGTAGATTAAAAGAAAAAAAAAGAAAAGAAAAGTTTCTTCCTCTAGTCAGTGTTTCCAATAAGCAAAAGAATGTGTACACACACCTAAAGTGGAATCCACATGAACAAGTACTTGAAAAGGAATGATAACTTTAGGCACCATTTCAAGAACAGGAAACCAAATTCTTATTAATAAAAACTTTCATCTCCTCAGAGTCAGGCCCTTAAATAACTATATATTTACTGCTCCCTTACCTGTGTGCAGACAAATTACTGAGGTGCAGGGTATACTTTTCTTCAGCAGACAATCCATCCATCATCAGATAGAAAACAAGAAAATTACTCTGGTCGACAGGTTGTGTAATGATACGGGACTTCTCCAGCATATATGTATAAATTCTAGCTGATTAAAAAACAAACAGAACAAGTGAATCACTACAAATACTGTTTTAATTAGGTATGCAGTATCATTAGCTATCACAAAATTGAAATACAGACCATTTACTTCTTCTAAAACAAACTGATAATGAAAGTTAAAAATAAATATAAATCTGATAAAAGAACACTATAAACACTTCTACTAAAATCAGAGTGGTTATATATTCTATTTACTTGAATAGAAGACAACCATGATTACATATAAGATAACGCCCCAAGAATTAGATTCCATATGGAAAATGTATCAATTTGTAATAGTTCTTCAAGTATAGAATCTAATTATTGGAGGTTTGCCTTGAATTTGTCCCACTTTCACTGCTACAGTAGGGGAAATAAACCTGAGGGGACAGGTAGGGCCTTTGCCCTCTGCTTTCCCTTAACTTCTTTGCTTTATAGCCCCTTCCTCCTTTCCTTATTGCCTAATATCCCTGAGCACACAGAAGTTAGGAGCAAATTTGAACACAGTCTTGAACTAAACATGGTTGTCACAATTTGCATATACTACCGATGCACTTAGTTTATCCAGAATTGATTCATGTTACCTTTTCTTGAAACTGCTCCCTGTTTTAGCACAGATACTCCATAAACACTTTTGAGCAGCCCTTTGGCACTTACTTATATGTAGTATAAACTATGCTTGATATTAACTCAAAGCCAAAGGCTTGTGATCTACCACATGGTTCGTGGGGCTGGGCCCCACCAGCGTCAACAACATTTCATGTCATGGTGACCTCACAGCTCAGCTCAGCTCAGCACTACTCAGTATGTGTGTGCCCCTGCTGCTCAACATGGCTCAGATATTATCCACAAAGGATCTGTGTGCTAATTAGTCCCCACTCGGGACTGGAACTGGGTGTTTTTGTCACAAGTCCTAGGATGCTCTGAAAATTTACATGTAGATGAGGCACACAGCAACCTGGTCTGGCTCCACATCATGAAGGGTAGGGCTGCACTACGTGACGGGCTGAGAGGGGCTGACATAGGGATTCTTGGTGAACTGTATGCAATGTTGTAGAATACCATGACGTGAAAAAGAGTCAGCAATGAGGAGGACAACACTTAATGATAGCTACACCATCCACTACACGACTGTCATCATATAACTGGTCACTTTTTCAGTCTTGCCAAATACAACAGCTGGTTCCCCTAGCAGATAAATCCATTATGATCTTAACAACAGAGAGGTTTGCCATGGACTTAGAATTCTCTTCGAAACGTAAGCACCTATAATCTTTCAAAACCAGAGCAGTGGCCACTATAAAGGTGCAGCTGGAGGAGGAATCCTTTTAGACTATGACATAATGGTTATAATGCTTACATATTACGTCAGAAAAAACTTGTTTATTTTTCCTCCTATGCAAGTGGAAATTCGAATTCAGACTTCCCACTGACTAAGAAAATACCCTTAGCACAAGTTATAGGTTATTTTGAGTGGAGCCATTTTCACTGTTTCTGAAGCTGTGACAATATGTAGGAATGAATTCAAGATTCACTAGGCCTTACAGCAAGTGAAAGGCTTAAAATGCTAACTTTTACCAAAAGAAAGGCAATTTGGGCATAGGGGGTGTGTCTACATGTACTATTAATGCACAGTAAGCTTCCTGCATGGTAAAATAAAGAGCAGTAAGCCTACTCTGGAAGTGTGTTTGCATGTGCACCTGTTGGAAGCAGTTCACTGAGTTTCATAATAGCTAGGGTCAGGAGGGACCTGAACAGATCATCTAGCCTGACCCCCTGCCACAGGCAGGAATGAATGCTAGGTTCACAAGACCCCAGACAGGTGATCAAGACCAACCTCCTCTTGAATTTGCCCAAGGTAGGGACAAGGACCACCTCCCTGGGAAGTTGGCTCCAGATTTTGGCCACCCTAACTGTAAAATATTGCCTTCTGATCTCTAACCTAAACCTGTTCTCCATCAGCTTATTACCATTG
>JAGPOW010003316.1:95994335-96025973 GCA_030014935.1 Caiman crocodilus
AGATTTTGGCCACCCTAACTGTAAAATATTGCCTTCTGATCTCTAACCTAAACCTGTTCTCCATCAGCTTATTACCATTGTTCCTTGTCACCCCAGGTGATGCTGGGGAGAAAAGAGCTCCACCTATTTGCTGATGATCTCCCCTGATGAGTTTGTAGGCAGCCACCAGGTCCCCCCTCAGCCTCCTCTTGCTGAGGCTGAACAGGTTCAGGTTCCTCAGTCTCTCTTTATAGGGCCTGTCCAAGTGCACTCTCACCAAGTGGGTGGCTCTCCACTGAACCTTCTCCAGGCTGGCCACATCCCTTTTATAGTGTGGTGCCCAGAACTGGACACAGTACGCCAACTGTGGCCTTACCTAAGTTGCACAGAGGGGGAATATCGCTTCTCTGGACCAACTTGAGATGCACCTTTGGATGCATGACAAGGTATGGCTGGCCTTGCTGGCTGCGGTCTGGCATTGGCGGCTCATGTTCATCTTCCGAGTCAATAATGATTCTGAGATCCCTTTCCACCTCTGTGCTTTCAAGAGGGGAACTCCCCACCCTGTATGTATGCTGTGGATTCCTTCTCCCAAGGTGCAGCACCCTGCATTTGTCTGAGTTAATCCCCATCCTAGTCTCATCTGACCAATTTTGTAGTTTGTCTAAATCTGTTTGCAACCTCTATTTCCCTTCAAGGGTGTCCACCTTGCCCCACATCTTAGTGTCATCATCAAACTTGGACAGCGTGCTTTCCACACCCCCGTCCAAGTCGTTGATGAAGATGTTAAATGGTGCAGGCCCGAGGACTACTCCTGTCTTGCTGTGACCCCCTACAGTTTCCAGGGGGTGCTCCAGGCTCCCTCAAGTGCCAGGCCCAGGTTGGCAGGGGGCACCAGGGTAAAGCCTGGCCTCTGGAGAGCAGGGGGAGATGTCCCACCTTTGGGGCAGCTGCCTCCCAGCTCTTCCCTCAAGCAGCTGCTTCCCAACCCCATGACTTGATGACCAGTCAGGGCACAGGATTGGGAAACTGACCCCTCCCTTGAGCAACTGCTTCGCAGCCTGCACCCCAATCAGCCAACTGGACCACAGGGCTGAGAAGCTGTCCCCACCCCAAGCAACTGGTTCCCAGCCCACGTCCTGAATGGGGCACTAGGAAGGGAAACTGTCCTCTTCCTTGGGCAGGTGCTTCCCATGCCACACCCTGGTCGGTCAATTAGAGAGAAGGGCAGGGAAGCAGATGCCCATGGGTGAGGACAGTTTGCCCACCTCCTGCTGCCTGGGCTGATAAGTAGTAAATTGCTCTGAGTCAGCTGGCTACATCAGTGATACTGCGCAGTAGGTACTGCATAGTTAATCTGCTACCTGTATCTACAGTAAACTAATTTACTGGGCAGCAAATGATGCACATATGTACTATATTTCATGGTATGTAGGTCAACACAGTGTATAGGTCAACCACCAGCTTTCTGATTTGAAAAGTAAGGATTTTCATAGACATGGTATATAAGTCAGGGCGAGGCCCAGCACTTGGCTGGTGCAGCCCGATCACCCAGTGCCGCTTATAGGGGATGAGGCCATGGAAGCTGAGTGTTGAGCCTGGCCCCATCCCTGTCCCCTGTGAGCAGTGCATACCCTGCCAAGTGCTGAGCTGACCCTGTCCACATCCCCTGTGAGCAGCACCAAGCCTAGCACTGCTTGCAGAGGACAGGGATAGTGATGGGGATGGGCTCAGTGCTTGGCTGGCATGGCTCCATCCCCTGTGAGTGGTGTTGCCTAGGCTGCACTATTTCCATTCACAAGAATGGGGCCATACCAGTTGAGCACCAAGCCTGGCCCTATCCTCATCTCTTGCAAGTGGCACCAGGCTCGCAAGGGGTGAAGGTATGCCACTCAAGTGCTGAGCCTGGCCCTGTCTGCTGAGAACAGTGATGCTGAATGTTGAGCCCAGAGCCACTTGCAGGGATGGGGCTGGGCTTGGCACTTAGGTGATGTGGCCCCATCCCCTGCAAGCCCACCACCACTCGCAGGGCATGGGGATGGGGATTGGGATAGGCTTGGCTGGGCTCAGCGCTCAGCTGGTGCTGCCTCATCCCCAGCATGTAGTGCTGGTTCAGTCCAGGCACTGCCACTTAGGAGATGGGACTATTTGGTGTCCTCATTTCATGGAGATAAAACTGCTGGGCTCTGTGGGCCACCACTGGGTGGGCGGCCAGCGTGTTCAGACATCCACTGGATCTCTGCCAAACAGTAGGTCCAGCTGTGATCTTTCTAAAATCTGGGCACTGCCACTGGGTTTAGGTGACCAGTGCCTTAAAAACACCAACTGAGTATCTAGGGACAACAAAAGAGAAAACAGGACATGCACATGCAAGGCCATAGGGCCAAAACAAGTGCTCCCCAGAGGGACACCTAGCAGAGCACTCCAGACAGCGCCCACCAGCTCACAAACTGAGGTAGCTTGCCGGTGGCTACTGCCCAGTGGTGCTCCACCTGGAGATGTGCACAAAGGACACAGAGGAAAAATGCCCCGAGGTCACAGGGAGCCTTCCTGGCCAGAGCCTCCCACCTGTATAGCCAGATGACAATCTTAGCCAGAACCAGGAGGAGGTAGACCAGGAGGTCCTGGGCCTTGGTGGAGCAATGGATGGGGTGTGCATAAACCAAAAGGTGTGGAAGGAAGTGCAGCCAGAACTTGAGCAGCAAGCTCTGGAGGAGAACGTGCAGGGGCTGCAGCCTGGCACACTCAATGATCATGTGCACCAGGGTCTCCCTCTTGCAACAAAACCAGCAATCTTTGGAGACCATCTCGATTCGTGCCAGATACGCACTTGTTGCAATGGTCCCATGAAGGAGCCACCAGCCTAGGTCCCAGGTGGCTCTCGGGATGAGCTCCAAGTACAGTCTCTGCTACCAGGGCCCATTGGCGTTGCCCTCGCCTAAACAGTCCCAGCATGGATGAGACTGTGCCAGCTGCATGCCAAGTCCAGCCCTGTGCCTAATTTTTTGATGTGGCATGGTGTATGAGTCGAGTTTGATTTTTAAGACTCCAAAATTGAGCTTCAAAACTCAACTTCTACATTGTGAAATATGGTAGATGGTTATGCTTTAGTGTGCACTAGATTAGTCTACTGCACAGTAAAGAGTCTCATGGAGAAACAGCAAGGCAGAAGTAGAACTCTAGATGTTTAAAGAACTTAAGGGTAAAAACTGAAGCACTTTGGCATCTCTAGACTAAAGGAAAAGTTGAGAAGTTTTCAAGTTTACTTTTTTGAACATAAGTCCCTAAATATAACCAAAGTAACCCTTTTTTGAGTTTTTTTAAAACATTCTGTTACAAAAACCTCATTATTAAGACTTTGTTTTCTAAGTAGAGATATCAGGACAGATAGTGTAGGGCTGTATGGTTATTTTGTGGCACGGGACTATTAATTTAGCCCTCAAGCCATTTTAATCATCCCAAGAGAACTTCATTCAATGAGTCTCAACTCATTGAAAAAAAGGTGATTTTCTAATGTCCAAGAACCAATAAAAACCTCACATTGTTCATCTACTTTGCTGTCACTGTAGTAAAAGAAAGCAGACCCTTGTGGAAGAAAGGTGCTGTGCTTTTATGTTGCTCCTGTGACTGCTGCTTCGAAATTCATCCATCTACATGTGCTTATTAATTCCCATTAGTATTTTATTGCACAGTAAGACTTCCCTGGGGAGCACATCTATGTGGGCTCCCTGATGGGATCAGATTTACTGCCACCCTGCTCTGCTTCCCCTGCAACAGCCAGAGGCAGCTCCACCCCCCAGCAGCAGCTGATCCCTATGAACATGGGGTCAGAGGAGCTCTTCTGGCTGCAGCAACAGCTTTCTCCTGGCCCCATGCACATCAGGAGGGGGATTTGATGTGCATGAGGCTGGGAGACATCTACCTCTGCAGCAGGCAGAGCTCTCCAGGCCCTGGGTCCCTTAGGACACACAGCTGCCAGTAAGCCCCTTGCTGAGTGGGGCTCCTCTGCACAGCAAGGGGTTTACTGGGAGCTGTCCTGGGTATGGGGCTGCTGCTGGCAAGCCATCTGCCAGGTGGAAGGGGCATAGGGCTCACTGGCAGCTACCCAGTGTGGGATGGAGCTGGCCACTTTGGAGGACAGTAGGGGCTGGCAACCTAGCCCTCACAAACAACCAGCTCCAGGCAACGCTGAGCTGCTTTGGGGGTGAATGGAGACTGGGTTCCCAGACCCTGTCTGTCCCCGAGAAGAGTCAGCTCTACACTGAGAGTTGGGAGCTGAGATAGGGGTTCCCCTTTCCCTGCACTGATCGGCTCCCAGTTCCTTGGGAAAGCTGGGAAATGAGCAATGCCAAGACTAGGGACAAAGAGCTTCCTATCCTCTGTGGCCCCTTTCCGTCTAGGCTGATCAGGAGCATATTTGATTCCAGTCAGTATCTGCATAGGTTCTACTGCACAGTAACTATTTCTCAGTTAATCTAGTACCTGTATTTAGAGGTACTAGCTAATTGCACATTAGCCTAATTTACTGAACATTAAATGCCCTGCATGTGTAGACAGTGACGCTTTACTACACAGTAGATTAGTAAATTGTCTTGTGTAGACGTGCCCAATGTAACTTTCAGAAATCATACATTAATAGAGCAGGGGGTTGGGAGGGTGGGGGGCGGGGAAGAAGGTAGATGGTTTACCGAGCTGCACCAGAATCAGAGTTCTTTTATTATGTTTGTCCCATTACATCACGTTAGTCCTTCATTGTGCTCTTTATTTCTCAACAAATCTAATCCTCCTGATAATTCGCACAGAGGAACTATTTCTTTATTAAGCCTTGTTTGTATCCAATGAAGTTCCCAAAACATAAGAAAATGGAATAGTCGTTATTTTTAAACATTGTCTAAATACCCTAAAAATGAACAAGTGTGCTGGGGTAATCTTGATTAACAGATTTAACCTTAATGATGCACAACATATGTACATGCCAATGTTATCAGTTAGCTCATCTCCAAAAATGGGAAGAATCATTAAAAGCTATCGAGACCCTGATCAGCATGAATAAAAAATATCAAGATCTTAATGGAGCTGAATGGAATTCAGAAACAAAACGAATAGTGCTATGCTATTGTTCTAAACAGTGGACTGATATGCTCTATAAATCTATGGAAAATAATACTGATACAGGTAAGGAGAGATAATAGAGTCCTAAAACAATTATTTGCTATGTTTGTGTAAAAGATATAGGGTCTAAAGATGTGAGAAAATTTCTACTTTCATAGATACTTGACCTAGTGAGCAGCTACAACTTTTGCAAGCAGATTTTGTATTGAAAGTGTGGATAGCAACTACTTTTTCAACAACACCATCTTTGAAACTACATTTCCCTCTCTCTCAAAGACCTTGCTGTTTTCCATGGAACAGTTGAAAAAGTAAAAATTATGTTTGATAGTGTAGTGCTTTAGCACTGTATAAAAAACATCAGAGGGCTGTGTTCGTTCTAGTTTCTTTGTATAACAAAAAACGAGGAACATGGAGAATTGAAAGGGTTTTTTTTTTCCATGTTAACAACAAAGTTTTTGACATTGCTTCCTGTGCTGTGCATTCAGGAGTAACTGAATTCTGCTTCATGTGATGGATCAAGTTGTATCCTTCCATTTTATTACTATAGAGCCTATTCTCAGACAGTAGCGCTTTGTTTCTAAAAGAGAGGACTGGGAACAGAGTGGTATGAAACTCAGAGGAGAATGAGTCTGTTAAGACTTGATTTCCTCTGGGTTTAACTTATGACATTTTTTCAGATTCTGAAGGAGCTGAATGACATTCTTTTACTGCCTTACAACTAACATGTCAGCTGTCAAAAGACCCAGGAACTTATTTCCTTTTCCCACAAAATACTTTAATACCCATGGTGCTTCTAAATTTACATCATTATCTGGTGCCTCCACATGACCTAGATCTCTCATACAATATAAGTGCATGAAGCCTCATCCACAAGGTTTTGGGATTTTGTTTTTTTGATGGGCATTGAAAGTCAGACTGCTAGTTTCATGAGGCTACCAAGGAACTTTGGGATCTCATGATGAACAGGTTAAGTGTTCTCCTGGATTCTTGCTGATGCTCAGTTCTTGCACAGCATCTGTCAGTAGCATCTTTTTTACTGTCTCCAGCTGACTAAGAAACTGACTGACATCCTGATAGACAAGGACTTGGCTCTGGTTATACATACCCTCTTTACCTCCTGACTGCACTAGAACAGTAAAATCTATGTGGGCATGAGGCCCTTAAGTCCTTTAGGAAACTCCAGCTACCACAGAATGCAGCAGCATGTCTCTTCAGCGATACAACTGTTAAAAATACATAAAACCTATCCTCTGGGGTTTTTTTATTGGCTTTCTACTGAATTAAGTTCAAGATCCTAGTCTTGACCTTTAGAGCTCTCTGGATGCATCTACACATGTAAGTAAGGTACAGTAATAAACTCCAGGGCAGTTTGCTCTGGAGTCAGCTGCTCCTTGGTATAACGTCTACATGTGTGCCCAGGACCATAGCACATCAAGCTGGGGCAAAGCAGCCGTGGGCAGCAAGCTCCCGTGGTCAGCCCTGGGTGCTGGCATTGGTCCAGTGGAGGGGCTAGCTTGGGCACAAGGGTGCCTACGTGTGGGACTGGGCAGCAGGCAGCCCCTGCACTTTAGCATCCTTGTGCCACAACCAGCCTCTATCACCAGCTACACATGCGCTTTGGTAGAGGAAGTAACTACACCAGCAGAATTAATTAATTTATTGTACCCTAATACCAGCTCATGTGTGGACAGTGATAGTTTACTGTGGAGCTTATTAGTCAACTCCATAGTAAGATGCATATTTAAATACACCCTCTATTGCCCAAAGCTCCCAGATGAAAACTGTCTTCAACCATTCTGCTCCTAGGTATAACAGGATTTTTCTACTAAAAGATACACTTTGCCTGTACAAGGCATCAGAGCTTTTTTAGGGATGGACCAGTCAGAGATTGTAGAGACATCTCACATGGCAAGAAAGGATTGCTGCAAAATTTACTGACTTATTTCAAATACAAGACATTGTTTTATGACCTTATTTTCTCCAACATAAATGCAGGGACACTTAAATGTGTACTATCTACGCTGACTTGCTTTGGCTCAATCCCATATATTGCTTTCATTAGTTTTTTAAACCATTATTTATTTTTTTTGCTGAAGGTGGTCTCATGCCATTTGCAGGTATGTTTACAAACCAGGTATATTTGGTCCTGTTTGAATAACTGCTATCTATAAAGTCACATCTCAACAGAATTTGGTGCCTTTGATATTTGCACTGTTCATTCATGTTTAAAATATACAAGACCAAGTAAATATTGCTGCCAATGATCTTCCACATAGACAAACAAACTCAGTGGGGTTTAAACTGTAAAGTTAAAAAATAACAATTCTGATTCTTGTCTCAATTACAGTGGTGTCAACCAGGCAAAATTTCACTTGAAGAAAGTGATGAAGGTGGCTTAATGAAGTGGGACTTCATTAATAATGGAATTGCAGTCGGCTACATATTTTAATTTGTGCATGCATACAACAAGAGAACAATTTCTACTGCTACCTTTTGTCTTATCTCCTTGACATATAAATGATAGCGTGTTAGGCTGCATATACACATCCAAATGATCTGGGAGAGTTGCCCCAGGTTTGTTCTCCTGATAGAAAAAACTTACCCAGAAATGCTGGAACAGATGTTTGAATGCTGACTCATTGAAAAACAGGGAAATTACAGTGCTGGCACTGCACAGCCAGGAGGCTCCTGTGCATATATCTCAGCCAGCCCTGCAGGTTCCCGCAGTCTGTCCAAAGACAGATGGCACCAATGCACAGAGCATCCCTGATTGACTGACCCAGACTGGTCAGAGTGAGTCTGTGTCTCCCTGCAACACCATGTGGGATTGTGAAAGGGGCGAGTTCTTCTGGAACAGCAGATTGTAGCAAGTGATTTGCTATGTCCTTAGAGGAGGGCATTGGGGAGCAAAGCACCCTAGGATACTAGAGAATTGTGCTGGAGGACTGTGGTGTGGCTTAGAAGACTCCATGTGTACAGACATTTGCTCCTCTAGAAGAAACTGTCCTGGGAGTGATTTAACCCTGGTTGTTCCTGGGTTATTTTTCTTCTGGAGTGGCCCTTTTTGGACTGGGAGAAAAATCCTAACATCTGTACATTTGAGGCTTCTCTTTGGGAGAGCTGAGACTCTCCTAAGAGAAAATGAATGTCTGTATGTCGCCTTAGACTACTTCATATTCAATGAAGAGTCATTGAAGCAAATTTAGAAACAATGTGCAATGTAAGTGTTTACATGTATGCATTCAGCCTACAATACTCCAATTATACAACAGAACACCACTGAAATCAGTAGAATTACAAAGATGTGAAGCCTACATAAAAGGGTGGTGAGGAAGAACCTAGGACACTAGTTGATTCTTGGTTTTCATGAATATGGAAAAGTATATGATGTTAAATTAAAGCAAGTAAGAATGTTTTAAAAAAATTCTTTGAAAAAAATAAATTCCAGGCATCTCAAACCAGGGACCCAAAATTAGTGGAATTATTTGATCACAATCTCTCTTTGTCTCAGTTCCCTATCTGTAAGAGAAAAACAACACTACCACCTTACAGAGATAGTATGAAAATAAAATCATTAGTATCTGTGAAGCAGCACAAAAAGCACACTGGGAAATTAGCAATTCTTCATTCAGAGCAGGGTGTGTAATAAATAAGGCATTGAGCCACCTACTGAACAATGAAAATAAAATGAAATATTGAATGGATGCTCATAATGAGCATGGTGAATTCTGTGCACTGAGTGAAACATGGGCCCTGCTTAAAAGAACAATATACTGTCATGTAAATAATAATAGTATCATAATACATATGTAAAATATGACTACATTAAAACTATACATACCGTTTTATATCATTTTGTAATTTTTGGCTGCTGAACTTGCATTTTTAATATTTTTAATCTGTGTGTATATGTGCAAGAAGAAGTTCTAGTGTAGTACTACTGACTTCCATTAAGTTATATAAAACAAAAAAATCTTATAAAACCAAGTCAAAATGAGGTTCCAGGTTGATATTTAAATCGTCTTCCTTCCTTATCCTTCAAGAATTTATAAATAAAAATATCTTCCTCACACTTCATATTTTTAATGTAATTCATAGGGATCACATTTTTATTTAAAAAGCTATTGATTGCAGAAGCCATAGTTTTCATAATGGTGGCCAAAGGAGAAACTTTCTAATTTTACTAGAGTGCACTGAAATTCCACAGAGAAAATTAACTGACACCTAATTCTGTGATATTTTTCCAGAGAACACACTTAGATTTCTCTGAAACCATGGGCCAATTTAGAATGTTAACAATGCATTAGAAATGTTTTAGAAATGCTAGGACAATTCAATCTAACATGCTCAAAGCAAATTTGTAGCTTTGCTACATAATTGTGCTACTCTAGCAGTACAGGGATGGAGTGTTGCCTTCAAGAGGCAGAGTTCTTCCCAAACTTCCTCCTTTCTTTGAGTATGTAGTAATTTACTGATGGTATATACTTACAACAGGGTTTTTTAAGCCTTATTCAGAGACACTGGGTATTGGATGGAGCCAACACTGCAGATTTTGCTGAGGTGTGCAATTACTCCTTCTGGGACGTAAACCTGGAGGTTCCTTTGGTCAGGATCATCATATTTGGGGTCAAGAGGGAATTTTACCCCATGATCAGATTGGTGTGACCAAGCGGGGGGGTGTTGTTTTCCTGTTAGCAGAGGGCATGGCCCTTTTCCTGGGATTTCTTAACTGGATATTAACAACCTTTACACCAGCAGGACTTTGGCCATCATGATCTACCTGTAGCAGGTTGTGTTGTTCCTTATGTCATGTTAGAGTTGAGTCTGTAGTTTTGCTAAGAGGTTATGCAGTTCCTATGGAGGTACCTTTCAGACCTACTTCTCTCCGATTCTGTGAACAACTAGAAAGCCCCTATGACAGTCTGTCTGGTCTGTGCAATGTGTTCCAGGTGAGATAGAAGTAAGTTCATACCCCACCCTCCATTTTGTAGCCATACACTACAAGTCAAAATCCAGTCTTTAATATTTGGTTTGCTATTTTTTCTTAAATCATTTTCGAGGTGGAAAATAAAGTGAGTGTTTTTAAGTAACTTACTGGGATAACTTTGCCTGAAAAGCATGAATGCACTTTCAAGCATCATCAGAAGCAGCTCTTTATGTATTTGACACATGACCTTTTAACTTATATCACAAACATTTAGCTTATTTCTGGTCTAAAAAGAAGCTTTTAACCTTTTAAAATGCTTTTAAAAGCATTTAGCTTTTTTTCTGTATAAAACAAAGGATTTAAGGCTCAGGCTCCTGAGGCCTGGTCTTTAAAAGATAGGTATAATAACTGTCACCATAAGTACCAATGTGACAATCTAGGTAAGGTATTTTTACCTTCAATTCTGTAGGTCTGTGGCACACAACTGACTACTTGGAGGCATACAGAAACATATAGGCTAGGTCTAGTGGTATAAATGTATTTAGTGCATCTATATATGCACCTTACTGCACAGTAGACTCATTTGCTGCTCAGTAAAGTACCACCATCTACACATGCATGGAAATTAGGCTGTAGACTAATTTACTGCACCATCGGATAGCCCTGTCAGACACAAGTCTTAGTTATCTAATGGTGGAATAAATTACTGCACTTACGTGCACATATAGATGGTGAAGTCCAGATTAGTTTACTTTAGCTCAGATTGTGCTGGAGCTTATTCAGTCACATTAATCACACATGTAGACACACCCACTATGTCCAACACTGGTTCCTTCAAAGATGCCATGTTGTTCTGTGGTTGCTGTTCCCACCTGGAAATATTTCAGTTCTGTTCAGGCAGCAAGGTCAGGTTCACTAATGCAGACAGTACAGCACAGTTTGAAGGTTCTGCTGCTAAGCACAGTAAATCTTTGGTGTAAACCCTAGCTTTAGGTTCTTATGTAATGTAGAGGATACTTCAGCTAATGTATTTAAGTTTTCCTTGTGTTTCTCTGCCACCTAGTGGTTAAATAGTATTCACAGCTGATTTTTCATTCCAGGCTTTTGATTGGCTAACTGTGTACTGTTATTTTTGTTACTGTATCTTTCCTGAACCTCCAGGACCCCTCACTTCTTTCATTCACCTATTGCTTTTGACCTTCTGGAGTGTCAGTATAAGGGCCATCACTCCCTGTGTGCTACCTTACACAATGTGGGTGCAGATTTGCTTAGTCTATAGACTGTAATGCAACAATCTTGCAATGCAAATGACACTTACCTCCAGCCAGTGTTTTTTTCTTCTCACAGAACTGCAACTCAAAGTATTTTATAAAACAGCTAGACAAATTATTCAGGGCAGTTTTAGCATGTCCAAAACATTCCAAGATACAGTTTACCTGTAATGAAATAAAACAGTGATAGCAGTGATTCCCAAAGGATGTGAGGCATCAAACCAGTGTGCCACAAGAATGAGGGAAATGTGCCATGCGATCCCTCTGTGTGAGGAGGTAAATGTTCTGCTCCCCTGTCTGGCACCCTGCCCTGGGTACTCTAGCATCATCTGCAACCGCTCTGCTAAGGACTGCTACCACTACTGTTTCCTTCCCCTGCCCTTCCCTGTCCTCAGGTATCGCCTGGGCTGAGAGTCCCTGGGAGATCCCAGTAGCACTCTTTGTTGTGAGCAGGTAGGTGGGCGTGCACAGAGACAGAGCTAGACTTTGCAGTCTGGTTTCCTCTATTCACTCCTCCCATGCTCCTGGGCTGGAAGGAGTGCCCATGGGAGTGATTGGCAGTGTGTGAGACTCCTCAAGGGAAGCCTCAACATCAGGGGCTGCTCTTAACCCCTGAGGTACAGACCAGGTGTTGGCAAGGGGCAGACAGTAGAGCACAGCACAGCAGGGTGAGGTCCTATCCTGACAACCCTTAAGTGGCACCAGCTAGATCAGTGATTCTCGATTTTTTTTTAACCTCAAGACTCCCCCTCCCTTCTATCTTTTCTGAATTAAGATCTATAACAGTGATTTTCAACTGAAGTGCTGTGAAATCCAGGAAAAATTACAGAGGGGGGCCTTGAAGCTAAAAAGGCTGAGAACCATTGGTATAGGCTCATCATTGGTTTGCATCTCAGCATTAGTATGCTTTCTTCTGGCAGAGAATGGAATATATGTTTAAAAAACCTCAGAAATATATGTGTATGTGCATGTGTATACACCTTTTTGATGAAAGAGTGAAGTGTGCTGCCAATTTTAATTCAGAAAAAAGTGTGCCCCAGGTATCAAGAATCTGGTAAACACTGGGCTGTAGGTACTAAAGAGACAATATGGCAGGACATGAACAGAGTAGGGCTTCAATAAGCTCAGTGGGAAATGTTGGGTGAACAAATACTTTAAAAGCAGGCTATCTATTCAGGTACCCTAATATGAATTTAAGTTGTTACTATCACTTAAATTATTTGTTAATGTTGATAATGAAATGAAGATGGTGTCACACGGCACTAAGGTGTCCTGCTCTTTTAAAGAGCTGAAAGTGCTAGCTGGAAGCCCCAGCTGCTGGTTACCGGGGCAGCCAGAATGAGCTAGTGGCCCACACCTTCCAGTGGTCAGCTGACTGGAAGGGGAGGGGCCTGGCTTATATATAAACCTCAGGGCTGGGACCAGGCAAGTCAGTTCCCTGCTGGCAGCCAGAGAGGAAGGAGCATCCAGGGAGGAAGTTCCCAGTAACGCAGCAACCGCCTAATATGTTGCACTCAGAGCTAATGGGGCTCCATGAGCTCTGCAGGTACCCTTGCTCACTAGAGACTTAGTGCCGGAGATGTAGTTCGATGCTCTTAAAAGGGGCAGAGCATACCCTTGTCTTTTGTATTATGTTATAGTCCAGGGGCTTGTGTTTTGTTTGTTGTTCCCACAAGACCGGTGATTTGGGTGAGGCTATTAGGGGAAGGAGGAGGTCTCATAGGGGACCCACAGCAGTGTGGGGACCCCAGAGCCAGAGAGGGTGCAGCATTTGGGGTGCACTGACCCCAAAACCCAGTGAGGTGCCAAGTGAGACAGGGCCGCAGAGAGCCCAAGGAGGACAAGGGGGCCAAACTGCAACAAGGCCCAGACCGAATGATGTTGGTACCATCTGTGAGGCTTGGGGCATGGTAAAGGGGTGGTTAGAGCCACACATACAGCCCATAATGCTAGGGTGCCCCAAAACACCCATTGTAAAATGGGACCCACAAAGAGTCCGAGAGCCCACGGTGTCAGAGAATCCAGCAAACAGTATCCAAGAGGACTTAAAGGCAGCTTCCCTAATTTATATTTTCCAAAGACATGGCAGACGAGGGTGCTCATTGGGCCAACTTGTCATGGTAAGGGGGCCTTGGGGAGATAATGGCCATCCTGCAGGACCCCACTCTGTGACAGACGGTTCAAAAGACAATGCCTTTTTTGACATACTAATAGAGTTAGGGAGAGAAGACATGCCCTAGAAAGGCGAAGTCAGAGATCTTGATTCTTTTCTACCTTAACCTATTTTTCCACCCCTGCAATGCCTTTGGATAAGATTTTTTGATATAGACAATATTTCTGGGAGGCATCTTATTAATCTTTTATCTAATATTATCCTAACTGTGCATTAATTTAGAGCCGTGGTGAACAACCTCCTGTATGAGTGTCACAAGAGGCATGGACAGACTGTGTGTGGCACGTGGTAGACTGGGGAGAGATCAGGCAGCACAGTGGTATATATGTCAGGGAGCAGAAAACAGCATCAGAGCAAGGTAGGGAGTACAGGACAGGAAGCACATGACAGAGCAACAGCATGGTCAGAAAGCACAAAGCAGGGAACAGAAAGGAAAGGGATCTGAATTACTATCAGAGAGTGCAGGGATAATTTATCAGGTATCCAGGTTCTAGCTATACTGGTTTAGAGGAAAAAGCAATCAGAACTCATGGAAAGAGGTGATATCTTCTATTAGCCCAACAAGATTTTTGGGAAAAAAACTGTTTTTAATTGCAAGCTTCTGTGCACAAAAAGTGTTGGAATAATTTGTGACATGCCTGCCAAAAAGTTTGTCCCCCACTACTTTAGAGCATCCCCACAGCTTCTCTAAAGAACAAGAGCAGATCCATTTACCAAGTGGGGCTTGTGGAACATGCTATCTATGTTACCTCCTATCCCATATATGATCTCAACATTTGGACCTGAAGTAGTACCAAAACAGACCAGCTAGGCTAGCTATGGGATAGTTGGGACTGTCTTAGGTATAAGAATCTAGTAATTTTATGGTCCTTTAGCATCATCAGTGTTGCAAAATGAAGGAGTGAGATGATTTTGATTGCCAACTTCAGAGTTACTCATCATTTATACTATTCTAAGAGGAAAGCCAGGTTCCTCATCTTTTTGGAATGTTTCTGTATAAATGCACTTCTGTGATTCAACTTACTTATATTTTTAAAGTCCAATTTATCTTGTTCAAATGATCATTTCAGGAACTAATGGGAGAGGCAGCAAGCTATCCATGTGCCCCTTCCAACACAGAAAAAAAAAATCACACACCAAGAGCACATTTTCTCATTTGATTAAACACAGAATTTTGGGATTTTTCATGAATTTGGATGACAGCACACCATATAGCTTTCTTTTAAAGTAACCTCTTCAGTTCTAACTTGTGTAATCATTTATACCTTGGAAAACTCAGTGCCAAGTGCTAGCGCAATACATTCTGATAGGGAGCATTACACATCCGTGTTTGCGACATACAAATTACACTAGAGTATAAGGGGTTAAATACAACACGCATGTTTAATTCTACCTATATTGAACTGATGTTTTTTTAAAAACACTGCTTCAATTTAGGGTGAAGTAAACCTCCACGCCATGTACACCCATGTCAAAGCCCGATCCTTACCTGCCTCTCCAGCAACGGGGAGGGGACAGCGAGCGGCTGGCAGGCAGAGTGGTCCCTGAACTGTGGGTGCAGCTAGTGCTTCCCTTCACAGCAGCAGTGGTGCCCCCCTCCCCCCAGTGGCATCCACAGGCACCCAACTTGGGCAGTCCCAGGGGGCACTGCAGCTGCAGAGAGAAACACTGGGCCCCTGTGCAGCTCAGCAGGCAGGCAGGCTCTGGTGGGAAGGGGCTGGAGATCAGGTTTGAGGCTTTTTTTAATTTTCTGTGGAGCCTGCCTTCTTGGGCTGCTGCCAGGCTGCCTGCACAGTCTGCCTGCACAGCCGCTGAGCCGCACAGAGCCCAGTGCTTCCCTCCATGGCTGTAAGTTAGGAAACTAAAACTCCTGAGTGGTGTTTTACTTTTCAGCGTGCCATACTCATTTAAGGCTCATTACACGGCCAAATGTGCTACAGCAGTTGGAATTAACACGCAATACACCACCATATGTGCAAACAGCAATGTCATTAAAGTGGTGCAAAAGGCATTTAACCTGCTTGAAACCTGCTCTAAAGTGTTGTTTACAAATGCCCTAAGGCTACAGAAAAAATCGGGCTTCCAAAAATTAGAGTTTTAATTAGCTATTTCTCCAGCAGATGGCAGCACTAAATTGATTAATTCAGACTTGACTTAACTTCAGTAGAACTGAAATAAAAATGCCTAAGAAATAGATATAAGTGGTTGTGTTAAACAATGCAATTGTATTGGTTTTAATAATACCACATATGGTTGCAACAAGAATGGAGTTGGCCTATTGTGTTAGTAACATTTCCTAAAATGTAAACAAGACAAATACCTCAGTTTATTTTTCTTTCACCATACGCACTAAACTATTTGTTAAGAGCTTCTTAATTCATCTATAGTGGCTTCATGATGAGCATGTACAGCAGTTTGCCAAAGGTCAGCAAACAAGTCAGTGACTGAGTCAGGCATAGAACCCAAGTCTCCACACTCCTCCTTTAGTTCCCTACCCATTGGATTATACTGTCTCACTATTACTCATAATTTATACCAATATTTTCTTTTATTTATTTTCTAATTAATTTAGTTCTTCTTCCTCATTTTTAAATTTGAACTTTAGAAAAAGGTATAAGTTAGAGAGGAATGGTCTGGAGTTTAAAATAATCATTGAATTCAAATGTGGATGTCAGATTTGTGGATCCAGCTATGTAGCAGCAGCACAGAGAGATACCATCTTTAGAACTGGTCTACTGTGTTTAACATCATAGAATCAAAGCAAATTAGGGTTGGAAGGGACCTAAGAGGTAGGCCCATGCGAAACAGCAAGTATTTGATTCAGATTTGGACTTGACCAATTCCGAGGGACAGTGATTTGATTCAGTGATTCAAGTCACTGTCCTAATTCGATTGAGCTAAATCATATTCAGAGATCTGGTACTTATTTGGATATTAGGCCATAGGCTATAATGGGGAATCACTAAAATACCTACAACTTTGTCATTTTCCTGGTAGTTCAGGTGAAAACAGCAGGGATGGTAGCCCCTTCTGAGTGCATGAAGCCTGCCATGTTTCAAGGAGATAGGTGCAGGGGTTTCTGTGGAAGTGCCCCTCAAACTGCTGAAAACAAAACTCGTATCACTTGTGTATGTTAAGGGGTGCATGTTGTAGCCTTGTTGGTCTAAGGACATAGGTATACAAGGTTCTTCAGGTCAATCTGATATCTTTTATAAGACCAACTGAATAGTTGGAGAAATATATCTTAGAAAGCTTTTGATTTTAAAAACCTTTCATCAGGGTGAGGAAGCAGCTGCAGTTGATGTGTGTGCTTTTCCTGGATGGAATGAATAGTGAAGAAGCCAGAGACTGGTATGCATGCAAGCCAGCTAGTCAGTGAAAATGTAAATTAAGGTGTCAGGGGTTGAGAATTAGGCTGGAGGTGGGGGGGGGAGAGGAAGGGGATGTAGCAGGTAAAAGTGGAGAGGTACCTGGGAAGTCAGATGTCAGGCAGGTTGTCGTTTGTCATATATCCAATATCTATATTGAGTCCATGAGTTTTTGTATCTAGGAGGTCAATGAAGTGAAGTTCATAGGCTCATTTGTGAAAAGTATTTTGTAAATTCAAACAAGCACTGAACCCCGCTAACCTCGTCACCAGAAGCAAACTTCCTACAGCCCAAAACACACCGAATGGATCCAGACCACGCAATAACAAGAAATGCAAAACCTGCCAACATATCTCCAGTAGTGGTATGTGAAATGGGCCACATTCGATTCGGATTCAGATTCAGCCCAAATCAGGGACAGTGATTCGATTAATTGATTTGGATCACTGTCCCCAGTCGATTTGGCTGAATCCAAATCTGGAGATTTGATGCTGATTCAGAGAATCAGCGATTTGGCCATATACACAGCTTCAAATATTTTTTCTACATACATCAAGGTACCAGGCATATCATATGAATGTTATGATGCTGAGGTGGATGTAGTGTCCCACAGGAGTGGGGCGGGGTTGGAAGGTACATGCTTGGCAGTGAACCTGGAAGTGGACCAGATGTACTTCTGGTCTACCTCCAGGTCCACTGGGGAGCACGCTGGGAGGCCCCCTGGATCAGTGATAGGCCATGGGGGGCCTATCGGGTGCCCCCTCAGACCCAGGAGGCACCAGTTGTCAAGCCAGGAAGGCATGGGGTGGGGGGACATATACCCCTGTCCTCCCCAGCAGGCTTGGAATTGGACTGGAAGTGCTTCTAGTCCGCTTCCAGGTCTGCTGCTGAGTGTGCTGGGGAGCCCTGCACACTCCTGTGGGACACTGCATCTACCCCACCATCGCAGCATTCACAAGTCAGCTGGTACCTTGAGGTATGTAGAAAAAACATTTAAAGCTGCGTTTATTTCCGACTGGCTGAATCTTTCCGAATCTTTCTGAAACAATGTGGAGGGTTCTGATTTGATTTGGAGAGATTAAAAGGTCTCTTGGTTTGATTTGGAATCAAAGATTCAGGCACTCAATCAGGCCAAATCTCCAAGGAATCCAATCAGGGAGCGAAGCTTTGCACAGCCCTAATCTCCAGTACCTCCACAATTACTACACCCCACAACAGAACCATTACCATTCCTGGATCTTACAGCTGCACCTCCATAAACATTATATATCTCATCCACTGCACCAAATGCCCTGATGGAAAATACATAGGAAAGACCAAACAACAACTGTGCACCAGAATGAATGCACACTGGAAATCTATTAAAGACAAGAATATCCAATTACCTGGGGGGCACATTACTCACAAGAAAGCCACTCTCTCTCAATCTCTCAGTCCTGATCCCCAAAGGGAATTTACAAAACACTTTTCACAGACAAGTCTATGAACTTCACTTCATCAACCTCCTAGATACAAAAACTCATGGACTCAATATAGACATTGTATTTATGATACACTATAACCTGCCTAACATCTGACTCCCCAGGTACCTCTCCACTTTTACCTGCTACATCCCCCTCCTCTGCTCCCAGTCTGTGCCTAACTCCCTAATACCTCAATTTATATTTTCACTGACTGGCTTTCTTGCATGCATACCAGCTTCTGGCTTCTTTACTATTCATTCCATCCAGGAAGAGCACACACACCAAATGCATGCTTCCTCAGCCTGCAGAAGGGTTTTTAAACCCAAAAGCTTGCTAAGATATATTTCTCCAAATATTCAGTTTGTCTAATAAAAGATATCAGATTGACCCAAAGGATCTTGTCTGTCTTGCATGTTAAGGCACAGCGGGATGAATGCAGCAGAGATGGTAGCCTGTAACAGGGGGCCCTCCCAATGCCAGTTAGATCTTGACCTGGTCACCTATTTCTGGGCTAACCACCCGCCCCTCTTTCTCCTGCTACGCCTTGATGGAAAACTGATTCAGATGTTACCCAGGCAGGAGGCTGCCCATTTAGGCCCCTGATGTCTAAGGGTGACATCCATTCCACAGCTCTGTACCTCCTCTATGCTGCAGCCTATGCCTCTCAGTTTGCATCCTTCACACCCCCCCCCAGCTGTGGTCCCCTCTGTGGGACCTTTGGCTCCCCCTTAGGCCCTGACCCAGCCTTCACGCCAGTCATAGTGGGCCCCTGGCCCTTCAACTCCCTCCTCTGCGTCCTGGCCCCAGCATGGACCAGTCAAGGGTAGCTCAGGTCAGATCTCACCCTCACAACTTCACTGCAATCAGGAAGCCTCAGGCCTTTCAAAGATGTTACAGGTCTGGGCTTTCCCCAGCCATGACTGTGCAGGCGTGCGGTGGCTCCAGGTTATCAAGCACCACCTACCTGCCTTTGATGAGGGAGGTTAGCAGTTCTGGCATTTCCTGGGGCTGCCACACCACCATCTGTCTCACCAGGCCTCCCTACCCTGGCAGGGTGCAGTTTTAGGTCATGCCCAGGACCTGGGGCCTCCTCCTTCTCCATAGCCCCAGCCCGTACCTTCAAGTTCATCCTGGCATGGGAGCTCAGCAGGGAGATGTTCTTCCCCTGCTGGTTGGTGATGCAGTGAGTGCCACCTCCAGCTCTGAGAGCAGGACATTAACTGGTTTTAAAACAAAAAGGAAATAGGTGCTGATGGAATGAGGAGGGTGGAACTCACTCTGTCTACAGATGGAGATTGGGGAACCCCAGCAGTGGGAAATTCACCTTCAGGAACACCAGCTCCTCCACCAAACCAGGGACCAAGGAGGTATGGTGGGGCGTTGCAACATCACCAGCAATGCTGAAAACCCTCTCGCTTGGAATACTGGTCGGTGAACAGGACAGGTGGTTCCCAGACAACTGTGGCCAGATCCTGCCACACCTAGCTACAGGTTGCCCAATAGGCCAAGGGGTTGCAGTACAGTGGCTCGCTCCATATCCTCACTGAGATAGGTAGCCACTGAGGCCTCCATGCTACCTGCCTGATGGTGGGGTCTGATGCCTCTGGGCCCCAACACTGAAGCCATGCCCTTGGCCCACATTGGCAGCAGCGGTGGGGAGGAGATTGGCTGGTGTTTGGACTGCTGGCACAGGAAAGTAGATCCCCCTCTTCCATGTCCCCCTGCCTCTGCACTTCTGCCTCCCTGACTCTGTTCACCAGCAACTCCATCCAGTGATCAAGGGGTTTGCTGCTGCAGATGCTCCCCTTCACCCTCGGGTCACACATGCCAGCCAGCACATGAACCGTAGTGAACCGCAATGGATCCAACTGTTTTTTGATACCCTCCTTCAGCTACTTCACCAGTGCCTAAACCTCTGGTGAAAGTGGCGTGCCCCAGCCAAGAACACTGATCCCCTAGAACTTCTCCATTTCATTCTCAAGCTCCTTCACTATGGGGTCACCAGGGTAAGGAGGGCATCAGCAGCACTGAGGCTCTCAGAGTCTGCAAGGAAGGGCTTGAGGACCACCAAGATCTGAGAGATGGTATACCACTCTGTTTATTTAAGGGGGCCAATGATCCCAATCTCTCCAACCATGGCCATCTCATAGATGACCTTCTGTTGCTCGACCAGACTTTTCCAACATCAGGTATGTGGAGTTCTACCGAGTCTCCCCAACCTGTGCAATTTTGTGCTGTGGGATGCTCAGCTCTGCCTCTTTGTCCCCCCCGATGCTCTGGTGGAAGTAGCCCAACACCTTCCAGCATTTTTAAATGAGCTGGCTGGTAGTGATGGCCGGTGCCATCACTGGGAGCCCTGTCCCCCTCCAAGACATCCATGACTATGAGGTGGAACTTGTGTGCCATCCAGTAGATGCCAAAAAAGTTGGCATCACAGACCAGCTTTACCGTATTGGCCTCATTGTAGGTGACCATAACCCTATAGGTGGGCTTGCCCTGCCCAATGAGCCACCCCTGCACCATGTGGTTCATGGGCACCATGATTTCCCTTGCCGTGTGGGACTGATCCATCACCTCCACTTGAAGGAGAGCCCACTGGTGCCCTGACTGATCACACCAGTGCCCTGTGAGGGAGAGGTAGGATTGATCTCCACTCTGTCTGTTCCAGATTTCCAAGGTAAAGTGCAAAGCTACCTGCAGCCCTGCCTTGCACAGCTCCTTCCTCAAGTATTCCCTGAATGCCTCATACAGGGAGTATACCACCGTCCTACTAAAGGTGGTGCATGCGGGCACTTGGTATGATGAGGCCACAAGTGCCACGATCTGCCTGAACACTCAACAAAAGAGAAGGGCTGGCCATACAGAGCAAGCATCTCCCCAATGTCCTGGGTGACCTTGCTTGCCTTGGGAGTGCACCCCACTTTGTCTGTGCCTTTCCCCCACTGGTTCAGGGTGGCTTGCCTCTGCTTCTTGGGGATGGGGGCTTTGGAGCAAGAGGGGAACTTTTTGGGGGGCATACTCTCACTGGCGCCAGGCTGAGGAGGAGCAAGGGTAAGGGGGTGCTGCCTCCTGAGATGCAGCAGCATCACTGTGGTGCTGAAATATTTCATCCTTGCCCCAGCTGATCTGCTTTTGGCAGCACTGGCAGGTAACATACCTGGGATCATCTGCCAACCCAAATGATCCCATACTACACTGCCCACCTGCTTCTGGGTTGCAGGTTGGGATCCTGCTTTATCCCCCTCCTCACCAGGCAGAGACACAACAGGAGGAGCTGAGCCATACACAGCAACAACCTCCCCTGAAGTGCCTTCCAAAAGAGACCTGCCTCTAGGGGAATTTTGAGGGGTGTGGAACACAAAATCAGAATCCCCTTCCTTCCCCAGACTTTCCTTTGCTATGGCACTCAGCTCTGCTGCTACTAGATCCAGCTCCTCTTCTGGCACTGGAAAACTCACTGGGAACTGAAATTTGGGTGGAGACTGTTATGCTACTGATGATGGTTATTGTTGGTGCTAGTAAAGGTGGTGAAAGTGCAGATACTGCTCCTATCTCCTTGCTCCCACTAGCAGCAGACTTTTCTTTTGCTGCCGGATAGATTTGTCTATGTGAGGGTGGGGAAAGGGGACTTGCAGCTCTCCTTATGCCCCCTCTCCCTCTCCTGCCAGAAGGTCTGGCACCTGCCTTTCTGGCACAATTCATAATGCTTGGTGTGCTGCAAAATGTGTATGTGTCTGTAATACACGTTGTGCTTTCCTGCAGTGCACAGTGATAACACACTGTCAGGGAAAACACAGAAGGAAAGAGAGTAGCTAGCTAGTAGCTACCAAGGTACTAGATAGCAAGCCAGAGCCTTTCAGACACTGCTAGTCCAAGAGAGATAGCTCACAAGAGGCTCACAAATCACTTCACACAGCCTTATATGTTGTTTCTACATCCCTCCCCCCAGAGCACTGTGATTGGAAGGGAACTCAGGTAAAGATCATGGTCACTGGCCAGCTACAGATATCAATATCAGAGCAGTCTTCCCCGCCTCCTCCCCCTCCCTCTTCTAGGTTTCTGTTTCCTGCATGTCTGCTTTCTGACAGAATATTTTCTGAATAAATTTGGAGGCTTCTGGATCAATTCAGACCTTTTATTAAGTCTCCCTATTTGATTCGGATTTGAAGATTTGGTCGCCGAATTGGGCTGAATCTATTCTGAAGCAAATTGACTGCTAAAGCTTTTCACAGCCCTCCTAACCAAGTCATCTAGTCCAGCCCCCTGCTCAAAGCAGGAGCATCTCCAGCTAGATCATCCCAGCCAAAGCTTTGTTTATCTAAGTCTTAAAAACCTTCAGGGATGGAGATTCAAGAAGCCCTCTGAATAACCTGTTCCAATGCTTTATTATCCTTCTAGCAAGGAATCTTTTCTTAATATCTAACCTAAACTTCCCTTGCTAAAACTTGAAATAATTGCTCCTTATTTTGCCATCTACCACTAGTGAAATCAGTCTTGCTCCATCCTCTTTGTAACTGCCCTTCAAGTAGTTGAAGGCTGCTATTAAATCCCTCCTCAGTCTTCACCCCTCCAGACTAAATAAACCCAGTTCCCTCAGTCTCTCCTCATAAATTATGTTTCCCAGTCCTCTAACCATTTTTGTTGCCCTCCACTGGACACTCTCCAATTTGTCCACATCCTTTTTGTAGTGGGGATGATATAATGATGAACTGATGATGTGCTACTTGTAGACAAATGTGTCAATACTTCATCAACCTAGAGAGCTTAAATCAAAGAATTTAAGTTCCCATAGTAAGCTTAACACACTTTCATTGCATTTGTATTTAAGTACATATTTTTTAAAAGTAGCATAAGTAATTCAGATTGCTTTGCACAATAACATAAAGTAAGCATTACTTTGGGAACTTTCCTATTTCAATTTTCATATTATGACTAAAGTGAAGTGAAGCAAAGGCTTATTTCAATGTAATCAGACTTACTTTAAAATAAAATGTAAATAGGAATACAGCTGTGTTTTCCAATATTCAAGCAGACGTCAGTAAGACTCTCAGCTCACTGTCAACATGCACATACAAGATGCGCACTAACGTATCTGGAGCCTTTCAACTCTCAATAGTCACTGATTCATGCACTATCTATTTACATCAGCTGTACTTTGGCAGCAGTACTTTATCTAGAATGGAGACAGCTTTTATTTTAGGAAGAAAATAGAGTGTTGTTAATAATGTCTATCTTTTTCAAGTATTGGGAAAAAAATCTTAAAAATTAACAATGATCTCATTGTTTAGTGGAAGGACAAGGGAACCATCCCATGCACAAGGGAATCTTGAGTTCTAAAACAAAGACAGTTTGAGCTTAGTTTAGAAGAGACTAAAGAGTTGGGGTTTTGCAACAGAAAATTCGGAATTAAAAAATGGTGATATTGATTGTGCCAACATTCTAGTCCACCTATGAGTGGAGATCGAGCATTAGATGGTTTAGTGCAAAAGGTGATTCTGAATGGGATTTAGAATGGTTATTAATGTTTGGGAATGTCATTCTGAACTATACTGGTAGTATGATTGCTATGACAATTTAACGCATCAGTGAGTTGCAGTGTCCAGTCAAATAAGAACCTCCCCCCGAATCCCTGAATATACTGTCAAGGAGATAAATTCTGTATCCTAGACACACAGTCAGCTTCCTGACACACACTAGGAAGAATGTGGTTCAGATATGGAAAGAAGGTAGGAAGCAAAGTCAAATTAATAAATCTATGTCTCCATTATAAATGTATTTCCTTATTTTCAAAGAATGGGCCTTATTTGTCCTTATTTATTTTTTAGCAAATCCCGTTTTTTATAATGGCAAAAACAAATTGGCTTGCAACATTTAATGATAATTGAGCTAAATTGGTTTTTAAAAATAAAAATATGTGAATTTTTAAAAAGAAAATTCATGGTTAGTTTCTATTGAATGAATAAAGCTATATTGTTTTAGTTTAATGGGGTTCTGACATATTGTCAAGATAATAACACTTAAATCATACCTTTGTAAATTAACACTTCAGTTAGAGCATGGTAATAATACTGCATGTATCATCAATTTGCATCAAGTGTCCTTAAAAATCTTCCCACTTTCTCCCATATAATAGTTTTCATGATACTATAGTAGTTGCTATACTTCATTTCAATTGCCACACTGGACACCACCACAAAATAAAGAGATACTTTAGTTACTGAAGGCAATTAGAATGGAGTGGCATGGCAAGTATCTGCCCTAATTCATAAAATCCAATTGTTTGGTTAATGAAATATGCATTAAGTGAACATTCTCCACTGTACTAAAGCAAGGTGGGTACCAGATTCACCTTTTGTTAGCTTGTTACTTTAATTGTTTTCTTTTTAGTGTTTGAAACCTGTAGCATAACTGGGAGAAGGGGGTGTAATCTGGGTACAACATGACCATAACCACACCAGCAGCTGATTGTGTCACTGCAATAGGCAGTGCTGCCCTGGGCATCATGCAGCTGCCCCACATGCAGAACTCCCTGGCTATACCTTTGGTTGAAGCAGCTCCCTTTCTTCTAAGTTGCCAGTGCTTTGATTTGTACCACTCAGGTTGGCAACATGTCCTGCATTCAGATGCCGGGTAAATGGTTTTGATAAACGGTTTTCAGATAATTGACACTCAACTGTATTTAATAAGCAGCACTGTGATGTTATGAAAGTCTTTCCATGACTAGAGCAAGAAGGAAAATTAAAAGGACTAAAAAGCATGTCAGCTTAGTGTAGGTTTGATATACTTTCAATCAAGTCAGTCTCACAGTGACTTAAATAGCTTGGCAAAAAAGTCCTATATAAGCATTCCTAAAGAAAAATGTAAAATTAAAAAATGTCCCTGCTCATTCAAAGCATGGGTATGTCTCACATTCTAAGACTGCTCAAAACACAACTTACATGTTTTATCTTTGAATCAAAGGTACACCTGCTGGAACTGGATCTGCACGTTAGGTGCTTCACAATTTGTTTGCAGGCTTCACTTTTCCCAGAACCACTTTCTCCACTGCAGAAAGATCAGGGAGGTTGGAGAGAGAGAGAGAGAGAGAGAAAATCCCACTGTTTAAACCTCATGTCTGATATTTTATGTTATTCACAACCTCTGGTACCCCTAATTTCAGAAAAAGATCTGCTCATAATAATGGATGCTAATATGGATATTAAATAAGAATAATTATGCATGTTAAATAAAAAGAAGCCAATATAAAAAGTGGCTTTTTATCAGCACTGACAAATAGAAACATGGCTTTCTCTTTGTCCCTCAGAATAGCACAAAGCCAATCAAAAGCTAATGCTCTCAGCCCTTCTTTCATCTCTCATTACATTTATATTTTAGTAAGTCCAACAATATAATAAAACCTACTCCAAACTATCTAAAACTAAATACAAATCATAATCTGAATCTGTTGCCTTTTAGTAAGCAGTTCATAAGGTTTCCCACCAACCAGTGGGAATGAGGGACTACAGGTGATATGTCTAAACCAGTTAAGATTTATTGAGATTTGAATAAAACTTCAACTGTTTGTGAAAACTGAAGTACAAAAGGCATTAAACGATTCAGCTTTCTCTGCTTCATTTCTAATACTTCAGCCTTATCTCAATTGTCTGGCAAATTTTTAAAAGGATACATGAAGGCCACTTAGAAGATTGAGACAATCTAAATCCCAAAATTGCCATATGAACCTGATAGTTCAAATTTTCATATGAACCTGATAATCCCAAGGTTGCCATTTTGCAAAAAATATATACATACATTTCTTACCAGTTCAAAATACAGATCCTTTTTTTCACAGAGAAAATCAATTAGATTCTATGTTATGACCATACAGGTTATCAATCAGACTATAAACAGTGACTCTCCAGTCTTTTTAAATGGTGGAGGAAACTAGTGATTAAAAAGGTCTTCAGATGTTCTTTGAGGCTAAAGTTCAAGTCAATTGAAGAAGAGTGGCATGTGTTGACACTTCTGAGAATCAGACCCAGGTATCTTCCAAACTTTTCCCAAATCCTGTTTTAGGGTTTAATATCTGTCAGCCAAATTTTTCCATGATAAAACAGATGTTTGAAAAAGCCCTAACATTAGAATGTAATAGTCCAATGATTTTTATTTAGTTTGGTTAAGCCCACAGTTCATTTCCTTGTAGTGGTAAAAAATAACTTTCCAGCATCATTGTTTTTTCTTTTTTCCATCAAATCTTTGCTACAAATTGGAGAATTAGAACAAATGTTTAAGTGTAGCTAATAAAAATTCTTGTTGTAACTTTCACTTTTTACAAAAGATCTATTAAAAGTCCCTAGGCCTGTCTCAGAATTAACATAATGAAGACTTTCAAAGTATATAGATGTTTTATTTTTTGGGTCAAAATCTGATCAAAGAGTTACATCCTAAACTGTATCCTGAAAGATGAACAAACTGAGGCTTTGATGAATTAACCAGCTGTTTTGCTTCCATAAATGTATGATCAACAGGAAGAAGTGAAGGTAAGAATATTGGTCCTGAATTCTTTCTTTTCATGCAAGAATCATGCCAGATATCAGTAAAATAAAAGAAAGGAGTCTCTGTGTTTAATTCTTTTTAGAAAATGATCCTTGGAAGGAGAATAAGAGTGAGGACATGTAGATGGAGTAATGGAATATGGAAAAAAATTACCTAAATTTTACTCTATAGCAAAGAGTAGATATATGACTAGCTCTCTTCAGCTAGTTGTATATAATAGACATTACTATAGTGACTAACCACTACTACCATAAAAACATAAGAATCACCATTTACTGGGTCAAACCATTGGTCCATCTTGCCTAGTATTCTGTGTCACATAGCGCCAGGGAGTAGATGCTGAAAGGGAGGGTAAACTGGGTATGACCAGGTTTTTTTCCATTGTTCTTCTTTCACTTGTAGGCTCCAGCATTTGAGGGAGGTCTAGGAAGTTTTGATTCAGAGGCTGTATCCTTAACTCCCATGATCAATAGTGACTGAAGCCCTTTTCCTCTAAGAAAAGGGCTGTCTAATCCATTTTTTAATGTGGCTAAACTCTCAGCTTCCACAACATCTGGTATCAATCAGTTTCACAGTTTAATCATACGCTGTGTGAAAAATAAATTCCTTTTATTAGTTTTAAACTTGGTACTTACTAGTTGCATTTTGTGAGTTCTTGTATTGTAAGAGACTAAAAGTAATAAATCTCTATTTACTTTACCCTTGCCATTTAGTATTTTGTAAACCATTATCATGTTCCCCCTCAAGCATCTCTTTTTTCATAGATTTCATAGCCATTAGGGCTGGAAGGGACCTGGGAAGATCAGATCATCGAGTCCAGCCCTCTACCCAAAGGCAGGAAGTCAGCTGGAGTCATAGGATCCCAGCAAGATAAGCATCCAATTTTTTCTTGAAGGTGTTCAATGTAGGTGCTTGAACCACCTCCGATGGCAGGATATTCCAGACCACGGGACTCAGACAGGAAAGAAATTCTTCCTTATGTCCAGCCTGAAACAGTCTTGCAGTTAGTTTATAACCGTTCAACCTCGTCATCCCTTGGGGTGCTCTGGCGAACAAACGTTCCCCCAGATACCGGTGGTCAGCCCTGATAAACTTATAGGTGGCCATCAGATCACCCCTGAGCCTCCGCTTTCTAGGCTAAAGAGCCCCATAGCTCTCAGCCTGTTGTCATAAGGTCTGTTTTCCTGACCTCTGATAGTGCACATGGCTCTCCTCTGGACTCTCTCAAGCTTCTGCACATCCTTTTTGAATTGTGGAGCCCAAAACTGGACATAGTACTCCAGGTGCAGCCTCACCAAGGCTGAGAACAAGGGGAGAATGACATCCCAGGATTTGCTTGAGAAGCATCTATGGATGCAAGCCAGCGTTTTGGTCGCTTTACTAGCCAGTTATGTTAGGGCAACTTCAGTCCTTTAGCATCTGTGGATGCACTGCTTACAGCCCCGCCCTTCCCACATCTCTCCCAAGCAGGGGTAGATTGTAGATGTCCTGGCTCTTGCCTGGTAGCCCCCTAGTGGGAAATCAGAGCTATACAGGCAAGAAATGGCATCAACTCTTAATGTGTAACTGCTCACAGCACGTTCTAACTTTAACATTGCTTAACATTCTACAGATTTAGTATGGTCTAAGCATAATGTGTGTAACTTCATCCTTAATGTATGTAACTTCACACTTAAGTGGGAGGGTAGCCAACCTGCATTGGAGCAAATGGATACACCAGGATGAAGGCAGCTAGGATAGTAGACATAAAACCATCATACTACTCAGTTTGTGAGGAAGAGGAGTGGGATTGTTTTTTAATCAGGGAAAACCAGAATCCCTCCTGATCATCACCCCTCCATCAGACTATTTCTTGAATACTCCAGCACTAATATTTCCTTTTTGGCATGACAATCACTACCCAAAAGGGTAAAATTTAGACCACCATATACAAGAAACCCACAGACCAACATATATATCTGCACAGAACCAGCAATTACCCTACACACCAAGAAAACTGTAATATACAGCCAAGCCCTCCAATAACACTGCATTTACATGGAGAAGAACACCCATGATCAACACCTCTAAAATCTCAAAAGGGATTTCGCTCAACAAGGACACTCTTCCAGAGAGATAAATCATACTTCTGAAAGAGCCACCTGGATACCACATGAAGAACTGCTACCATACAGAAGGAAAACACCTCATGAATCACACACCACTGGTTATGATATATCATCCCCCTCTGGAACCTATAAAGAAAATCCTCAAACAATTGAAACCCATATAAGAAGATGACAAAATTCTTAAAGACATATTCACAGAACAACCCATACTAACCTGAAACAAGCACCAAATCTTACTAACCTCATCCCCAGAAGCAAACTTCCTACGACCCAAAACTCACTGAATGGATCCACACCATGCCTTGACAAGAAATGTAAAACCTGCCAACATATTTCCACCACCCTCACAATTACTACATCCCACAACAGAACCATCAACATTCCTGGATCCTACTCCTGCACCTCCAGAAATGTAATATATCTCATCCAGTGCACCAAATGCCCTGATGGAATATATGTAGGAGAAGCCCAACATCAACTGTTTACCAGAATGAACACACACTGAAAATCTATCAAAGACAATCTACCAAAGACAAAAATACCCAATTACTTGTGGGGGGGGGTCGGGTCATTTTTCACAAGAAAACCACTCTCTCTCCAATCCCTCAGTTCTAGTCCTCAAAGGGAATTAACAAAACACCTTTCACAGATGAGGTTACAAACTTCACTTGCTCAACCTACTGGATACAGTATAGACATTGGCTTCATGACACATTAAAACCTACCTAACACCTGACTCTCCAGGTATCTCTCTACTATTTACAAGCTGCATTCCTTCCCCTGTCCCACCACCCCTTCCTGTCTCTCACCCATTAACTACCACAATTTACATATTCGCTGACTTTCACACTGGCTTTCTCACATGCATACCAGCCTCTGGTTTCTTTATTATTGCATCTAGGAAGAGCACAAATCAATTGCAAATGCTTCTTCAGCTTGACAAAGGGATTTATACCTGAAAGCTCACAAAAAGAATTTTTCCAAGTATCTGAGTTGGTCTAATAAAAGATATCAGATTTACCCAAAGAACAAGTGGACCCTTTTGAGCATATGCGCAGTTTAAAAAGGGCCTGGCAATGGCAGAAGCCACACTTTGGTTCCGGCTCCAGTGTGAGATGCATGGGTGAAAGCCTGTTGCACTCCTATGAGCCCAGGGACCTCCCAAGTGACCCCAGGACACCTGATGAGCCCTGGCCTGCCTGCAGATAAGCAGGGGCCCATGGTGGGAGGGACATAGGTCAGCTGTGCGGAGGCAGTTGAGTGGAGCCAAGGAGGGTCAAGCCTCCTCCCAGCTCCTACTTTGCCCAGCCCCCCCAGGGAGCCACATGACCAGAGCCTCGCAAACAGGACATGCAAATAGGTGCACTTCTGGGCCTGGCACATGAGTTTAGCATGGGAGTTTGTGCAGGAGGCTGAGCAGGAGGGCCCAAGGCCCTGCCAGTGAGCCCTAGGGAAGGCAGTCCTATCAGTAGCCGGACTACCAGTGGCATGATGCAGATAGGCACACGCTGCACCTTAAGGTTCCCCTTGTAGTCTGCGGCCTCCACCTCTGGCACTTCAGAGGCCTCCACCCAGGTGGAACCCAGGGTTCTGGGCTCCATGCAGACGGAGCCTTCGGCTCTCGGCTGTGGAGGGCTGAATGGCACATTTCCAGGCTCATGGTACCAGGAGCATTGCCACCTCCCCTTGAGGGATTTTCTCCACTTTGGAGTCTCAGACAGAGGAGTACCAGACTGCAGTCCAGAGACTGTGTGCCATCAGGGATGGCGAGCAGCAGATAGATTCCTACTGCCAGGCCCTTCACACCCTGGAGGCAGAGGGTAGACCAAGGTCACCTTCCAAGATGAGGGAGGACTTGGGAATCTCCCATACTGTCCAGAGGGTTGGACCAAGGTGGTCAAGGGCCCTAAGGCCCACACACCACATCAAGTTCCCTTTGCCACTGGGGCTTTGCAACAGGTACTCTTGCAGCTCCAGTAGAGCCTGCAGAGATGCCAGCTCCTGGAGGCAAGGGAGGATCACCCATCTCTACTCTCTCTAAGATGAAACACAGTGGTCATTGTGGGAAAATCCCTCCTGAGGGGGACAGAGGGGGCAATCTGCCACACAACCCCTTAGCCTGGGATATCTGCTACTACCTACACTCCTTATGCTAACCACTACCCTATGCTCCTTATCCACGTAGGCATAAATGACAAGGCTCAGAGTAATCCCAGCCAGGTCATGAGAGACTACAGGGCTCTAGGAGCAGGGCGTAGGGGGTTGGGGGCACAGGTGGCCTTTTCCTTGCTCATCCTGGTTGTGGGTCATGGGCTGAGGAGGAAGAGATGAATCGAGGTAGTCAACCAAAGACTGCAGCACAGGTGTCATGATGAAGGCTTTGGCTTCTACAATCACAGTCTACTCTGATGAGAAAGGCAGTGGGCTGCTAGGAAGAGAGGGTTTCCACCTCATTCCTCTGGGGAGAAGGCTCCTCTTAGCCAGATTTTCTGACCTGCTTGACCAGGCTTTAAACTGAGCCCACCAGGGGAAGGGGTGACTACTTCCACTGCAAGCCCACTGGGCAGCTTTTGTAAACCCTTTTGTAAACCCTTTTACAGCTTTTGAGGCTGTAAACCAGCGCCTTCGGGGTTGATGCTACGATGTGGGCTTTGGATTTTTGGATCACAGCCCACATTTCTCTACGCAGAGCATGCTGGCGG
>JAGPOW010003316.1:96026073-96045197 GCA_030014935.1 Caiman crocodilus
CAGCACTTGTTTCCTGCCATTGTCAGGGGGTCAGACTAGATGGCCTGCTCTAGGCCCCTTCTGACCCTAGTTACTATGAAACTATGAAACTATGAAACTATGAAACCCAGCTGGCTAAGGCATTCAAGGGAACCCACCCCTTTTCAGCCTCAGAGCAACCTGTAGGGAAGGCAAGGGCCCCCAATGAGACACTTACATGGCCGTACACCAATGCCAGGAGATTGAAGAACAAACAGCTGGAACTGGTCCTCCTGTTTGACAAAAAGGATTACGATCTCTTAGGGACTCTTAGGTATACCTAGTACAGGAGAAATTGTGCAAACAAAAGGAGTTGGGGGTAGCTCTCTATGTCAAGTATGTGTGTACCTGAAAGCTGACATTGTCAGCCAGGGTGGATGACTGGAGACTCTTTGGGTCAAAATCTGTGGTGAACAAGGCACAGGGGACACAATGGTAGGAGTCTACTATGGACCTCCTAGCTAGGATCAAGAGCATGACCAGGAATTCACCACAAAACTGGCTGAGGCTGCATATTCCCAGTGCATGGATGTCATGGGAGATTTCAACTACCCTGGTATCTTGTGGGAAGAGCACTCGGCCACATATGAATGGTCGCAAAGCTTCCTCGTGTGTGGATGAGCTCTATCTGACTCAAGAAGTCTGTGGGCCAATAAGAGGCAAAGCACTGCTCGACCTGTTACTGGCAATGGTGGATGACCATTGGTGGATGACCAATCAGTGACCTAATGATCTAAGGGAAGCTGGGAGACAGCGACCATGAGCTGATCACCTTCACCATTCACCGTAAAGCTGGCAAGTCAGTCAGCAAAGCAGAAGTCCTCGACTTCAGGAAAGCTGACTTTGACAAGCTCAGGAGGCTTGCTGCTGAGGCCCTAAGGGACCACGACCCAAAGGGGAGGGGAGTTCAGGAAGCGTGGTTGCTCCTCAAGGGAGCGATCCTGGAAGCTCAAGCAATGTCTATCCATCTCGAAGGAAAGGCAGCAAAAGGGCACAACAGTCCCCTTGGCTCTGCAGAGAACTAGTGGACCTCCTGCATCTAAAAATTAAGACCTATAAAGCATGGAAGGCTGGATCCACCCCAAAGGAGGACTACTCTGCACTGGTCCAGACCTGTAGGGAGTGAACGAGGAAAGCCAAGGCTACAACTGAACTCCAACTGGCTACATGTATCAAGGATAATACAAAGTCATTTTTTTAGATATGTGGGGAGCCAGAGGAAAAGCAAGGGTAATAACTGACCCCTGCTAAACCATATGGGTCAACTGATGCCCAGGAAAAGCCAACCTGCTTAATGGGTATTTTGTGTCTGTTTTTCACCAGCCCCAAAGGACGGCCCTACTCAATACGGTACAGGATGGCCAGGGTAAGGGAGAATTGTTATCCTTCACTAATGCTGACCATGTGAAGGAACACCTTGAGAGGCTGGACACCTTCAAGTCAGCTGGCCCAGACAGCTTACACCCCAGGGAAATAAAGGCATCATAGTTCTGCCACTGGCACAGATCTTCAAGAGCTCGTGGTGCTCAGGCGAAGTGCCCAAAGATTGGAAGAAGGCCAATTTGGTGCCTATCTTCAAAAAAGGGAGGAAAGCAGATCTGGGGAACTACAGGCCCATCAGCTTGACCTCTATCCTGGGGAAGATCTTGGAAAAAGTCAAAGAGACCATTCTTGATAAATTGGCTGAAGGCAACATCCTGAGAGATGGCCAGCATGGGTTTGTTGTGGGTATGTCCTGCCTGACCAATCTCATCTCCTTTTATGACCAGGTGACCTATCACCTGGACAAGGGAGAAGAGATTGACATCATATATCTTGATTTTAAAAAATGCTTTTGATCTGGTATGCCATGATCACCTCATAGAAAAACTGGCCAACTGAGGCCTCGGCTACATCACAGTCCACTGCCTGGGGAGATGGCTCTGAGGTGAGACCCAGAGAGTGTTAGTTAATGGAAGTCAATCACTGTGATGTGCCATGAGCAGTGGGATCCCCAAAGACACCCTCCTTGGGCCTATTCTTTTCAACATCTTCATTAATGATGTGGACATTGGCATCAGAAGTGGAATGGCCAAGTCTGCTGATGACATCAAACTTTGGAGTACAGCGTCCATACCCGAGGACAGGATGGTAATCCAGGCTGACATTGACAGGCTCAGAAAATGGGCAGATGAAAACTTGACGTCTTTCAACACCAGAAAGTGCAAAGTACTCCACCTTGGGAAGAAAGACCCACAGCATGCTTATAGGCTGGGCAGTGCTACATTTGCTAGCACCACAGCCAAAAGGTATTTGCGGGCCATGATTGACCACAACACGAATATGAGCCACCAATGTGATGTTGCAGCCGGCAAAGACAGCAAAACTCTGGCTTGCATCCATAGATGCTTTTCTAGCAAATCCCATGATGTCATTTTCCTGCTGTACTTGGCCTTGGTGAGGGCGCAACTGGATTACTGCTTCCAATTCTGGGCTCTGCAATTTAAAAAGGATGTGGAGAAGCTTGAGAGAGTCCAAAGGAGAGCCACGCACATGATCAGAGGGCAGAAAAACAGGCCTTATGATGAGAGGTTGAGAGCTATGGGACTCTTTAACCTGGAAAAATACAGGTTCAGGGGTGACTTAGTGGCTGCCTATGAGTCTATACTGGGTGTAAATCAGGATCTGGAGGAACACCTGTTCACCAGAGTGCCCCGGGGGATGACAAGGTTAAATGGTCCATTTCAGGATGGACATAAGGAAGAACTTCTTTACTTTCCAAGACCCCAAGGCCTGGAACAAACTGTTTACAGAGGTGGTGCAAGCACCTACTCTGGACTCCTTTAAGAGTCAATTGGATGTGTATTGCTGAGATCCTGTGACCCCAGCTGACTTCCAGCCCATGGGGCTGGACTTGATGATTTTCCGAGGTCCCTTCCAGCCCTAATATCTATGAAATCTATGAAACCCTGGCTGCCATAACAACAGCACATTAATGTACATGTAGACATTCCCAGTGTCACATTAATGTAAATTCCCAGAGTCACATACTTGAAACTTTTTATAGAAGTGCTACGTTGCATCATAGGAGTCATAATTTAGGTGCTTTATGCGCTCTAACAAGACTTCATCTCTCAGGCTACACCATCCCCAGGAATTCTGGTAGAACCCTATGGAAGTTGTAGTTGGACCAGAACTTAGTCCAGAGAATTGAATGGGAATATAAGGCACCAACTCTAACTTCCACCAAGCAATATATTTAACAGAACAATGCATCACAGGACTATTTGAATAGAAATATTTATCTTTTGGAATAGTTTGTTTTTCAATATTAATAACAAAATTAATAAAAAAATCTTTTTTTTTCTTTTAAAAAAACTTCACTTCTGTAAAAAATATTCTCTGTGGCCCCTCTCTCCTATTTCAAAACAGGCCAAATATAGGTGATATAAGTGAAAGAAAATTTGTTGCACAGTGTGTCAAATTCTAACATGTGAAATCACCAAGAGATAGTTATAACAACTATGTACATGTACACTTGGTTTCTGTTCAATGATATATCTATCATCTGCAAATGGAATAGCCCTTGTAACTAGAGCTACTTTTTTGGAAAACTTAACATGCAGGGAGAACATCTCAAATTAGCTTGGTTTTTCTTTGTAAACTGAAATAAGTTTACCTGATGTTCCTTTAACAGAAACCTAAATATTTTGATATAGAGAGAGCATGTGAAATATGTTGTATATGTCAACTGCTGCTTTTAAAGGGCTTAATCATTCTTACCTCCCACATTGAGGATCCTGTTCTGACTGTTTCTGAACTAACAAACAGCTATTTTTATTTATCAAAGCTCCTCTTCCACCTAGAGTTACATGAACATTGCCAAGTCCTTACAGACAAAGAAATACCATTTTCACTGGCATTTTGCAAGTGCTTAAAATGGACAAAAACAAAGGAAGTCAATGAACAGTGACAGCCATATAATTCAGTATCCAACTGTTTGTCAACATGTCATGATGAAAAATGCTTACAGTCCCTGGAGTCTCTCTGGATATTTAAATGCATGAGACCTGCAAAGCACAATATAATTTTGAATTGTAATAGAACAATGACACCTCAAAAATTCTATATTATGTCTCTGCACAGTGAAGGAGCATTTGAATTTAACTTTTGTCTAACTCCTAAAATAAACTGAATTTTTTTTAAAAGATATGCTTTTAGATAAATTTTACTTAATGGTTCCCTAGAAAGTATGATAGCCTGAACTGCAAACATATAATACAAAAAGATTATTTTTTCAATATTTGCAGAAAGGCTAGAAATCTAATAATAAAGCTTATTCATTTAAGACTTTCAAGCAACTTTGAAAGCTAAAGAAAATCAGATAAACCCTGAATATTTAGTAAATTTTTGGATACACACCTGAACTCAAAATGTTTCCAGATTTCCAAACTTTTTCATCCTCCCTGTGCCTGCTTCGTCCTTCAGATGCGATTAAAAATGATTTTCATTTGGAAGCTTACCTAGGTTTATCCCAACCATACAGCTGGTCCAACAAAAGATATCATCCACAAAAATCCTTACCTCTTGGTTTATGTCTATGAAGTAATGTTTATACAAAATAGACAATAGAACAGGGGTGAGCAATTATTTGGGCCTTGGGCCACATAGGGAGTTTTAAGGAGCTGTTGTAACACAGGTCTGCACCTCCCGTTCCCACCCATAAAACGGCTCACCAAAACTTCCTTAGTAGCTCTGAGCTCAGAGTGGGTAGCGAACAGCATCCGGGAGCTGAATAGGTGTGTGGAACCAGGGCTGGGAGTACAGGGAGGTGACAGCATGGGGCCAAGACCTGGGGCACATCCATAATCTGCTGTCCTCACACTTGCAAAAAAGCACTGGTTTTGCAGGCAGGGGCACATGGGGAAAGGTTTGTAGTTCTTCTCTGGGCCTCATTCCCGTGCTGTCATATCCCAAGGGATCCTGAGATCTGCATGGAGATGGGGTAAGACCCATGTGGGTAGAATGTGTGGCCAGATGGGTGGGATGGGGCTGCAGGTGGGCAAGAAGTGGTGTCTGGAGGCAGGTCTGGGATCTTGGGGAGGTGACAGCACAGGGTCCTGGGGTCTGGGCAGAACTGCAATCTGCTCCCCTCATGCTCCTGCCCACAGAACCCAGACCCATCACAGAGGCATGTGGACAACGGATCATGGCTTTACCATGATCCCAGGCTATCGCTGCCCTGTTATCCTTCCCTGTGATTCTGACCTTGACTTCCTGTGCCACTCCCAAACACTGCCCCTGCTGGTGTTTGCAGGGTGCATGGGTCAGGGTGCTTAGGCAGCAGAGCTGGGCCTAGCAGTGGAGCTGCTGCCAATAGGGCTGCCAGAAAGTGAGTCTGGCTGCCATACTGCTGCACACCCAGGGGCAGTTGTATTAGTCACATGCATGATGGCCTGGGCTGTCCCGTGCACCTGGGCAGGATGGGACTGAAGGACCTCCTTTGGGCTGGGCAAAATCCCTCAGCTGGCCAGTTAGAGCTGTATGCCATATTTTGCTCACCCCTGCATCAGAAGATAGGTTAATCAACTTTGCAACTAAAAACACCATATTTTTTAACCAGAGATTCTATATTAAATAAACTGTCTATAATAGTCAAGGATCCTTTTTTTTTCTGATTAAAAAATCCCCATTTTTCAGATAAAAAAAATAATGCAAAATCCAATTTTTTCTGTGATTAAAATGAAACATAAATATTACATAATATTACATAAATAGACATAAATATTAATATATTAGTGGTGTTTCATTTTAATCAAGGAAAAATGTGGATTTGGTGTTACTTTTTAGAGAAACACAGGATCCCTGATAGTAATAATGCAATATGTGGGACCTGAGGGACTTTCCCCTGGTCCCACAGGGCTTGGTCCTTGGACCGATACTCTTTAATGTCTTCATCAGCAACTTGGACGAGGGAGTAAAATGTACTCTGCCCAAGTTTGCAGATGACACAAAGCCCTGGGGACAAGTGGACGTGCCAGAGGGCAGGGAATAGCTGCAATCAGACGTGAACAGGTTGGACATATGGGCACAAAACAACAGAATGCAATTCAGCAAGGAGAAATGCAAAGTGCTGCACCTAGGGAGGAAAAATGTCCAGCACAGCTACAGCCTAGGGAATGACCTACTGGGTGGCACGGAAGTGGAAAGGGATCTTGGAGTCCTACTGGACTCCAGGATGAACATGAGTCAGCAGTATGACGAAGTCATCAGAAAAGCCAATGGCACTTTATTGTGCATCAGCAGATGCATGACGAATAGATCCAAGGAGGTGATACTTCCCCTCTATTAAGCGCTTGTCAGACCGCACTTGGAGTACTGCATGCAATTCTGGGTGCTGCACTTCAAGAGGGATGCGGATAATCTGGAGAGGGTACAGAGAAGGGCCACTCATATGGTTAAGGGCTTGCAGGCCAAGCCCTACGAGGAGAGACTAGAGAATCTGGACCTTTGCAGCCTCTGCAAGAGAAGGTTGAGAGGCGACCTTGTGGCTGCTTATAAGTTCATCACAGGGGCACAGAAGGGAATTGGTGAGGTTTTATTCACCAAGGCACCCCCGTAGGTTACAAGAAATAATGGCCACAAGCTAGCAGAGAGCAGATTTAGATTGGACATTAGGAAGAACTTCTTCACAGTTAGAGTGGCCAAGGTCTGGACTGGGCTCCCAAGGGAGGTGGTGCTCTTCCCTACCCTGGGAGTCTTCAAGAGGAGGTTAGATAGGCATCTAGCTGGGGTCATCTAGACCCAGAACTCTTTCCTGCCTATGCAGGGGGTCGGACTCAATGATCTATTGAGGTTCCTTCCAACCCTAACATCTATGAATCTATAAAAATGCACCTTGCTGGGAGTGGGTGGCCTGGTGGGGCTCTCAGTGGAGCGGGAGTCCCCAGAAAATACCAGGCTAGTTACCACCCTACTCCCGGCAAGGTGCCTTAACCCCTAGCCCCCACAACTCATTGGGTGGACCTCAGAGAGGGAGAGTAGGGTCATAGATTCACACCTGTCTGGACATCCTTTGACTGGTCAATGCTGGGGCCAGGACTGGAAGGGTCAAAGGGCAGGGGCTCACCGTGAGGAATGCCCAAGAGCTGAGGGACTGGGGTTCCAACTGGCCTGGAGGTGCACCAGGGCTAGTAGCCAAAAGTCCAGAGGGGACCACACCCGTAAGGTGTCCCCTGTGACTGAGGTGAGGCTGACTGGTCTGTAGATCTCTATATCCTCCTCCTTCTCCTTCATAAAGATGGACTATATTTGCCATTTTCAAGTTGTCTAGGACCTCTCTCAGTCACCGAGAGTGTTCAAAGATAATGGCCAGTGACTCTGCAATCACATTGGCCAATGCCCTTAGCACGCTCAGGCGCATCATATCTGGCCCCATAGACTTACACACATCCAGTTTTTCTAAATAGTCCCTAAACTTTTCTTTTTACCACTGCTGGCTGCTTACCTACTCCCTTAACTGTGTTGCCTGGTACAGCAGTCTGGGAGCTGACCTTGACTGTGAAGACTGAAGTGAAAAAGGCACTGAGTACTTCAGCCTTTCCTGCATCCTCTGTCACTAGGTTGCCCCTCCCATTCAGTAAGAGACCCGTACTTTCCCTGATCGTCCTCTTGTTGCTGACATACTTATAGTAACCCTTCTTGTTACCCATCATGTATTTTGCTAGCTGCAACTCCAGTTGCACTTTGGCCTTCCTGATTTCACTCCTGAATGCCCAAGCAATACTCTTACACTCCTCCCTAGTCCTTTGTTCAAGTTTCCATGTCTTAAAAGCTTCCTTCTTGTGTTTTAGCTCACTGAAGAGTTCCCTGATAAGCCAAGTTGTTCTTCTGCCATATTTGCTAGTATTCCTGCATATCAGGATGGGTCCTTGCTGCTCCCTCAGTTTCTGTAAAATACAACGAGTTGTCCTGGACTCCTTTCACCTTCAGAAAGGCCTCCTAAGGGGTACTGTCCATAAGCTGCCTAAAAGAGTCAAAGTTTTTTTCTGAAGTCCAGGGTCTTTATTCTGCTACTGTCCTGCTCTGTTTTTCTCAGGATCCTGAACTCAATCATCTTGTGGTTACTGCTACCCAAGCTGCTATCCACTACTATAGTCCCACCAATTCTTTCCTGTTCGTGAGCAGCAGGTCAAGAAGAGCATGAACCCTATTTGGCCTCCCCAACACCTGCACCTGGAAGTTGTCCCCAACACTCTCCAAAAACTTCCTTGAATGCCTGTACACTGCTGTATTGCTCTCCCAGCAGATGTCAGGGTGACTGAAGTCTTCCACGAGAACCAGGACCTGAAATTGGGAAACTTCTGCTAGCTGTGTGAAGAAAACTTCATTCATCTCATCCTCCTGGTTTGGTGGTGTATAGCAGACCCCCACTGTGACATAACCCTTGTTGCTCTCCCCTCTGACCCTAACCTAGAGACTTCCTGTATCATACTGGAGCTCTGAGCAATTGTAGAGTTCTTTTACATAAAGAGAAACTTCTACTCCTCTTCTCCCCGGCCTGTCCTTCCTGAATAGTTTATACCCATCCATGACAGTGCTCCAGTTATACAATCTATCCCACCAAGTTTGTTATTCCTCTCACATAGAAGTTTCTGTGACTATGCAAGGATTTCCAATTCTTCCTTGTTTCCCAGGCTCTGTGCATTCATGTCCAGACACCCGAGGTAACTACCCAGTTGCCCTCCTTTCTCAGAAAGATTGAGCAGGCATCCCATGTTGCCCACTCCTGCTTGTGCTTTGTCCAAGTAATCTGCTTCCTCACTTACCTCACGGCTTTGGTCTCCATCCATCTGTCTGTACTCCATTCTTATGCTTCCCCCCCCAGCAAACCCAGTTTAAATCCTTCCTTCTGATTTTCAAACAATTAAAAAACTCATCATTAGAAGCAAACTCCAATTGATTCTCAAACATCAAATGGCTCACACGGTGAAAGCCATCAATACAAAAACAGTCTGTACATCTCTACCACCATCACAATCAACACCATCAAACAAAACTACCAGGGTGTAGACACAAACTTTTGGAGTCCTTTCAGTTTCAAAAGAGAGCAGCTGGTATATTCTAATTGTTATGTACGAGGTTAGCTGAGTACTATTCATACGTAGTAAAACAGCTCCAATTTTAACCCTGGATGAAGAAGCACATTACTAATGGGCACCTTTAAACTCCTGAGGAAGATGACACTACTCTAAACTCACAGAGGTATTGGTGTAAATTGAAACCTGATTTGTTACTGTGTTTCATCTCCTATGATCCTAATGCCAGGGGGAAATAAAAATAACATGCAGTGAGTAGAAATTAGAATTTTCCTCTGATCCCAGCTGGGGACAGAGAGTAATGCTCTCTGTATGTAAAATCTCCCTTGCCTCCTACACTTCAATGGTCCAGAGGATAGATGTATGTGACTTCATGGTCTTATAAATTACAGTACAGCCATTTTCCAACATACACAGTATTACTGAGTAAGTGGTTTCAGCCCCATCAGTGTGGTACAAATATATAATATAATATAGAAAAACTGCTTCTAAGCATGGCACTAGAGATAACAAGTGGATGCAGGGACAGGAGAAAGGAGGTGAAAATAAAGTGATTAAGAGCACATGTGATATGCAGTGATCACAGCTGCCTTTCCTGTTGTTAAAATGTTCTAGCACTAATCTATACCTCTTTAGCTGTCAAAAGAAGTAGATTCTGCTTTTTCAGCTATAGCTTTCACAGCATTTTGAAGGCAGCCAGATCTAAAAGGAATGTGTTAGGCGGGTTCTGAGAACCTGATCAAATCCCCCAAGGTATGTAGGTGGAAAAACATCTCATTCTGCAATTCTGGTCACATTTAGGTAACTCTACTGAGCCTTGTCAATGTGGAGGCACTTGTGGGCCTGCACAGAATTAGAATTTCAGGCACCTAAAACACTTTAAGGGCAAAACCAGCAATGCTTCTGGAGTTCAAGAGTTTCCAGAGGTAGGTCTCAGTTAAACTGGATTTTTCAGAATTAGACCTTTGGATTTCAGTTGCTTATTTCCACTGAAATCCTTATTTGAATTTGGTGCTTGGTCTTTGTTATTACTTGGGTAAATATGGAAAGAAAAAAAAGGTCTATAAAACGGATAAGAATGGTACCATTAATAGTTATAGTGTATGCAGAATTCATTAGGTACGGTATGTATCCAAGAGGGGAGTAATGACTCATTAGTAACGGCCAGTAAACCTATGGGAAACGCCTTATTGCAATTAAGCTTTGGACAGCAAACAAGTTGAAACTCAAGAACATTGTTAATAGAAAATAAACAGTAACTTTACAAATTAAACAGGCTGATTTGCTTGATGAGGATGATGAGACTTAACATGAAAAAGCATATTTTTTGTGAGACCATTTCCAGATTCCCTTAATCTCTTCTAAAACGTAATAGGTTGCTTGATGTATTGAAAACAAAATAATTTCTATGGGCTATTATTATTATTATTACTACTACAACTGTACAAGAGAGTCAGACTTTGTAGAAGAAACTTAAAATGACAGCTAACTTAGCGTCTTGTAAGCCTAATATGCTAAGGAAGCAAAACATAAGTGCTAAATATTATTACATTTGGAAGCACAGATATTTACTTTGTCTGTCTGTATATTACTTATAGACCAAAATGACAGCCTCTACACATTTCTTAGTAAAATTTATGCTAGTAAGACTTGTTAATAAACATAATTATTTTTATGAGCCATATTACAAAATTCTGCGCTATCACTATAAAATAATGATTCTGGGATGTTATGAGATCCTCTGAAAGGTGTGCTGTGGTATAAGAAGATAAACAATGAGGAAAAAAGGAGATAAATGCAGCTTCAGGCCTGTCCTTTGCCTTTACGACTGGCCTCTATGCAAGGAGGTAAGCATTGTAATAAACAAGTTGGTTTTTGAAATGGGGTGCCACTCAATTCACACAAGTTATGCAGGAGAGGTTTGCATCTAACAAAAGGTGCCTGGAGTCTAAGAAGGTTGAGAAACACTTTAATTATTTTCATACATAATTAAAAACTTGTCAAAACAAATAGACTGGCTCTTTTTCTTAATTATATTTTGTTTCATTTCCTTATTACTCTTCTGATTATGGAGCAGTGATTACATATGGAAACCTGCATGGAATGCCATTAAGGCCCCATCTACACATTACACTTAAGATGTAATTATCTGGTTAATCATATCCTAAATTGTAACACAGCCACACACTCAATTAATGGCATGAATACAAGGAATAAGTCCCCAGATTATTCCATGGAAATATGTACTAACTTTGTGGCTTGTTCTTATCATGACATTAATTGAACATGTGGCCAGGCACACCCCTATGGCTGGGAGCCCCTTCAGCTGATGGGGCTCATACCCATGAGGGTGCATCATGCACTTCAGCAGCTGGGAGTCCCATTAGCTGATGGCGCTCACAGCTACTGTAGAACACTCCAATGGCTGAAAGGCCCATTAGCTGAGTGACTTGCAGCCGTGGTAGTGCATTGGGTAGTCCCCTGACTGTGAACTCCATCAGCTGTGCTTCCAGCCATAAGAATTAGCTACTTATGGGTATGGGGGAAACCAGGATTGTGATCCTAGGCTGATCCTGCTCTGGCAACGCAGCATGATTGGCTCTCCACTAAGTATCAATCAGACCTAATCACTCAACTCTCATTCTGGTAAAGTAAACTTTTTTGCGGCTACATAATGCCAGTAGTCCACAGGCTACAGGCACCAACTTTTATTTCTGCTCGGAAGGGGGGCTGGGGGCAGGAGGGGGGGGTGGAGTAAGATGATGGATATGTGAAAAGTTTTATACATTTCAGTTAACAGCTTGAGGGATCCAGGGTCCTCAGGCTCTCACATACTCAGCTCTTGTGCCCGAGGCTCAAGCCCATGCAAGAGCTGGCACTGATCAGAAAATGCAAACGCACTTCTGCAAAAATGGGTTCCAGAATTTTTTCCAGTCCAAGTCAGGCCAAGGGATCAAAAATGTAGTATCCATGGAATGTGATTTCTAAAAAAATGCTATGTTGAAAAAGCCAAAATGGATTTTTTTTTTCAGTTGGCTGCCTGCTCAGCTGCTTGCCTAGAATACTCTTCTCATTACACTTTCTCCCTACAGACAGAGGCCTTCCAGGCAGTCTGCCAGAGTCTGAATGCTCCATCTGAGGCCTCCCCAGTTCCCCACCTCCAACCTGGCTGCTGAAAAGGCAACAAAACTGCAAACCAAGTGAAGAGCTGGAGTGTTCAGCTTCCTCTAACTGAGTCACAGTGAAATTCAGTAGTGTAATTATATGTGGGCAACTGGAGTACCTTAAGGGGACCCCCTAGATTCCCTTCACCTGCTGCAGCACAACACCCCTGCTTTATGCTCTTTCACTCTTGTGCTGCTTCCAGCAGTAGATGGAAACAGAAATTGGCAATAATGGTAAACATGCAAGTCACCTGTGGCTGCCCCAACCCTCCCTGCTTTCTTTCACTGTCTTGCACCCAGTTATACTTATTTTACATATTATAATGATTTAGTGAAAAAAGTAGGGGCCTATGAGTTTGCTTGTGTAGGGCCCAGGATAGGGTTAATCCAGTCCTGCTTCCACTCTTATAGTACACCTGATGCTCCTCCAGCTGCCAAATTCATCAATTGCAGTGGTCAGTGGTGATGTGTATTGGCAGTGAGAGCAAGGGCCAGCAGCTGTAGTAACAGGCCACCAGTGTGAGCAGACCAGACTGGGATGCCAGGGAATTACTACCTAACTGGAGTCAGGAGGGGATCTGGTACTGAATTTCAATAAACCAGTCTGTGGCAGGGCACTGTTGGTACCTGACACTTTAAGGGCTGGAGCAGGCAGCAGCCAGGTGCTTGAGTATGATGGCCATTTTGAGACCCAGGATATGTATAGGGTGAAGCAGTGGTTTGCTACTGGCAGCCATGAGAAAGACATCAGCTGGCAGAGCTGAGGCTCAGGAACAGCTTGAAGGTTTATAGGCTGTGGCTAAGGGGATGGAGAAGGCTCCTGGTTCTGGGCATGACCTAAAACCACCCTGCTGGGGATGGGTGGTATGGTGGAGCTCCTGGTGGCATAGGAGCCCCCAAGAAATACCACGCCAATTAACCCCCTGGTGAAAGGCAGTTTGGGGTAACTTAATAACCCCAGCTCCTACGACTGGGTGGGTAACCCAACAGCAGGGCCTGAGAACGCAGATTCATGTAAGAGAGTGTGGGCTACTTGCTCAGAAGCCTGACTTGAGGCACCCTTGACTGGTCAATGCTGGGGCCAGGAAAGGTCAAAAGAGCCAGGGGCCCACCGTGAGGGATGCCCAGAGGTTCTGACTGACCTCAAAGGTGAGGCCAGTCTGGGGGGGGGCCACACTGAAGAAGGGGAAGAGTGCAGGGAGCTGGGCAACCCAGAATGAGGACAGAGTAGGCTGCCTGATTAGGAGGGATCTAGTTGGGGTCCAGACTGGAGGGTTATGGTGCCCAGTGTGGGGGCCAGAAATGTTAAGAACTTAGATGTAATTTGTGAGGCCTGGGCTATGGCATAGGGGAGGTGCAGAGCCGTAGATAATGCCTGCTGGCATCAGAGAAGGAAATGGGCAACCTCCCACCTGGCTAATATCTTAATCACTTTCCATCAAAGTGTGGTAGGTGAGAGAGGTGGGCGGTTAGTCCAGAAACAGGTGGGCAGGCCAACTTCTAACTGGCCCCAGAAAGGCCCCTCCACCATTACAGAGTCTAACCTAAGTAACTTAAGTCTGATAATACATCCATCCAGGTCTATCTTAAACCAGGTTCCACCATTTTAAAACCAGTCTAAGTGCAATGAACCTGTGTACTGTTCTGAGTTGGTTTTGGTCACTTATACCAGTTTAATACCTGTACCTGGCCTTTGTGGATAGCTAAGGAACTAATATTTGCAGAGGATTTTCTATTTTCTAGATAAAACTATCAAAACCTTTCAGTCAAACAGATATTATCTCAGAAAAAAATAGTTCTGCAAAAAGGGCAAAGGACCTTGCTTTTCCTGCACTGTCTCAAAGGCAGCGATTAGAAAGTTATTCTGATTCCCAGTAAACTAAAATTGCCACCCGGAATCAGATGAAATACTGAGGATTTAATCTTTAAATATCATTCATCATTAAGAAAGGGAATACAGTTGTCTCATATAACAGAATCAAGATTACTTTCACACAGAAGTTAACTCTGAAATATCTCTCCAGGCCCTTCAAAGAACTCCCAGTTCCCTTCTGACATTTCAGTTATTATCAGAAGAAAAATAAAAGAGAATTTGACAAAGGAATGTAACTTTATCAGATTATCTAAACCTTACTTCTTTTACAGAGATAACAAATGCCTTCACTTCAGCATCTAGCCCTAGGCTGAACTGTGGATCCAATGATAATCCATTTTTGAAGTGTAAGTACTGACTGTTTCACATCACACACCACCCAGTGGATAACAAGGGAGACTGCAGTTTCCATTGAGCAATTTGCAGAAAATGCTGACTGTATTGCCTTAGGAAATGTCTTATTTTTTTTATCAAAAATAATTATTTCAACTAAATAGAAGTCAGTATCAATGGAAGATAATGTAAGCACAGGATGATTATCTGCTATTGCTTAAATGTCACTGCTCAACATACAATTAAATATCTCCATTCAAATTAGGTTATACAATGTTTGTTTGTGGTTTGTTTCAGTCAACTGTAGTCTGTTGTACCAGAAGAATACACCTTTATTTTAAAACCCACAGAGCATTTTTCAAAAAACAGTAACTGCTGAATGGACAAAACATCTACTTACGATAGTCAGAGGATTTTAGACAATATATAGTGCTTCAACTGCTCAGATAAATTGTTACCCATATTAGGGCACTCTAATCCATCATTACATTATTTATGTCTATCCATTTCAAATACTTCAAATATTATAATCATACAGCAGATACACAGATCTGTTTATATAACTTGGGCACTTGTAGAGTCCATAGTATCTAAACATCTCACGAGTAGACTTCACTGAAAAAATCCAAGGCTTTTGGCTGGAGAATAGTTTCAATTTTAGGTTTCCGTTCAAATCAATCAAAAAATGTTCAACATTTTCTATAAAACAGGGTATCAGCTTTGCAAGTAATAAAGCAGTAAAATTTGTGGGAAATGTAAGTTTTATTGAGCTGCTGCAGTAGATATCCAGTATCCATGGCTCTAGGACAGAGCAGCCCTAGAAGCCCAGAACCCAGCACTTTCAATGTAGTGAAGCATATCGGGCTTGGCAAACCATCATTTTCCAATGAAACATCTCATCAGCTTCAGTCACAGTGTTTAAGAAATGTCTCATCACCAGGGATCTGAGTTTTCTATTTGCTGCATAAAAATGCAGATTTTCTCCTTTAAAAAAGAAAAAAAGCATGATTTTTTTTCCTTTAAAGGAAAAAAAAAGTGGGAAACTGTAGGTTTCCCCTTGCATACTGGCAGAGTTCCAGCCTTCAAGGGGCTGGGTGGAGAGCAGGAAGAAAGTGAACCTGCTCGTGCGGGAAAGCAGGGGGTGCCATGTGGATGTTCACTGCACACACATGAACATGGCAGCCAGGCAGCGTGATGGAGGGCAGCTCCCCACAAGTAAATCTATGGAGAGGCATAGGCAATGTGTTAGGAAGAAATGGGTGGGGCATGTATAACCTGCCCCCAGATTTCTGTATCCACAGTAGAGCACAGGGCTGCTGCCTGGCTGGAGGACCATGGGCAGGAGCCACCTCCACGGCCCAGTGGGCAGGACCCAACACAGGAGAACAGAGCAGGGTGGCAAGACTTCTAGCTGCTGTCACTGCCACCAACACTGCCAACACCAGGACCCCCATGCAAGCCATGCTGCCAGCAGTGTGAGGTGTAATGGACTGGGGGAAAGGAGGGGCAGGCTGCCCTCACACTTCCACCATCAGCCACTCACGCACTGGGCCATGGCTCTGGAGGGGAAGTCTGGTGGGGGTAGTACAGGTGGCCTGAGTGGAACAGCAGCTGAGGTGTCATCTGGGACATGGCAGCAGGGTAGAGCTGTGACTTGGTATGCAAGTGGCTGGTAGTGGGAGAAGGTGAAGACAGCATTGTCCCCTGGTCTGTTACTGCTTATGCTATTGGCAGCATGGTTGGTGCCATGGTCCGGGTGGCGGCAACAAGTCTTGCCACTCAATTTTACCCTCTTGAGCCAGGTGCCACGCACTGGGCCATGGAGGGGGCTGAAGCCCCATGCTTTTCTGTGGACATACAAATCTGGGGGCTGGGCACACATTTCCTCAGCCCCCCTGACACTTTGTCAATGGCAGGAGCAGGCAATTGCTTTGGGCGAAACACTATTTACTGAGTTTTGACAAGCAAAGGAGGGCTGCATGGGTAGCCCCACCCTTTGACAGGTGCCCCATCCCCTGGTCGTCATCTTGTGACCAGAAGTCCCACCCCCGACCTTTGCCACCTGAAGTCCCTCCCCTTGTCTCCGGAAGTACTCCTTTCAGAAAGGGGTTTTGCCATCTCAGAACCAGAAAAATACCAAATTATATTCTAAAAGGCAAACATCTACAACATTCATTAATTCAATTTCTAAAATATTTTTGTTCTGATTTACATGTATTTGTGTAGTGTACACAAAGGTGATTCCACAATAGCCTAAAATGAAGTCTTACTGTTGTATATCATGTGGGGTGTATATAGCTTTTTGGTGGGGCCTGTGGGTGTGGGGGTATGTGGGATGTGGGGGGGAGGGTAACTGTCTGAAGGAGTGTACTGGTCCACGTATATGGCAGTGCAAGTGGCTGTGGGTACACGTTAATGGTTGGGGGGATGTGGGACTCACCCTTGTGGTAAAAGAAGTAACTTCCCCCAGATTATTGCCCTACAGTGAGTGGAGAGTTCAGTATCCAGCATTAGCTTGGTTGGCAATATTCATGTTGTTTTGTGCAATGTTAAGTGACATGGCTGTTTGTACATAGCAATGAGTAATGCAAGGCAGCGAGTGATCGTGATGGGTTAAACCATTCTTGGCCTACTCAAGGGCATGATTGGCAGGTCCAAATGGCTTGCTTCTAGAACCATCTGCGAGAGAAGCCTTCTGATTTAATTGGTCTAAGAAGCTGTATGTAAAGGCTGCGTATTCTCAGGTGAGAGAGAGCACGAGCTTTCACACACACGCGCGCATGCTTTCGCTCTCGCTCTCAGGCTGCGATTTCTAGAACAGACTGATCACCTGTTCTGAGCCTTGAGAGACCCCTAGGGTGACTTTTCTTTTTGGCCAACGACTAGCTAGCGATTACGACTGATGGGGAGATTGCCCTAGCTAGCTTTGGGCACTCCTGCCTTTTTGAACACGCTAAGTACCACACTACGCCTCCATCTGGCTGCAGCCACCTGAGTTGAACCTCTCATTGCACTCTGCTTGCTGCTAGCATCCATTACAAGCATCCTTGCTTGTTCCTGTATTTAACTACTTCTCAGTGCCTTGTACATAGTTCTTTTCTTCAAGTTCAGTAAGTAAACTTCTTTTTATTTTACTTCAACCGTCTCCGAAGTCTCTCTCTTCATCTGCCTAGGACCCAGAACGCATCTGAGCTGGTGTCAGCACCCGGTGCCCCACTCAGTGCGTATCTGTGGCAGCTCTCCAAGGCCACCTGGATACCCCTGGCCGCGACAACCCTATGAACACACAGCCACACACAGAGGCCCTGTCTACACACACACACACACACACACACACACACACACACACACACACTGCTGCTGCTTACACTTCCCGTCTACAGATATACATACACAGCCCCTACTTACACACACATGCACGCACGTACGCACGCACATGCTGTCCCTGCCTGCATGCGCATGCGCACACATACCAGTGCAACTCTGTGCTCCCCAGTCTGATGATGCAGCCAGCAGCCACATGGTTCTGGAGGATGGCTGAGGCAGGAAGAGAGTGAAATGGCTGGGGGTGGCCAGAACTGGGCTGCTTAGTCCTGCTGAGGAATCCCCCTGCGTCTGACTGCCCCTGGCTCCTGTCAGCATTAACAAGCAGCCAGGAGCAAATAAATGTTAATTTACTAATTTTTTTAAGGGGCCCTGTGGCCTGGACAGAGTGGCCTGGTAGGCCAGATCCTGCCCATAGGCCATGTTTTGCCCACCCTGGCTTATGGCATCATTTATGTTTTGGCTACCCCATGCCCCATACAACCCCAACCTGCCCCCCACACTCCAACCTGCCCCCCACACCCTCTCCCCACACACATACTTGCCCTGCACAAACATCCCACACTGAGGGGCTCAGGCCTGAGGGTGGTTGGGAGTGAGGGGCACCAGCAGTGCAGGGGGTGTGGGAGACAGTGGGCTGTAGGTAGAGAGTAAAGGACACTAGCATCTCAGGGCTGCTCAGTGCCACAAAGCAAGGGGGGTGGGGAGGGCTGCAGTTACTTGTAATTATGGCAATAAAACATTATGTTCAACTAAAACCATATATATATATGAGAAAGAGAAGTGTCCCATTTTAATAATGGAAAAATGCATTTTGAGGTTTTTAATCAGAGAATTTGGGGTTTTTAAACAGAGAAAACCAGGATCCCTGATCATCACAATCTATCTGTGAAATAAACAAAGTATTATTATGTTAATTTTACAAATGAAGAGTTGAGTCAAAAACATTATCTTAGGGTTCAACAATGAGTTTAGAGACGTTCAGAAAATTCCAAATGTGTTCCTAAGCCCAAAGCCTGAACCATGGGATTATTCTTCCTCTCTAGTTTATAGTATCATTCATAGAATCATAGTATCTAGGGTCAGAAGGGGCCTAGAGCAGGCCATCTAGTCTGACCCCCGCTAATGGCAGGAACGAGTGCCAGGGTCACAGGACCTCAGCCAAGTACCTATCTAATCTACTCTTAAAGATGCCCAAGGTAGGAGCAAAAACAACTTCCCTAGGAAGCTGGTTCTACATCCTAGCCACCCTAACTGTGAAACAGTGTTTCCTAATGTCCAACCTAAACCTGCTCTCCAGTAACTTGTGACCATTGGTCCTAGTTACCCCTGGTG
>JAGPOW010003316.1:96048515-96089084 GCA_030014935.1 Caiman crocodilus
GATGTAGTGGTTAAATTTTTAAAAAATTTGTGGTGATCTGTTGTGGAACAACCCCATTGAAGAAGATAACAGTGGTTACCCAGACCTCGTTGCTGGTTGGGAAGGGGCCCTCATAACAGTTCAAGCTTCAGGGCCCCAAAAATGTAGGTCTGCCACTGGGCACAAGTGAATATTTCCATAGCTACCATACTTTGCCAATGAATACTTCAATGTAGTACAAAACACTGATAACAGTCTTGCAAGAATTTATTTTTGTGTGTGCACTCCCACCAGCTGCTGTAGCAGCGAGGGGGCAGGACCCTCAATGCAAACAGCAGCCTCTGTCATAGTGTCTGGGAATGTAAGCCCCTTCCTGGGGAGGGGGCCCAGCTGCAGGGAGGACAGAGCTGTGGCAGACTGTACATGGCAGCACTGGGTCTTGGAGACAGAGCCCCACACAGTGCTGCCACCATCACTGTTGTACGCAGCAGCTTTCATCACTCTGCAGCAAGCATGGCCCTGCTTCCAGGAAGAGGCTCGCGCTTGGGGAAAAAGTGACAGGGGCTACTGCCCCTGTAATAGTCACTCCCCACTTGTGGCTCCAGCAGCCAGGCAGAAGCAGGGCCAGAGGCTGGTTGGCAGGGCCCCTTAGGCAGGCAACAGGGGACAGCAGGCAGGGAGCTGGGTTATTCCCCCCTCTGCCCCCAGGGCACTGAAGCAGGGTCTGCCTGCCCTGGCTGCCACCACTGCCACCACCATTCAGTCTGTGCCTGGGGCAGGTAGCAGAATAAGCTGCCTCCACCAGACACCAGATGCCAGAGGGAGGGGGGACAGGAGGGGTCTTATTCTGCCACTTGCCTCAGGCACAGAGTGAGTGGTAGCGGTGACGACTGGAGGGGCAGACTATATCACATTGCTCTGGGTCAGAGGGGGGAATAACTGCTCCCTGCCCCCCCACCTAAGGGGCCCCACCAGCCAGCATCTAACCCTGCCCCTGTCTGGCCATTGGACCAGGGAGGGGGGAGAGACTGTAATGGGGGCAGCAGCCCTTGTCATGATTTCCCTGAGCATGAGCCCCTTCCTGGCAGCAGAGCTGTGCTGCGAGGTGAGGAAAGCTGCTGCAGACTTTGGCAGTGATGGTGGTGGCAACAGCAGTGCTTTGCGGGGCTCTGGCCCGCTCTGAGCCACACTGCTGCTGTGCATAGTCCACTGCAACTGTCAGTCTCATAGCAGGCCCCCCACACTGGGAAGGGGCTCACATTCCCCAACGCTATGACAGATGCTGCTGCCCCCATCAAGGGCTCTGCTTCCTCAGTACTGCAGTGGCTGGTGGGGGGGGTGTGGCAGATGCTGGCTGGCAGGGCCACTTTGCTGGCTGGAGGGGCAGGGATGGGGGATATTACCTCTCTCTTTGGCATCTGGCAGAGGTGACTTATTCCACCACTTGCTCCAAGCAGGGAGTGAGTGGTGGTGGTGGTGGCAGTCCAGGTGGGCAGACCCAGCTGTGGTCCCCAGCTTAGATGGGGTAGATGTGGGAATGCCAGCCTACTGCTGCAGCAGTGAGGGGGGAATGTCTGGCAGACCCCTTGCTCAGATCCCTGACAGAGTGGCGGGAATTAAACCTCTCTTTGGCCAGACTCCTGTCCCTGACTGCCCCTGATCCAGCTGGGGAACAGAGGGGTGGGGCTAGCCCTGCTCCACTAAAGCCGAGAGCCAAGTCCAGAGAGCATGCCGGGATCCTGGTTAATTTAAACCAGGAAGAGGTCTGGGACAGACATTGCTTAAACTGGTTTGAGCTCAATCAATTAAATCTGATACTACATTCAACCAGGTTTATATCAACTTGGTTTTGGCCATTTTGAAACTGGTTTATGTATACTGAATGTCTGTTCTGTTACAGGTTTAAACCAGTTTCTGATCACTTAAACTGGTTGATGTGTACTGTCTGTCCCTAGCCTAAATGTCTGGGCCAGGCTGAAACAAATTCCAGATAATACAAGGTTATCTTATTCACACACAGCAACAAAGTGTATTTAACTAGTACCTGTGTTTAGATACTGAAGTAATAGAAACCTTGAAAATAAGTAATCTGAAGCTGATAAAATAAGATTAGTGAGAAATAGACTGCCCAGTCCCAATCAAACTGTCACTTTGAGTTATCTTTTTTTTGGTACACAAATAATCTATGAATGCAGTGTTCTCTTGTTGTTTTCTCTAGGCTGACTGATATTTTTTTTTTACCAGCAGTGCTTAACAAGAACAAAATATATTATAGGAAGCACTTTAAAACAAAACAAAAATGCCTGGAGAAGCCATTCAGAAGGATAGCTGCTGCACAGTGATTGAGACACAGTGACAAGAACAGTGGTGCCTTGGGCCATATTAAGATTTTGCTGCTAACATATTCAATTCAGATGCTGCTACTATGAAAAGAGCATAGGTGCTATTTCTTATTTATTTAGCTGTAATGAACTGAGTGAACGTGCTGTAGGGATAAAGATGTACTGGAGTAGATCTAGATAAAAACAGTTTTACAAGAGAATTCTTACCATAGTGGAATAAATTGGGAGTTCTTTAAAAGGGTTAACAAGCAGCAGTATATCTCCAATGTATGTCTGGAAAAAAAGATACAATTGATTTATTATGTGATAAATGAATTCCTTCAGGAAGTTAATGATTTTCTTTCAGAAAAGACTTTTAGCCAAAGCATCTAAAATCAGACAAGCAACATACTAAATATAGATCTGTAACTCCACAATTTAGAAGCTTTTAAATTCCTGTCTTTAAGAACCAAGATTATTACCGGGTGCATCTACACGTCACCCTACATCGCTATAATGACGTGTTACCTCACAGGACACTATGGCAACATAGTGATCATGTAAGTCTACATGCGACTGGCAGCTACTTAACTGTAGTGGCATGCTCCCCTGTTTTAACATACTGAAGCGGAGAAGTAGTGGCTAAAACTAACCATGCACCATGTGCACAGCACAGTAACAATGTCACCATAGGGTGACAGGTATATACTCCCATTAAGTCTGATAGTATTAACTGCATCTGTTATCATAAAACTGACTGCTTGCTCCATAATTAAAATTGTTTAATAATCATAGGATCATAGAAAAGTAGAGCAGAAGGAACTTCCGTAGGCTGTCTGGTCTAGCCCTCTGCTAGAATCAGGATCGGCCCTATCTGAACCACTCCAAGCAAATCCTGTCAACCCTATTACTAAAACTACACAAACAACCCTGTCACAAAGCCACAGAGCAACCTAACCTGCCATAGGTAAAGTGAGGGAACAATGATGGCCCATGCACTGCTACTGCAAGGGTTCTTAAAATACACTTGAGAGACGCAAGGAAGAGGGCCAAGATCCTAAAGAGGAAGGCAAAAATCTTCATAGTCTTTCAGTCCAGGACTGGCACACCCCAGTCGAAATCCCTACTCTTGGCTGCAGGGAACAGCTAATGCTTCTGAGGAAGGCAAAAAAAAATCCACAAGACAAAACAACTAAACAAAACAACTCTCCACCCCACCCAAATGGGAAAATCCTTCCTGTGACAACCAGAAAAGCCTAGAGGCAAAGAAACATTAACAGTATAGCACAAACATTGCTACCTTTAGATCAACCCTAATTAATGTTTGTCCAAACTCTTCTTGAACATCTCCAGTGTTGGAGATTCCACACCTTCCCTAGATGACCTATTTCACTGCCTTACTGTTTTATCAGTGACTTTTTTACCTGATATTCAACTACGCTTTCTTTGCTGCAACTTCAACCATTGGTCTGCATCCTGCTCTTTGCAGCAAGAAAGAAAAAGCAACTCTCCCTCATCTTTATGCAGCCCTTCATATATTTAGACTGCTATCATGTCTCTTCCACCAGCTGAACATTCCTATTTCCTTCAACCTCTCCTCTATGACTTGCCTTTTAATAACTTTATCATTTTTTTCACCTGTCTCTGGACCCTTTCTGACTTCTCCATGTGCTTTTAAAAATGTGAAGCCCCATAACATGTATACTCAGCCTAACCAGTGATGAGTAGAGAGACTTCATCACCTCTTATATCTTGTGCCTAATGCTCCTATTCATGCAGCACAAAATAGCTTTAACTTTTTTGTGTCTGCATCACACCGAAGACTCTTATTGAGTGAGTTTGTGATGGACCAAGACCCCTCAGCCATTTTTATATGTGCTCCCAACGCAGCACCAGGCACTTTTAATTAGCAAGCAGTGCTAACACATGCATCAGCAGGGCAGCATGCCTCTGCAGTGAAAAAATGGTGGCAGTGCACTTTGAACTGAAGGACATTGAATGTGTTTTAGTACAAAGCACATTGCTGCCATTTTCTCAGTGCAGAGGTGTGCTGTATCACTGATACATGTGATGCAGCAGGCTGCCAGAGCACATCAATTTACATGCTCCAGCAGACTCGATTAATTGAGTCTACTTCTACATGCTGGATTTCCAGCGCATCTAAGCAGGCTCCTCACGTGTGTGTAAATACCATTTGATTCTTTTCCTAGGGCTTCCATCCACTTAGGTGTCACCTATCTTATATGTGTGTTTTTGATTATTCTTCCCAAGGTGAAGCACCTTGCTTCTGCTAGTATTGAACTTCATCCTACTGACTCTAGCCCAACTTTCCAAACTGCCAGGGTCCTTCTTAATTGCACTCCTGTCCACCTGTGTGTTTGCAATCCTTCCTTTTTCCATGTCAACTGCAAGAAGCAATCTATTTCAACATTGCATACAAATAATTTAAACAATGTTGAACAGCACAGAGCCTAGGACAGACCCTTTTGAGACTCCACTTGAAACCTCCTGCCATTCGTACATGGATACATTTATAATTACTTTTTGCTTGTAACTTTTGAGCCAGTTGTCTATCCACTTTATAGAAGTTTTGTCTAGCCCACATTTCTCCAGTTTGCTTTTGAGAAGGTCATGTGGGACTTTGTCAAAAATCTTACTAAAATCCAGATACACTATAAATGCAAGCATTCCCTTCCCTCCCAATATAACCCAATTAGTTATATTGTCAAAGAAGGAGATTAGTTTGTTTGGCACAATTTGTTCATAATAAATGAACATGAGTTGGCTGTTCATGATCAGCCTTCCCTTCTCTAGACGCCGGCCAATGGAGCTCATTAGGATATTTTCCAGTAAATTCCTGTGTATAATTCCAGCATATAAGTCCCAAGGTCCCCCTTCTTGGCTTTTAAAAAGCAGGGCACTATGTTGGCCATTTTCTAGTCCTCTGGTACCTTGCCCATCTCCCCATGACTTATTAAATATTATTGGGAAGGGTTCTGAGATCTCCTCTGACACTCCCTTCAGTACCCCAGGATGAGGTTCATCAGGACCCGCTGACTTGAATTAATTCAGACCCATCAAAAGCCCTCTGTTTCTTGTATCTCATCCATTAGCTTGCTCCCTCCTTTATCCAAATGATCTGCATTAGCAGTCTCGTTGCAGCCTGATTTTTTTTTTGTGAAGCTGAGCGAAGTAGTTATTGACTTCTCTGCTCTTTGCATCTTCTGCTTTGCTATGCCTATTACTAGTGCAACAGTGCATGTACAGCTTCCTTTGTCTTTCTTTTCTGGCCTTTATCGAACTCCCTCTTGTCAGTGGCATTAGCAAATTGAGCAGGTGTCCAGGGCAAACCCTGCAGGAGAGCGGGAGGTGGGGCACATAGTTCAAGAACGGGAAGTGCAGAGGGCACAGAGCACAAGATCTGAGAGCAGGAGGAGGGTGGGTCCTGGCAGGCATGGTTCTGAGAGCAAAGATGAATGAGATGGTCTCAGAAACCTGGAAAGATGCAGGTGATACTAGGCCACCTTTCCCACCAATCCACAAACCAGTCTTTCACCTAGCAAAGATAGGCCACAAAAGAGAATACAGACTGTTGATTTCTCCTCGTTCCTATAATGGTAACTGATTTTCAGCTTTAATCTTAAATGGGGACCACTAAATAGTAGTTTCTAAAAATAATAACAAAAACAACTACCAGTTAGCCAACTGACACATACAATATTCCCCCTTCAGCTAATTTTAAAACTGTGCGGTTCAGAAAGATAAAAGAAAGAATATTAAACAACTGTTTGGTGGTAACTGTTACTCTAATACTAGAATAGATGATAACAGGCCTCATGCTGAAATCAAAGTTTTATAAAAATAATCCCATATGGTGCTCTGCCAAGCAAGTTATGATTGAACTAAAAGAAATACTTGATGAAGAAAAAGTAATGGCTCATATTTCTTTCAAATACTAAAAGTCATAAAATGGGAACTTTTGTTATTGTCTATGCGTTGTAACAGAAACACACGTTGCACTTTCCTAATATGTTCCTTCTTAACTATTTCAGGTATATTTCAGTTCTATTTTAAAATATTCTGGTCAGACACTGACATATTTAAAAAAGATTCACAAAGCAACACAAATGAAAAACCAATGAAAGCCCACAATACAGAACAGAAACTTAATGAACAGAAAAAAGAAATGAACAAACAAGTCTATAGAAGAATTTTCCTGTACTGTCGTTGTGTGTTCCCTGTCTGTGGGTTGAAAGGAGCAGTTAAAATGCCTTAACTATTTTGTAAATATAGTCACATATAATTAATAGTTTCAGTTAACTGTCCTATTTAGGAATATATTTCCACGGTTTTATTTTTTGGGGGGAGGGGAGAGTTCTGTTTGTTCAGTTTTCGTAATATTTAGATCTCCCCAAATCAAAAAACCATCAACAATATATTAAATCTTGATCCCATTTTTCTAATACATAACTGAACTTCCTAGAAATAACCCTAATGACAAGTGTTGCCTAAGGCTAACTTATACCAAGTCCACTGATCTTCCCACGTGCACACAGACAGTCAGCTGATCATAAAAGGCAATCAGGCTGGTCAGGCATGACTTGCTTTGGTGAATCCATGCTGACTGCTCCTAATTACCTTCTTTTTCTCCAAGTGCTTAGGAATGGATTCCTTGAGGACCATGATTTTTCCGGGGACTGAGGTGAGGCTGACTGGTCTGTAATTTCCTTGATCCTTCTTCTTCCCTTTCTTAAAGACGGCCTATATTTGCCCTTTTCCAATTGTCCAGCACCTCTCCCAGTTGCCAAGAGTGTTCAAAGATAATGACCAGCAGGTCTGCAATCACATAGGCAACTCCCTTAGCCTTACCCTCAGATGCATTGCATCTGGCCTCATGGACTTACATACATCCTGATTTTCTAAATAGGAACTATACCACCCTGCAAGGGGAAATGTGCTCTTTTTTGCATTTTTCTCCTTAAAAAGATAACATCCATGTTCTTCTGCATTTCCATGCTGAACAGAAAACCTGGATCCCTGTTAATCAGGATACTACTGCCTTTAAATTCATCAGTGTATTCTTATACAAGAAACAAATTAGGTGTTCAAGAAGATAACAAATAGGACCATAAGATTTTTTTTAGGTTCAGTCTTTGATAGTCATATTTCAAGAGAAAAATCAAATGCTTGTCCCTGATTTTCACTGCTGCTTAGCACCCATAGCTTCCACTGATGTGAGAGAAAAGGAAATACACCAGAAAAGCATGAGAGTACAGTCATAATCTTACAATCCTGCATTTTTTAACAGTAAAGGGGTTTTCAGCACCTCTGACTAACTTCTGTATTAATTTCTAATGCATTTACAGCAGGATGTGGTGTGTGACATTCCAGATCCCTCTATTTTTCTGACCTAAGAACATTTTTGATTTATTAGATTAAAAACAGAATTACATGTTTCACATTTACATGCAAATTACCCAATCAGCTGTTCAATAAGCTAGAAAAGGGAAAGTAGCTACAAAGAGGGATGCCAAAAATGTGCATATGCAGATTTTACTACCTAAACTTGATTGGATTTTCCTTTTTAATATGCCAAGAACCTCAAAAATCTGCAGCATATAAATATTCTTGTAATTACTTTACTCAATCTACAAGTCATTAACATAATCTCATCAAGATAATGATTTGTGTAAGTGATAGGAAAAGATAATGGGGGATCAAGTCCTTCATACTGGTTCCTGATGGTTTTTTTAAACTTAAACCTTTACTAAAACCCCAGGAATAATAGACTTACATACAGAATATGTAAAAACTATATAAATAATAAATGTATTTTGAAAGATTAAGAGAAAAGAGTACAAATGCTTCATTGCATTTTGCCAACACACCTTCTCAAGTAAATAAACATGCAGACTTACACAGGCACACACACTTATATCCTTTATTCATTTCAGACTTTAGACTTTTCCAAATACGTGTAAATAGCAGAAGATTTTTACATACGTGTTGCTCATCCATTTTACTTGCAAATGTATGTGTCTGGTAATTATGCTTGGATTACTAATAGACCAATTCTATTTTCATTAATTGCTCTTCACATAAAGTTGGCTGTAGGTAAATGAATAAAAATGCTATCATAAGCAGTTTCAAAGCCACTCACATATATTTGATTATTATTGAAACGCTTCTGAATCTCATAGAGCAGGCTGCTGTCTGTTAGCTCACTCAGAGTCGCCAGGTCATCATTTGGTGCTGGAGGCATTAACTTGACCTGAAAAATATAAATACTACTTTCAAATAATCTGACTTCATATCCTCTCACCCTACATTTTAATATCCTTCTTACATTATACATCCAAATGAATAAATACACAGCAATTACAGAAATAGCTACAGTGCAGTAGGAAACCAGGAAGTTCTTTGCCCCCCCCCCCCCCAAATAACTACCAATTCATAATTAACAGAAAAAAGTAAAATAGAAATTAAGCAGTACATTTTGCATACACAGAACTGTATATGAGTGCCATTTGCAAGTTCAAATCCTGCCAAGATTCCCAGTTCAAGTGGAGCACTCCTGCTCCTCATTAATCTCTTCTTCTGATGACCATCAGGAGTTCAATAGTTAAAGCAAACCACCCATAGCTGCCAGAAGCATACCTAGCCAGTTCTATGTCCTGTGGCTGGAGGTTCACTACTGCTAAGGTGGAGGAAGAGGGGTAGGGAAAAATATGTCACTTTTTTTTGCCAACAATTTTCAGCAGCAAAAAAGAGATTACATCTTCCTTTCCCCAGCCAAAACAGCAGGAAACCTCTGGCCTCTGACCCTACTCCTTGCAACATTGCTGCTAGAGTCAGAATCAACACCAGAACAGGGAAGGTACAGGATGAGCAGTGGGAAGCATAGGGGATAAAGCACCCCACAGCTCCATTCCATCCCCCTTTAGCCAGCTTCTGAGACTTGTGACCTGATCACTCATCCACTCCTGTTGGCTGCCATTAAACTGAGATCTTATGACTGCAGTTTCATTCTTGTCAGTATATAGAAGTTAATATGTGATTGCATTTCACTGCTAAATAAGACAGAAATTCAGGGAAGGTAAGAATTAAGTTGTCAGTGGGCGCAGAAGATGCTCAATTTCTGAGTCAAAGCAGCATCCTGTATTTAGTACCTCACAAATATAGGAGAGGATAAAATACAAGTCCTGAAGTGCTCACATTCTAAATAGCATAAAACGAAAAGCTGTCAAAACAAGGAGAAAATGACTTAAATATAGCAGAGGTCAGTTGTAAGAGATGATTTAAAAATAAGAAAAATAGTAATACTCTGTGCAGTGAAGCTTATGAAACTCATGTTCCATGCAGAGGCTGCAGCCATGTCTGTCAGTTACCTGGATTAGTCTTTATGTATGCAAACAGAAAGGGTAAAAGTCACTTGAAAGAAGTATGGTTAAAAAAAGGACATGAAAACGTTTGCATTTTAAATTACATATAAAATGGAATTCACAATGTTATTTCATTAATAATTGACGAATGGGATTAGTGAAGGATATTGGTATGCTGACCTCCTACTGTTGAAGTCAATAACTGGATTTTTTTCCATTGACTTACAAAGGTTCAGGATTTCTTTGTTACACCATACACCAAGAGTCGCACAAACGTTATTCAGTATTAGTGTTAGCTCAAGTTTAGAGCAGTCACACTTCAGGCCAGCAGGGGCTGGGAGGACTGAAAGGTAAGAATCACACCACCCTCCCATTTTGGACATTCCCCTGCCCACATCTCAGGGTCCCCCTGCCCGTCCCTCCCTCACTTACTTGTGTCTGTCTGTGCTGCTGTCCCAGAGCAGACAGGGAAGGGTTAAATTGCTCTACCACTGCCACACCACTGTTCTTCTCCAGGCTGCACCCACCCAGAGACCAGCAGCAGCAGCTGGCCAGCTGCAACGGGCCAGGACAACGGCAACTTCCAGCTGCCTCCATGCTGTCAGCACAATGGGACAGCTGTGGCAGCAATGTATTTTTTTTCCATCACACTCCTCAAGCTTGCGCTCGGGGCAGCTGCCTTGGTTACCTTACCTTCTTTATGCTCTGCCTTGCTCAATCCCATTCTGCTGATATAGACACTGACATACAAATATTAGTTATGTTTTTGTATGCAAAGGGTTTTGAGATTTTTCCGGCGAAAAGCACATGGAATTATATATACAGAAACACAACAATATCACAGTTTTCATTTTAGGCAGTTTTAATTTTAGAATATGGTTTTATAATTTCTCGGTCTTGAATCTTTTGAACAAACAGAATTCTTTCCAAAAACTTTCCCCCAGCCAACAAGAAAAAAGAAGGTTTCTTAACACGTGTTGTTCTGTCTTAACCTTCACTTTTGTGCTAAGCAAAATGAAACAAAAAATAAGAAAACAAAACCCACTATTCCATTGTGAAATGAGAAACCACCAAATCCTGTTGAGCTTCATTGTATAAATATTTCATCAGCCTTCTCAAAAGATCTCTCTTGGTGCAAAACAATGGAAGCTGCAAAGTTTTAGCTATCCTTTAGTCAACAGAGAATCAAACCATTTAAGGATTATATCACATTTGTTTTTAGAATTTTACACTTCATTTCTCCCTAAAGGTTCTTACAGATGTAAGATTCTTGCTAAAGATGACAGCTCTCAGCATCAGCACAATAAAAGGAGTGAGAGTTCTTTTTAATACTGGATTCATCAACAAAAGCTTTTTTCCATTTCTTTCTTTATGCCAAATCTTTTTACTTGATTCATTCAGAGCATGCCACTTAAAAGCATTTTCTTTATTCTTCCTACTTTGACTATCATACTACACAATCACATACAGTATATGCAAGTAACCCAGAATGAATTACTTTATTTAGTTCTTGGTCAATTCCACAATCAACCTATTTTTATCTTCAATAAAGTCCAGCTTTCTTCCTAATGAATAATGAATGCCCAGTTTAATCATGTACTTCACAGAAACCATAAGGGAGAGAAAAAATAAGTGTGACAAATGTTAATTAGGAAGTATTAAAGGTCAAAAGGAAATAGGTACTGGGGATAATTTCATTCCAAATGAATTTTTTTCATTTCCTAAGATGAAATGCCTAACATAAAAGTACAAACAAATTAAAAGTATTGATACGCAGCAGGCTGCCATTGTACTACACAAAGGCAGTCATGATTCTTCTAGAATGAGTCTGTATTAATTTACAATGGAAAATCTCATGTTTTCAAGATTACTTTTGAGCAGATTTCATAATAGAAAGAAATTCCCATGATGGACAAATTTAATTTAGGTTAGACTTCTGTGTGCAAAGAGATGTACCATCACAGAATAGCTCTGGTAAGAGCTTTTCTGTGGCTTCTGCTCCAGTGTGAGTGTTTACACCATTTTATGGTAGACATCACAATTACAACCTGGCCAGAAGACTTCATTACTGTAGTTTCAGTGGTCAACAACTCTCTAGAGAATGATTAGGACCAACTAACCTTTATCACTTAATAATTCTCTTTTTCTTCTGCTGAAATCAACTGTATGTAGACAATAACATTTCAAAATTAAATATTGTATGAATGACAAAAGAGGGTTTTCTCTACCCTCCTATTTTCTCCACAGAATTGTGCCTTTTTTAAAAAAAGATCTAGAAACAAGCAATACATGGTTTTGTTTTTTTTATATTTTAAAATCCATGTAAAAACATGACCATGTCTCCAGCAATTCTCTCAGGAACCCCTGAAGCAGTGGTTCACAAGCTTTTTAGATTCTAGACACCCCTCACTACACTTAAAGCACCCTTCAGAAAAAGCAGCACTTAGTTTTCACTCCTTTTTTGCTTTTTTGATTGCAGAGAAAATAATAGAGCAATCCTGTTGTTGCGAAGAACTCAGAAAGAGTGCAAGAAGCCAGAATGTCTTTAGACTGTGGATTTCTGTTTCAAGCCTCTGGATTTATATTTTGAATCATTCACTTGCACACATAACAGTGTTAACACTGACTGGCACCCTGAAACTCTCTTAAAGGATCTGACTGCACTCTAGATGTTTGTTTCTTGGTGGTGATCCAAGGCTAAGCCCTGAGGCCACATAGACAACATATTGTGTGTGTATAACGGCTCAATTTTATCAGCAGTATTTCAACAGTCTTTCTTCTAACCTAAAAGAGCAAGTACAGATTAGTCTAACTGCAGACAATTATTAGCTAGTATTCTTTTGGCTCTTCATCTGTAGCAAAGCTGTCAGACTAAAAGAAAGCAAAGAGAATGTAAGGCTCACTCATACTACAATAGTCATTCATTAAATATATAATTTGGACACATCGAATGAAGACAGTTTCCATGATGTTTCATCATTACTGTCATTTTAATAGTTTGTTTGGATTTTCAGTAAAAAGTTAGACACAGAGGCTAGGGACAGACATTACACATAAGCCAGTTAAAGTGAAATTGGTTTAAACCTGTAACAGAACAGAGATTCAGTGCACATAAAACAGTTTCAAAATGGCTGAAACCAGTTTGAGATAAACCTGGTTGAATGTAGTATCAGACTTAACTGATTTAGCTCAAACTGGTTTATGTAATGTCTGTCCCAGAACCCTTTCTGGTTTAACTTAAACTAGAATCCCCCAGCATCCTGGCATGTTCTCTGCTCCAGCAAAGCAAGGCTGGCCCTGCCTTAGCAAGGCTGGCCTCATCCCTTTGCTTCCCAGTTGGAGCAGGGACAGGCAGGGGTGGAGGTCTGCCCAGACAGGAATTTAATTCCCTTCTTCCTGTCCCACCAGCAAGAACCTGAGCCAGGTCTACCAGGTGCTCCCCCATCACTATTGCAGTGGAAGCTCAGCATGGCCCAAGCCAAAGAGGGCAGGGAGGAAACGTTATTCTTTCCTCTAGCCCCACTGCCTGCGGGGGGAAGGCTATAGACCATGACACTTGGGGGAGGGGCATGGAAGGCTCTGGTCCCCTCCTGGCCCTGGTGCTGCCATGTGCAATCAGCCACAGCTCTGCCTGCCCCGCAGCATCCCCACCGGGAAGAGGCTCACACTCCCTGACACTACAACAGGGATTGCTACCCCCATTAAGGGACCTGCCATCTCCTGCTGCAGCGGTGGAGCAGAGGCACAGATAGATGCCAGCTGGCAGGGCCTCTTGGGGGGAGGGGACAAGGATGGGGATTATTCCCCCTCCCTCTTGCAGAGGGGACAGGAGGGGGCTTATTTTGTCACTTGGTGGTGGCAGAGATCAGGGCAGGCAGGCCCAGTTGTGGTCCTCCCAAGAGTAGTGGGGGCTTAGGGGAGAATAACCCCCCTCCTTGCCCCTCTGCCTCAGGGGCCATGGTGGCCCCCACTGTATCAGCGAGGGGAGATTGCTCAGCAATCTGGGCTCAGGTCCCTGTTGGTGGAAAAGGGCGGGGGGAGGGGAATTAAACCCCTCTCTGGCCAGTTCAGCCCACACTGGCCATACTGTCCCAGCACTGCTTCCCTGCAGCTAAGGGTGTGCTCTAGTGCCCCTGGCTGTTGGCCTGAGCAACTGCAGGCATGTGCCCGGATTGCCTCAATCAACAGGGAATGTCTGTACTGTTACAAACCAGTTTAACCTAGAAAGGTTGGAGTGACCTACAAAGGTTGAATCAATTCAGGCTATGGCATTTTAAATGTCTGTCCCTAGTCAGGGAGACCATCAGCATCATGAGATTTTTCTTTGAATTAGAAAGGGACACAAAACAGGAACCAGGGCAAATTATTAATACATTCATTCACTTTTTGCAGCCTACCAAATAATTATATGCAAGTATTTTTAAGCAAAATGATTAATCAAGAAGTTTGCATTTATATGTGGTCCCAGACTGTAGCAAGGTCATTCTTTTCACTTATAACTGTGGGAGTCAGCTTTCAGAATGATCGTCTGAAGTACACTTTCAAGCTCTGATGTTTGATCAGGATTTTGAAGTCTGTGTTGGTCTGATATGCTTTTTCACTGAGATAGGAAGATAGCAATCCCCAAATTATTTCTAACGATGTTTCCTCTTCCCTGCTGTATGGTATAACATTTTAATAGATTCCTCTCATCTTATCTGTAATGATCTGGAATATATCTTGGAAAAAACTGAAATAAGAATAACTTTACCCAATTTGGCTTACATAGGGAGCTTCAAAATATTATTGAGTCCACAGCTACATATCTGAGCAAAGATACGGTATTAAACTGCAGAAGCTATAGTTACCATTCATTTGGAACAGTCACTTCACCTCTTTTCACTCAACAATCTCTCCAAGGTTTATTCTAACACTTCAAAACTCTGAGAAGTATTAAGTTTCTATCATTATAATTACTCCTCTCCCATTTTCTTTCTCAAATGTGGAAGTTTCTTTTGAAAAGTGTAGCATTTACAGGCCCAGAGAAATGGATATTTAGTTATAAACAAATTATAGGCACTGTTCTTCAAGTCAAGAAATACAATCTTTCTACCCAGGGAAGGGAAAAAGAAGAAATCTTCCAGTGGGATGAACTGCAGTCACTTCTCTTCCTGGAATATCCTGGAAAAAACAAACAAACCCAAAGACTAGTTATCTGTACTGATTCCTGGATATCAGGAATCATTACGAGTAGCAGGAAGTCTATTGGGCTACTTTAAAAGTTTTTAAACCTAATTATAACTGTTTTCTCCCAATTAGAGAAGTGGTAGGTGCTCGGAAATATGGTAGGTGGCCTGGATATATCTTACATTCAAATTTCTAAAAAAGATATATAAAAGATAAAAAATATAAAAAATGTCCAAATAGCTGTGTTAAGTCTATAGCATTCTGTATCTCACTGAAGTTGCAGCTATAATGAATAAAATTACGTAATTGTATTTGTATTCACTTGGAATAGCACTCATTAGTAAAGCAAGCAGAAAAGCACATATTCTTTTCCCCACCCAAACATCTGAAGTGTTGTAAGTGGGGAGCAGAGTAGTAGAGACATTTCAGCATTCTTCATGACATGCAAAAATCAAGCACCAGAAGCGTGACCCCCACCTTAGGATACTTATGTGGTTTGGGCACTCAGCTGGAATATAAAAGACTCAAATTAAAATCCGTACTCTTTTCGATTCTCCCATACTCCAGGGGAATGTCCTAACCATTGGACTATAAAAATCAATCTGTTAATTGAGCCTGTTTGAGCTATACCACTTTGTATAGATACATAGTCATTTGTCAGAAACAGAGGGGCTAAATCTCTAGTCTAGTGGTGGTTACATTCATCTGAGAACTGGGGTACCTAAACTTGTTTCTACTTCGAATTAGGGAGAGCAGGGAACTGAACATGGGTTTTTGCACAAACCCAAGTCACCTTCTTACAGATGTCATTTTGATGAATCAGCATTTTCCAAGAAAATTATTTTACTGAAAAATTCCCAACCAATTCCTTCCATAAGTTATGCAACCTTCCCATGCTTATGCTGAAAAAGTGCATGCTATATTACACCATTGCGTATAGTACTTTCTCTACAGTCAGCTCATTTAACACTGTTTGCGTAAGTAATCAAAATCACCCAGAAAAATAAGTATACAGATCCCCATACTAATGTACTACCCACTAATGACAAACTCATGTTTGTCTCCTGGTACTAAAGTTCCAGGAGACAAACATGATGATATTGTCTCACTGAGCAAATAAATGCACTTAGAAGCTAGATTCAAACTCTGGTAGATGACAGAGAGGCATATTAAAAATCTCAAATACATTTAGTTCCCAAATTAATTGACTGGGATGTGACTACTATTTACACAATTAATTTCTCATTTGGGGCATTTCCTAGCTCTGTTTTGCTCACCACCCTTTTTTCTCAGTATATAGATAAATCTAACAGACTTTTCCCCTCATCTCCTGTTTATGACTCTGAAAGTAATCCATAATATATATTTTATTGTGATTCTCAATAAGCCAATTCATAGAGATAGCATACCATTTCAAATGTAACTGTCTCAACAACTTCATTAACCATTCGAATCATTATTCAAATGGAAGTATTATATTTAGGAACGTTTAATTTATGCATTTACAGTAATGTGTATGTTTTAAATCTACATTTTTTTACATTACTTAACAACAAAAAAATCTCTAGTGAGATTCTTATTAGTTCTCCAGTTCTCATTAGAAACTTAATTTACATTTAAACTTCATGTCTGGGACCAATAAACTCCAGTGTGATATGTGCCAGAGTTTACTGCTGTATGCTAATAGCATGTGTAGACACACCCAGAGTGAGAAAGAATGTCAGTATATGGTTCCATATGAATAATTATATTAAATTACTATTATGCATAAAAAAATATAGCAAACAATGCATACGCACAAAAAGAGACAGAGAAGCTACCCCCAAGACATATCAATGAATGAAATGGCAATTCTGTTGGCCACCAGCTATATCAAATGGAAGAACAAAATGTGTTTGTAGTTTCATTTGGACAAAACATGGAAAATAATCATCTACATTGCAACCAGAACTCACAAAAAGGTATTTTTAATGAAATAAATATTTACTCTTTCTCCAATAATGTCCCCAGTCCCTGTTATTTTATGCTTAGAACATACAATTCATGTAACTATATTGTTTGTTCTGAAGTCGTAAATCAGACCTATATCATGTTTTCAATGTTAACGTTACTGTATTCTTGGTTTTCCGCTTGTCAGAGGGAGCTGAAGGTTAGTCAAGCTTATGCCATATTCAAACTTTTATTAAACCATGAATTTTAACACAGTAGCTCGCACAGTAATATAACTATTCAGATTAGAAGGACTGTGTTTGTGACCTATCCCATTTCAGTACTAATTATGCAAATAGAGTTGTTCTTTATGTGCCTCCAGGGGTTAGGATGTCACATTGGTTAGTTAAAACCTATAGATACCGAAGGAAATTTGATGTTGGTCTTCCCTGCATTATAAAGGTCAAAAGGCATGGATGCATCCTGTTTTCTTGTTTTATCAAATTCTACAGGTAACAGCCTTTCACAGAGGGCCCTGAGGTGACAGTGACAATGATTTTCAAGTAATGCTTTCTCTGCTGTCTCAAGCTATGAACTGTAGCTGTTGCAGGAAGTCATGCTGAAATAGCTAAGCCTATGAAAATCAGCTCTGGAATGCAACTTCTGCTTTCTTGACTTAAATGGTTTCTCTTTTTTCACATTCACAAATTCATGCTCTTTTGTTTGCTTTTAATAAAAAAACAACCAAAAATATATTATATGCAACTCTACCTCTCTCATAGTAAGAATTATCAGCAGAATTTGAACCCTAAAACTTGACATCACTGCGATACAGATGGCTACCATTGGGCTTACATGCCTAATAATATTAGCTGGGCCCAGTAAAAATCTGTTTTCCCAGATGGCAGATAGATTGCTGATTGTATACATTAGTCCACAGGGGGTAAATGGAAGAAATTCAACTTGGTCTGGATCTTTTTTATCTTCAGCAACCCACACTGGAGAGATCCAGCCCTAAATGGTGCTGATGTATGAGAAGTCAGAAGGCAACCAAGCCACTGTGCTGTGTGCTAGAGAGCTAAGGCTTTAGGGCAGGTGAAGCTCAGCCTGCATCCTCCACTATAAATTTCTTGGTGTTCCTGTGTGTGCTCCTGCTGCCTTCACTACTACAGAGACAACCCAGAAATCTTTCTGGCATCTCCCCATGGCCTTGCAAAAGGCCTTCAAGAAGCTTAGTTCTGCAGCACAAAACTGAATGCATTCCCTAGATCTCTGAATTTCTTACCCTTTCCAGCCAGTTTGTTATAGTTCAATGATAACAGTTTGAGCTTCTGCACATAGAACAAAATTCAAAATTCCATTAGGACCTAGGGATTTAAACCTGGAGAAGCCAAGCAAGCAGACAGAACTCAACACCACCATGCAGCTGATCAAACACCAGTCCCAGCCCAGCCTGGTCCTTCCCATTAAAATATTAATGAGGAGTCAGGTGACAGGGAGACTATAAAATCCCTCCTACTTTCTGTGGGACTTGTCCCATCAATGTCATTTGTATATGCGCTTCTTGGATCTGTCTTCCTCCTGCCTGATCCCAGGCTCATTACCAGGGATTCTGGTTTTCCTTGATAAAAAAATTGCAAATTCTCTGATAAAAACACCAAAATCCATGATTAAAATGAAAGATGCCCCATAACCTCCTGCCCCCAGCCCTGCTGGCACCCCTCAGTCTCCACCCCCACCACACACACACACACAGCCCCCTGGCCGTGCTCATGCCTCTCACTTCCCCTGACAGTACCCACAGCCCTTCTGGTGCCCCTCACTCCCCACCCGTAGCCCTTGCTCCCCCAGATCTGCAGGAGAGGCCCCCAGCTTCCAAGGCTATGGGTCCAGGGACCTGGGTCTGTAGCCTCCTGCCCCTGACACATATCACATTAGTGTGCCTGCCTCCCCCCTGCTGTTTGCTGTGGGCTTGGGCGGGGCAGGGGGTGGCTCCCTGCTGCTGCATGCACTCCAGGGAAGCTGGGGGGACCCATGTCCCCAGATCTGTTCACAGGGCTTGGGCTCCTGCCCTGCTGCCTGCCTCCAGCTGCAGCCTGTCAGGTGTGACTTGTAGCTGCAGGGCGGAATGGGGCCATGTAGGAAAGCTGCTTGCTGCTGTGAGCTCCATGCTGCCCTGGCGACGTGCAGGAGGGCAGCAAGGGGCACAACCCCATGCCACTACCCCTGCCTGTGAGGGGATGCGTCACCAAGGCAGTGTGGAGCTTGCAGCAACAAAAAGATCCCTGTGCAGCCCCACTCGCCCTCGTCATGCTGGTTAACAGCCACCTGGCTGCATAAGCCCCAGAGGAGAGCAGCAGGGTGCGGAATCTAAATGGGCAGCAGGTAGTGCACACCTACCCCTGCCCCTGCCTTTTGTACAGATCTGGGGGACACAGGACCCCCTACCCCCTTGGAAGTGTGCACAGTGATGGGGAGCCGGCCCACCCCCAGACAAGCAACCCATAGCCCTGTCCCCTCCCCACTGGGGCCCTGCTGCCACACATTGCAGCCTCGATCCCCAAGCCCCACACACTGCCTGACTGGGCAGCAGCCCCAGCCCTGCCCAACTCCCTCCCTCTCTCCCTATGGGGGCTTCAAACCCCTTTCTCCTGACTTACCTGCAGGAGCCGCTCTTCAGGCTGCCTGGGGCCATATGCATATACACATGGCGCCCCCTCCCTGACTGCTGTCCTTCCGCTCCCTCACAGTCCCCTGCAGGCTGGAACTCTGCCAGCCTGAAGAGGGCTTATTGCAAAACTGCAAAATCTGTGGGTTTCTCTGCTAAAATAAAAAATCCATGTTTTATTCCGGTAAGAGGAAAAATCCTCATTTTATTCCATTTTTCCATGGGAAATGGAAAACCTGGATCTCTGCTCATCACAGTCCCTGTCACCCTGGACCCACCATGTCCCCTGTTGCCTTGTTTCAACCTTCCAACTCTGATCTACCATCCTCTCTAACCATGGTACCACCTCAGTCCTTGGCCTGATGACTCAGACTGCAATAGATACCTGGTGTGACCTCAGCCTGCCTACAGTAACTCAATAAGTGACTGTCCACAGCCCAACCGATCCTGACATCAGCCTTATGTAAAGCTATCAAAATAAGATTTGTGTGGAAGTTATCTGGCAACTAGGTCTTGTGCTTTCCTCAGCACAGGGTTGAATTCACATACACAGAAGAGGAGGCAGGATTTGGACTGCACTATGTAAACAAACAATCACATTTGTGTGACTTCCTGAGAAGGCTGTAGAGGTGCTGGGAGATATTGGGAAATATTTACAAGCACTAAATAATAATAATATTAGCATTTCTCCCAGAAAAAAATATTTCAGCTATACAAATAAATCCTGTCATTCAATCCAACCATATCACAGAAGAAGTTCCTTCTTTAAAAAAAATGGCTAATTATGCTTCGCTTGATTGCTAAAATACAGGTTTGTTCTCTGCAAATACCAAATACAGCTCTTCATAATTCCTAACTGGCATTGGGTCTTTCACTACATTATATTCAAGCTCTACCATGTGATTGTTTAAGAGTGTGTACAAGAATTACATTTAAATAAGCTTAGGTCAATCTAAATGCCTGGCCCTGCAAAAGAGGTTCGCAGAGCTTAAATCATCCAAAAATCATGCACTAACGTTAGCTCAACCTGGGTTAGCACAATTTAAAATGGGTTATCAATGATCTAGTGAATGCCTACATGCATTCAGGCACAGACTAGGGCTGGAAAAGCCCAGCCACTCACCCCAGCCCCAATGCTGTGATGTCCTTACACTCCCACCTTGAGGTAACGGGCCATTTTAGCCCCATGACAACTACTCTTGGACTAGGCAACCCCCCACTTTATGGAGCCATCAACCCCAAACCCTGGACCCACCATGTCCCCTGGGCCCAACCCCATTAGCTTCTCTCCCTCATGTACCTGCTAGCACCCCCAGCCTTCCTGTCAGCCCACTTCCTACACCTTAAGTTACTAACCTCAGGCTGTGCACACCACTCCCAGCATCAGCACATGCTGCTTGAACCTTAACTAGGTTCCACAAATGTTTGTTCACACTCTAAAGCTCATAGATTAGTTTTCCTAACTTTTTTAAACTGCTGCTTTTGTTCCCTTGCTTTCTGATTCCTGCTTTCTTCATGAAACATTCTCTCAGTTTGGGATGGCCTTCTATACGTGTTTGAAATCATCTTCTGCGTGTATCACAAGAGAGTCCTCGTCACTCAGTTCCTATGCAGGCAGACCCTTCATTTACAGTCACAGTATGTCAATGAGACTTCACAAATGCAACAGCCCAGCTAGAAGGCTCCCTATTTGGAATCAATGTAGAGCTATAAGCTTGTCAGCAGAAAAGCCTCATTTGCTTGTTGGATTTTGTGTACATTGTTATTTCAAGGACATTGTGTACATTATTTTTTCTGTTACTATATATACTATGGGAGCATATGGGTCTCAATTATAAAGAGGTTCTTGGCATCCTACTAATTATTTACAATTACATATCAAATAACAGTTCAGACATTTTGCTAGCTCTACAATCTATTTCCTTATAATTAAATACTAATGCTCCTTACATAATCAGCCAGTACCTCAGTTTTGCTGTCTCTTCTAAAAGAAAAAGGGCCCTCAAGTATACCTCAAAAGAAAAAGATCTATTTTGAGCTCTGAGAATAAAAAAGCATAACAGAATCCTGAGACCCTTAATGAAAATATTCTACTAGCTCACTATTTTCTCATTCTGAGGACCATTTAGCATCAGCCACTCTCTCAATCACAGCAGCATATCAGTATACTGCAGAGAAGGAGGTGGTATCCCACATGGGCTGGTTCCAAGACATTTAGCTATAAAGAACACCCCCTCCCAAAAAAAAAAAACAAAAAACCAGACCCATAAGTCTTGTAACTGCAATGTTATTTTAGGAATTAGCACTGGAAAATGACTGTACCTTGAATTATTGCATGGACTCAATTTTATTCTTATGTAAAGGATTATTCTGTTTTCATACTCATCAGATTTACAATTTACAGTCTAAGGTCTTTACACAGGTTGTAAGAAAAATGTCATGTTACCTGTTCAAGTTTGGTTGTACCATTTACTAGGACACTGTCTGATGCACTGTCTTGAGACTGCTGCTTGCATAAACCTTTTGTCGCATCTTTGAACATGGTGTCTTTCTCCAGCAAACTGTCTTGTTTGGCAATCGGTATAGCCAGAGGATTGCTGTGGAGAGAATCAATAAAGCAATCAGACTCCTATTGAAGATGCCTGACAAACAGACGATTGCCAAGGCTGGGTGGCATGAATGTGGAATTCAAATATAATTTGAGTTTAAGACAGTTTTTCTTTATCCAAATACATAAATTGGATGAGAACAAAAGATTGTTTCTTGGTTTGTTCTGTGCTAAGGATACATTAGTCTTGGCAAAGCTCTTTGATTTAACATTCACTTTTATGCAGCCTTTTCAAATGAAAGCTTAGCAAGCCAAGCAGAATATGCACAGATGTGTATTTGCTAGGATAACAAATCAATAAGTAATTAGAAAGTTGAATTTAAAAGATATGATTGACCTCTCCAATAGTATTTTGAAAAGTAATATAGTTATATCATAATTCAATATACAGATAATGTCACTGCAGCTAATAAAATTAAAATCCATAGTTTTTAAGGTTACCTAATAAAGAAGCTATATTTTATTTGCATACAAAGCCAGATATACTGATGAGTTATCTGCAATACAAGACTATCTAAAATGAAATAGCAAAGATGCAAAACTTTATTGATAAAGGATTCACTTACGAATTTGCCCATACTTTCAGTCTGCAGTGCACCACACTTGCAAAAATGCATTATGTCAGATCCTGCAAGCATTCTCAAGATTTCAGGTAGATTGTAGACCCAGGGAAGCAAACTATGGCAGAAACCTCAGAACAGAAGTGAGCTTGAGAGGAACCATGACAGCAAGATCCAACAAAAGAGTAAGTGAATCCAGCTTTCTCAGTTTCCTTTCAGTGGGCATGTCTACATGTACGATACATGTGACTGAACATACTTTAGCTCAAATTGTGCCAGAGTTAACTAATCCTGACATCACTACCTACAGGTGCATTTAAGCACAGTAATTTACTGCACTGCTGAATATTACTTGTATGACTATCTGGCAGCACAATAAATTAATCTACTCTGCCCTGATTGCTCCACACATATAAGTGGTAATGCTTACTGTGCAGTAAATTAGCCTACTATGCAGTAAAATGTCTCATGTAGATGTGCCCAGCATGTGTGATGGAGAGTAGAAAATGCATAGGAAAGAAGTGTCAAGTCATTGAAGACATGGAAAGTAAAATTCTGGTCCCTCTGAATTCATTTGGAGTTTTATAATGAATCACAGCAGAAGAAGAATTTCACAGGAAACTGTTCTGTTTCCCCAAAACATAAGGAGCAGGAATAACACTTATCCCTAATATGGGCCCCAAATAAGGACAGGAGTTGCTAATGGAGGGTGAACATAAGAACCTGTTTAATTTTAAGAAAGTGTTTATATGCTGCTCTAAGGAAACCCACAGCAAGTAAAAATACATTTTTAGAAGAAATTAAACGATTTTTAAATGGAAATTCTTTTTCAACAAAAATCCCTTTTTTTGAGACCACATCAGTTGTGATTAAGTTGAATATTAGAACTAACTGGGAAAGCCTCCAAATATATTTGTTTTTAATATTTTTAGAATTTTTTTCTTTTCAAAATGACTGTTTCATTTATTAAACTAAAGCATACAAAATAATTGAAACTGAAAATAAAATGAAGCATTATAAACTTAATAAAATGAAATATTTGATTGACTTTTCGAAAAAGTTGTTTTGGTTTTTTGTCCTAGTTAGGGGTGAACATATTTTGGAATTCTTGACATTTTCACAGAATAGAAAATTCATATTTCACACAGGTTTAGTACTTCCCTAAATAAGGGCTATTTTAGCATCATGAAAAATGTAAAGCTTCATAAATAATGTAAGTGCTTCTGCTGACTCTTTATATAATAAATAACTAACAGATTTTATTCTTAGGCACCTATACCTCAAAAAAGAAAAATGTCTGTGTCCCATGTATATCTGAAATAGCTTTTATTATTTCAAAAAGTGATGCTTCCAGTGCTGATGGCTTCAAGTGGCTTTCTTTAAAAATGAATAGCGTGCTTTGAAGTATTAAAATTCAATTTAAAATTGATATATTTTGTTCCAACTACCCTTTCAACTGTTCTTTTTTTATCGCTCAAAGTTTTTCACAATTTTCTTCTGGATGGGATTTTTGTCATATTGATTTCAAAAAGACACTTTTTTTTAAAATTAGGTGTTTTTGGCTTATTTGTTTTTTTTTTAATTTAAAAACCACCAGACAAGCAAAACCGCCCAAAATAAACAAAAGGCCACCTTATGTTCATCATATTAGTTGCTTCCAAGCTTTTTATAAATGTTTCCCAAATGTTCTGATTAGAAGTTGTGTTCAGATGATACAGCAATCAAAATCTATTTGATACAGTAATCAAGATCTGTTAAAAGTTTTAGAACTGCTATTTGTAAGTAATTAATAGTAAGATGATGTTTCCTTTTAAGTGTTAAGGTTCATGAGAGCTCATTGGTGTTACCTTCATCCTTCCTCATCCCATCCCAACTGTTTGACATGCAACCCACATTTGTAGCACCACATTTAGATAAGTCACTAAACTCTTCAGGACAGATAAATGAAAAGAAAATATTTTGCAGGCTGCAGAATGCGAGAAGAACAGAAATGTTCAGGCAGAATATTGTAAAAAATCCCTCTACTAACTTTTTATAACAATCTGAGTTTAAAAAGTGAGCCTCTTACAAAAAAGAGAATGAATTAAAATGCATTAAATTTCATAAAATGTATTATATTCATTATAGCAAAACATATTAATAGTGAAGAAAGCAGTTTCTTGAAAAAAGTGACACTGTAGTGATGTATAGACAGATATATGTCATACAAACTATTTTCATTTTAGAGATTTATTTTTACATAGAGTTAAAATATAATTCTATAGTTCTATTTTACCAGAAATAGGACACGATTCCAAAATAGAACAGACAGCACATAAACTATTTTCTTTGATTTAGTTTCAGAAAGATGCTAAGAACAATACAACAGACTGGCACCTAAATAGAAATAAAATGTTTCTAGAAAGGAAAATGACATTTAAAAAGGTATTTCATAAGTATTTGATGCAGATTAGTCACAAGGTGAACTCCTAAATTAAAAGTGCTGTTGAAAAGATCAACTGTAATTCAGCGCAATAGAAGATTTTATGTTAATACAGGTAAGTGGTTTAGCATGAGCAGTCATCTCTTGGATGCTCTACTCTACTGCCAGATAATTAACCACAAAGGGAGTTACAAGGCTTGAGCCAGAATTGAAGATGCATAAAGGAGAAGGAGGTCAGATATAAAGGGTAATCTACTTGAGCAGATAGGACTACTCTTACTGGCACACATTACTCAGAAAAGTCTAATGTGTTAAACTATTGCATAATATAATTTTTATTTGATAAGCCATAATGTATTATAAATATTTATTGTTTAACTCCCCCCTCCATAAAATAAAGTATCTTCTGAATAGTTGGTTGTCAATTAATATTTTAAGACATAAAAGATGGTGTATATGGTATGATGATGTACATTTTGAAGGCTCACATTCCAGAACTAAAAATACTTTTATAATGAATATTCCAGTTAGTATTGGAGTATCAATAGTACTGGAGTAACAATAATTAGGTACAAAGATGTTCTGGAAACTTTAAATAAAGGCAGATTTCAGTGCAGAAACAGATTCTGTACTCATTTTTTTTCATGGATGTTCTTAGTAGTTGTAAACTCTGGTAGGAAAAAAACTTCTCTCAAAAATAATATTCATCATCATGTCATAACTTCAGCTCAGGGTTTAAAAAGTTTAAAGGCAAAGCTTCTCAACCTCAAATCTTTTACTTCTTTCTTTTCCTTATAAAACACCAGAGTAATTAACTACAAAAGTTCATATAAATAAAACTTGTTTAATAACACTTTTAAATGCTCAGTCAGGAAATTAAAAATGTAAAGTTCTTATTATAATGTTGATTCAAGACACATTGTGCAAGTTACATTTTGTATTCTTGTGTTGACATAAATGTGTTAATTATTGCAATTAATATTTACTTTATGATAAAGGTACAGCAAGTGAAATATGACAATGTTACTCTGTGAACAATTTCATTGCTTTTAATTATTTATCTACCACTTAAGTCAACAGGATTTGTGGTAGTAAAGCTTGGTATATACTCAAGAAGTTATATCAGTAAAACCAATGCCAGTTATGAGTGTGATACCATGATTTGTTTACTGTTATGGTTATAGTAGCAAAACCAAGATCAGGCACCTTTTCCCACTGCTGCATATTACATTCCCTAAATCTGAATAAGCTATTATAGTAAAAATTGTATAATTTTTAGGGGAGTAAAAAACCTAGCTTGTGAAGTATCAAGGCTGCACTTCATGGTCATGTCCAGATGAGCAGGGACATGTGCATTCAGCATCACAAATAGTAGCAGCACAAATCTGTGCTGCAGTGCATGCCGCTGCACGTGCCTTTTGTTATGGGCTGTACCCAGCTCCTGCCAGCTCCCATCCAGGCTCCACATGCTTGGGGATGGCGGGCAGCTGGCTGGGGCACAGGATGCCTCAGCATGGGGCTAGTTGACACAAAGCCCTATGCTGAAGCACCCTGCACCCTAACCAGCTGGAGAGCAGTGTGTCAAGACAGGGAGCAGGCAGCCCAGGGCAAATTTTGCCTCTGTTCTGAAAATTAGCAGCACTGCCCATGGTTTAACTTGCAACTTGTGTGGTTTGTGGCACCCTCAGAAAATGAATGGGTTTGGACATTCGAACCATTTACTATGAAATATAAGAGGATAAGTGTCTACCGCACATCCATTGTTCTACACTACCTGCCCATCTGCATGCACCTATATCACAGTAAGCAGAAGCTAAACTATGGTAGTTTAATGACACAGGGATAAGTTACAACAATGCCACAATACTGTGCACAAGGGTTACTTCTGACTGGCTAATGTGCACCAGAGCTCTACCTGGTACCATCTTATCCTGCAGTAGATTGATTATATATTTATACCCTTGATTTACATCCTTTTATAGTGGGATAACAATATCCACACTAAAAGGGAGGACTCTTTTTTAACTATACCTTTATAATGGAAGTAGTGAAAAGTTCTAGTGTAGCCAAACCCTTAGATAAGATGGATTTGTTCAACATTAACAGAACCTCACACAATCACTGAGAATTTTGGAAGTACTTTAAAACACTACAGTTTCTCTTTAATTAACAATAAAATAAAACAATATATAAAGCTACTGGTCATGTAAGCCTAACCTACTATGTGAAACTAGTTTTTTTATTGGGTTATACTTCACAATCCTGTGCATGATTATTTATGAGTGGTAAATTTTCATCAAACCATAAAGAAAGCTCAGATCAAATGGCAATGCAAAGGAAGCATTATGTAAACGTGTTCCACAAACACATATACAAAATCAGGGACCAAAAATGAAGTGCTATTAACTTCTGCGTTTTCTGAGAAGGAGAAGCACTTCATATGTAATTATTATTGACATTTCCTGTAATTTACCTTCCTTGTACATTGCTTGGAAGTCAGATATACTAAAACAACTTAGTAGAAGAACTATAAAAGAAACATATTCCAATAACAGAATTATCTTTTCACAGTCCCAGGAGTTCATCCAGCTAAACCCAATAATGATTGCTCAATGAAGCTATGTCTGCTTTGTAACCCAGCATAACACAAATACAAAGACAACTAAACTTTTTCTTTAACTGAGTAGTATATATTGACCATCAATTCATCTGTTCAAGCTGTTCTGCCAGAAATCAATAATGTAATTGCAAACCAATTTGGTCAAATTAAGTTCTGTTGATAGACCAGGAATCATTTACCATTGGTTTCCCTCTCTCTCTTTTTTAACACATTTCCTTTATAATGCATTTCAATGAATATGAGTTTGTCAGCTATATTCAAAAATTGTCAGAAAGTACAGTTTCAGTTAACTCTTGCGGATCTATTACCCAAATACATTACTCTTCTTCCTATCAGGACATGAAAAAAAATCAATAGATATAAACTAAAGTGTACAAAACAGGAAGGGTAGCATAAAATTCATCTAATGTTTTCTGTGGAGATAGTCTGGTCTAAAGGAACAATGGCCCAGACTTGTTATAATAATGATGACATTTTACCTGAATTCAACCAAAATACTTCAGTCAAGATTAGAATTGTTTGGCACTGTACAAAGAGATCTCACTTGAGCTCAGCAGAGAAGACAAATAGGAAGCCTTACAAAACTAGATATGCTTCTCTGATTTTAATAGGATATACCATATTTTCTTGCATGCAACACACACTTAAAAAAAAAACAGGAGTTAGAAATTGGACCATGCATTATATACAAGATATATGGTAAGAGACATTTCTACTGCTTACCAAGCAAAAGCCAAAGTAAAGACTGCATGTGACTCATAGGGCCCAGAAATATAAGCAGGCTCAGATCCCTACCTGTTGTTACTTTGTAATATATTACAAGATATTTTATTCTTCATTCACCTTTTCAAAAACAAAACATGCATCTTTTTCTGGGGTGTACTGCATGCAGAAAACATGGCATATGTTGGGCTTGGTCTATTCATACATTAGAACAATCTATCTGTTGTGAACTGGTAAAATTTAGAGTTCTTTAGAAGGTGAGTGAATGAAACCTGGATGAAAGCTGGATGCATAGTATACTCAAGTTATTTTCCCACCTACCCAATCCAGTGCCAAATGGGATGGGAGTCGGCTACACTCATTCTGTTCCTACTGAGAACTCTCCTATCCCAGGAGGCTAATATGCTCTATTATGACCTTTGTGCCATAAGATAGAGTATGGCATAATCTCTATCTGTAATGTCCATTTTATTCCTATACATATCTCTAGTATGGATCAACCCATGGTAACTTGGCACTGGATCTGCTCTCTTCTTTCTGATATCAGGTTGTCAGTACTTTTGTTTAAAAATATTGAAGTTTGGGGCTTGCAAAAAGCTTTGGAGGGTCATAATCAACAGCAACATCTGGACTTTGATGAAAGGATTCATAGTTTAGGACCAATACCAAAAATAATCTACCTCTAGCTTCTGATAAATACTACTTGATCTGCCAAAGCATGTGCAAAAGTGTTCACCACATCTGGTTTAGGTCCAGGTAACTTATTTTACTAATTACTGGGTGCAGCTACACAAGATGCTTTACTGGATAGCAGCATAGTTTACTATATGGTAAGCATGTGTGTCTATGTGCATACACTTACAGTGCAGTAAGCCTCACTAGTCATGAGTAAATTTGCAAATGCAAATAGCAAATTGACTTGTGATAACTTATTTTGCAGTAGCGTTCGTGTGGACACCTGACTGTGAGCAAATCAGCTCTCAGTCAGCTGGCCAACAGGGGCAGGAGACTGCTCCCTGCCTCAGGGAGCTGCCTGCTGCCAAAGTAGGCTGTGCCACCCAAGCCCAGGTAGTAGACTATTCCCCTCTGTCCCGGCAGTAGGGAACTCCAAGCCCCCAGCTCTGAGCTCACAACTGGGGAGCAGGGGACTGGGAGATCCTCCCCAGTCTGCTCCCCACCCAGCTAGGTGATCATGGAGGTGAGAAGGGATCAGGCAGATGTTAATAACCCTGCTCCGTAATCATAAAGCAGGGGCTGGGAACTGTCCTGGTCAAGGGCAAGTCTGAGCCCCATGCCCCTATTGAATGATTGAGGCATGGGGCTTGAAAAGAACTGTAGAGGTGGGGTAGGACCCAGACCTCTGTCCCAATCCACTGGTGGGGCAGCTAGCAGTGAGCTAGCTGGGGCCAGGATCAAGAAGCCAGAGCCAGGACTTCCCTGCTGGCAAAGCAGGGAACATTGTCCCTGTCCCAGCAGTAGGCAGCCCCTGGGAGCAGGGTGCAATGTCCCAGTCCTGGCCAGGAGACACCTGCCTCCTGACTTACTGCTCCCTACGAGCCCCTGGGCTAGCACCAACGGGGAGTCTAGAGCTGCCCCTGGTAGTTGCAGAGGCCCATTGCAGGGGCCCAGGAAGTGGGAGCAGTTTGCTGCCAGTAGCCGCAAATCTGCTCCCACTTCCCTGCATGTAGATGCCTGTGCAAGAGCATTTACTCATGAGTAGTTTACTCACTAGTAAACTTTTCATGAATCAAATACATATGTAGACACCCCCACAAAAGCAGTGTAGGCAACCATCACCTGGTCCCAGGAGCCATGAAGGCAGCCTGATGTAAGTAACTCGAAGTGGAGGGAAGACAGCATTAGGGAAGCTAATGGGTTTGCAAGGTGGTTGGCAGGATTGCTGGCTTTGCTGTGGGGGAAGTCAGTGGATCTGCAGGAGAGGAGGCTGCCTCACTGCAGGGGTTAGAGGCTAAAAATACCCCAGTCAGGGTTGGGGGGACGATGGGGCCAGTAGCTGAGCTTTCCCAGCCCTTAGCTACACTACAGATACATACAAGCTTTTGGAAGATTAGGTTAACCCTTTCCTAGATTGGGTTAACCTGATCTTGATATAAATTAGTACACCTACTCAGGTGAACTGAGACTGAGTGCACTTTTTTTAAGTTGAATTTAACCTCCTAGATACTTGCACAATTGAGCACATGGTTGACTTAACTCTGGTTAAGTTGATCTAAATGTAATGCCAATAAGTACCACATGAGAATCTGCACTACAGTACAATCCACAGACATGACTGTACTTTTTGTAGCTATATCTTAGAACTATCAGACTCAGATACTAATAACAGTGTAATCTGTGGTGGTGTAGAGTTCAGCATAGGCTGCAAAACTCTGCTGGACCCTAGATAATACTTGCATGCAGAGCCCAAGCTCAGCTCAGTGTTGCTGCAGTTACATTGGTATTATTAGCCAGGCACACTAGTTTAAAGCTAGACTGGCTATGTCCATATAGACTGCAATCATACTTTTGGACTGTAATGTAGACATGTTCTGAGAGTCTCAGGACATTCATAAATTCCGGAAAAAGGAAAAAAATATATGGTCGGGCAGTTTCATTTTCCACAGATGGTTCATTTTCAGAGTCAATTATCTTCATTTTTCTACTCCGTGAGCTTTTCTAGGAGTTCTCAATGAAGGTCACTGCCCACAACAGTTTAGTCTTATTACCATATAAAGGGCAACCACTTGGAAATGTCTCAAAGAATCACTCTCCTTTTCTTAATTTCAGGGAGCAAGGGGAGAGGAGAGCAGATTGCAAAGCCCTCCTGCCACGCCTCAGCCATTTCTTCAGAACACTGATGGCTTTGGAGGTCAGAAGGCAATCTGTGCCACAAATTCACAGAATAAAGGAAGTCCAAAATTAATCCAGTGGTCATGTATAAAATATGCTATTAGAAAGAATAATGAACATGGACTAAGCAGAAAGAATTCAGGTTAGTGTTGAATAGCTGCTTCTCATAATATATTTATAAATGTAAACATAGACACAAAAACTCATTTCCCCTATATAGGCATGCACCTATATAGAAGTGCTTTTAAAAAACAAAAAACCTTTTAATTCTTTGCTATTGTTTTTGTTTGTTAACCATCTCCACTTTAGCAACTCATTTAGCAACCATGCACGTACTAGGCCCCCAATTTTTGGATGGTGTCCAGTTTCTGAGAGCTAATTGCATTTGGAGATTCTTTGGAGACAGAGGAATTATATGGAAAATGAACCAACAAATAAAATCTCTTTTTAAGAAAGAAAAGAAGTTGAACTTACAATGAAATACATGTTTGCTTGAGGGCAACCCCTTTTCACTGTTTGGCAGACTACCTGATTATATGTCATTTCAGGATCCATGTTGGAAATTAACAGAAATAAATGCCTTCATAGCTTTCATTCGAAGTATGTGATAGGAAATAATGTCAATAGATATAACATTAGGGTTATTAGTCTAGTTTCTTTAATGGATAAAGAAAAATAAATGTTATCCTAATTGGTGCATTTGATTTAAAGCCCTGCAAGTTTGAACTACTTAATAATATGATATTTAACATTACTCATGTAATGAGGACAACATATTTTAATGTGATATTCATATATTCAAGCTACTATATTTTCATCCATAATGCATGCCCCCAAATAAGACATACACCTTGTTTCAAGGAAAACAGAATGATGGGAAAAAAAAGATTTATCCAGAGATATAGCTGAATAGAGGAAGAACACTGCCTAAGTTTTAGTTCACTCACCCTCTCCTTCCAACTCAGAAAAAAATATGCAGTTTCACAGCTAAACTGTCAGCAACTTTTAGCTTCTCAGCCAAAGGCTGAAATTCTAGCTCCCATCTAGACTCCCTTGGCAGATCTAGGATTTTGAAAAGAGATAAAAATAGTCTTCAGGGCTGTGAAATAGGAAGATAGAGATCAGGGGTAGCTAACAGACAGTAAAACTAACAAGGAAAGGCTAGCTTGATTAGTAAAACATTGGGATCCTAAATACATGCGGGAAGCCTCCTCTAATGCGATTCCAGTGCATCGGAACAGACTCAATTCATTGAGTCTGATGGAACACAGAAATTGATGTGCTCTGGTAGCCTTCCACGTCACATGTATCAGCATCTCCACGTGTGCCCTTGCACTGAAAAAATGACAGCAGAGTGCTCTGAAATAAAATATGTTCAATGTTCCTTGCCACCATTTTATCAGCACAGGGACACATGAGGATGCTGATACAGGTTTCCCCCAATTTATGCTGTACATACATTCCCAGATAACAGTGCATAAATCAAATCTGCATAAAGCAAACCCACTTTACAGTGAAACAAATAGGGATAGGTCCCCGTGGTGGTGAGGGAGGGAGGGAGGGAGGCTGGAACTAGGGAAGGGGCAGGGCAGGGGTGCCGCTCCTGGGGATGCACAAGGCAGCAAATCAGAGGGAACAGAGCGGCACTCACCCCAGCCCCAGCTGCAGTAGCCCTGGGAGCAGTTGCTGCCAGCTATCTGCAGCTGCTGGGCTGCACCGTGCTCCACCTGTCCCCACTCACCTCTACTCCTGGGCTGCACCATTCCCTGGTGCAGGCAGCTGGTGTTGGGGTGAGTGCTGTGCCCCACGCAGCCCAGGGCTCCACTTGTCTGCACTCACTCTAGCCCGTGCTAGAGCAGCCCAGAAGCAGCTGACACCAGCTGCCTGCACCATGGCACTATGCAGCCCAGGATCTGGGGTGAGCCCAGGCATGTGGGGACAGGCAGAGCATGGTGTATCCCAGCAGCTGTAGGCAGCAGACCCCAGACAATCCTTGGGCATCTGGGGCTGGGGTGAGTGGGGCCATGGCCCTTTCCCCTTCCCCCACAGACTTATCTGCTTGGGCATGGGGGCATCTACACTGATCACATAAGAGAATTTTCCTTGCATATAACAAATTATGGGTATAAATATGGTCATTGCATAAGAGCGAATTCTAATATAAAGAATCCACATGAATCAAGGGAAACCTGTATGTGTGAAGCATGGATGCTTTTTATTAGCATGGGTTGCTGATTAAAGCACCTGGCATTGAGTCCCAGAGCATGTGTAAAAATGCTCATCAAGACCATTCAAAAGGAAAGACAGTAATTAATAGGAATCTACTTAATTATTGGTGAGATCAAGCAGTTTTTGCGGCTTGCCTGCAACACGAAAAGCCAATTTTGTGGGCATTTCTCAGTGACACCGCCCCTTACCATTGATTGGCCGAAGGGCATATACAGTAAATTTAATAGCAGATTCCATGGAAAGTAAGTTCTTTTTCACTGTGCATGTGTACATATGCCATTAGTGCAACACAACTCCTGTATAGTGCACACCAGTTTACTGAACTTAGGCACCACATTTACACATGCACCTGGGACCACGGCACATTAAGCTGAGTCAGAGCAGCCCCAGCTGGCAGGTGGTGAAGGGGATGAGCTTGCAAGCCTGGTGCTGCTCTGACCTGGTTCAATATACTGCAGAGGGGCTGGCTGGGTTATGAGGGTGCTTCAGTGTTGGGGCTAGGCAGCAGGCAACCCATGCACTAAAGGACCCTCATGCCCCAGCCAGTCCCATCAGTGTTTACATGTGCAGTGCGGCACACTAAATAATCTCACCATAGAATAATACTTGTGTTTACTGTGCCCTAATAGGGGTGCACGTGTAGACACTGAGACTTGACTAGGGAGCTAATTAGTCAGCTCTGCAGTAAACATGTCATATAGATAGTCTCACTCATCTTCAGACTTCAGCATTGCATTTAACTACTTAAAAGATGGCATTGAAACATTTTTACTTTACTGACTGGTGCCTTCACTTATTCTATGTCAGTAGCAGACAGTAATCCTCAATCAAGTAATCAAGTGATCTATGATTGCAGTGGTTGTCACATTGCATTTGTATTACAGTAAGTGCTGGGAAATTCTAAAGCAGCATAGTATACGACTAAAATGCTGTGGGGGTGTTCTTTTTTTAGGTTGATTTTGCAGGAAATCACAGCCAATGCAATATTTCCTATCAATTGTGAACAATGCCATTTTTCACAGTTTTCACAAAAAACACAAAACCGTGAATTAAGTAGATCCCTAGTCATTAAGATCTGTGGAGTCCAAAGGAACTGGCAGGAATTGGGTAGATTATAATGAGCCATTAAGCCAACTGACTTCTAAGTATTGCCTAAATAGAAATGCTACTGCTGCTTCTGAGCAGTTAATTTTAAACTTTGGGTGCAGCAGGAATCAAAGCTGGGTGCAACCACTGTGCCCCACCCTCAGGTCTGCCTCTCCATCCATGCAGCTGCTGAGGGGAAAGAGAAGGAAATGAAGCAGAAGCCATCTTCCAGTGTCTCCGTGCTAAAAAAACCAACAGTACATTGGGTTATGTTAACAGGAGTGTCACATGCAAATCAAAGGAAGTGATTCTTCCATTCTATTCAGCACTGATGAGGTCCACCTAGAATACTATGATTAGTTTTGGGCCCCACACTTTGAGAAGGATGTAGGCATACTGCAAAGAGTCCAGCAGACAGTGACAAAAATGATTAGGGGCCCGGGACTCATTATTTATGAGGAAAAGCTGAACGAGCCAGGGTTGTTTAGTCAGAAAAGACTGAGGGGGGATTTGCTAACAGTCTTCAAATACCTATATGGTGATTATAGGGCTATAATAGAGTGGATGGAGATGGACTTTTCTCTGCAGCAGAGGAAATTTAAGTTATAGATTAGTAGGATATTTCTGACTATAAAGTGGTCAAACACTGGAACAGTCTGCCTACAGAAATTATGCAATCCCCATCCTCAGAAATTTTCAACTGCAAGTTGGACAAACAGCTGGCTAGAATGGTCCAGTCAAGGACAATCTTGCCTTGGTCAGGGTACTAGACTAGATTATGGTAAGGAGGGGTTTAGCCTTCAGGGGGCTCAAATGCCATCTGCAGATAAAGATTGATGCATGTAAAATAAACAAGCTGGAAATCCTGAACTCAGAGCTCATAGGATCATAGGAAAGTTGGACTGGAAAGCACCTAACGAAGTCATTGTAAGCAGGTAATTCAACCAGCTTCTTTATCAAGACCAGCCAGCTCTGAGTTCAGGATTTCCAGCCCGTTTATTTTACATGCATCAACCTTTTCCCCACAGTAAACAAAACAAACAGGCATGCATAGAACAACCAAACAAACCTAAAATCTGTTGTGTCCCTTCAGACCTTGAGACGGGTGACCCAGGCTCTTTGCTTCTTATTCCTCCTCTATTTTCCCAGCTTGCACTCTGCTCCTGGAGCTTTTAACCCTTTCTGTGGCTCTACCCTCATTAATTAATCATTGGCTCCAGCCAATGCAGAAATAACCTTACACTTGCATCTACAAGTGGTCTGTACCCATTAAATTTCTGCCATGTTAGCATGGATAAAAATGAAAACATAGGCACTCAGGCTAACCCCTATCACCATGTAACCCCCAAGGCAAAATCCAACATTCTGTCATTATTTCCCTGTTTTTGCTAGATACTTGAATTCTGAATTCATATGTTAAATCTTATTTATCCTTCTTCTGTCACCTTCTGATAACTGCACAAGATGTACTTTTGACTACAAATCTGTTACTGCCTAAATCAGAAGAAACTGGGGCAGGAAACAGAGAACGATCTAACAGCCTTTCAAACTGAAGAACACACTTTGCCCATCTGTTATGTGTACAATATACAGGATAACACAGGTCTACTATTTTGCTCTTAACTATAAATACTTACAGCTTATTAGAAAGTGCAGGAAGATCATGGATGATCTCTTCATAGGACTCCTCTTGTGATAAAGTAGAAACAGTTGAAGGGTCTTTCATTTTTAACTCCCAAATAGTTTCAGCTTTCAGAAGCATTTCCTCAATAAATTCAGAAGCTGCAAGATCTAGATATTGGAATGGAAATATTAAGCATGAAAAAGCAAAAATAGCAAAACCCTATTTGGATCGAAACTCTAGATTTAACAATAGCTTAGATAAGCATTTTGACAAAAGAAAAATTTAAGAAGAAATTTAGCACGAGAGTAGCGGAAAAAAGGAAATGTAAGGTGGCTTTAGTATGAAATTATATCATCTTTGTTTGGCAAATGTCAAACCAGTCTTATTCTACAAGGAACTAAACAATTCAATAGTAAATGAGATATAACAACTAAATGATATTTAATGGCATGATTGAACACTTTATTCAATGACAGTGAACACTGAAATGCCTCACTGTTCTTTTATTTCTACATGATAGCCTTATACTTAAAATTACATATTGATTTGAAGAAATCAAAGTGCTGAAAACAACTATGTTTGCACAAAGGCCATATTGTTATATAACTAGCAATATAGATGGATAGTCTCAGCTCAGCTCTGTTGTTTTCAAATGAATGCCTGACATATTCACTCAAGTAACCTTCTGAGAAGATAAGGTACTGCACAAAATTCTATAGATTATTTTTAATAATGGCACATATTTCTTTGATGGACTATGCAGTACAAATTTCCTTACATAATCTGCAGGTAAAGTTGTTCAGTTTTCCACATTGCTAGTCTTATATTCTTTACTTTTTGTATTTTAAATTCAGGATAGTTTAAATACAATTCATCTTCTTGCTTTTACTATAAGGATATTCCCTTCTAAGCCACTGATACCAATACCCTATCTTAGTCCACCAAGACAAGGAAGAATCTTTAAAAGAACACTTATGTAGTGACTGGGTGAGTGTCTACAACAAAACATTTTACTGTGTGGTAGATTAAGCTTGTTGCTATTGTGCCATAGGGTCTTGTGTAGATGGGTCCACTCTATGGTAAATCTACTGCCTATATAGGTAGTAGCCAACCACACAGTAGGCTAATTTACTGAATAGTAAATGCTGTGCATGTGTAGACAATGACACTTTACAGCACAGTAGATTACTATATAGCTATATATATATAGTGGTGTTCCATTTTAATCATAGAAACATGTGGATTTTGGTTACTTTTTTAATCCAAAAAATTGGGATTTTTTTTTAGCAGATAAAATCAGGATCCCTGCTCATAAGTCATGTCAATTAGACCTTTTAGCATTTTTTTTGCCCTCCACTAGACCCTCCCCAATTTGTTCACATCCTTTCTGTAGTGCCAGGAAGCAACCTCAACACAGTATTCCAGATGTTGTCTCACTAGTGCTGAACAGAGGGGAATAATAACCTCCCTTAACCTGCTGACAACACTCTTACCAACGTAGCCCAGTATGCTATTAGCCTTTTTTGCAATAAGGGCACACTGTTGGATCATATTCTGCTTACTGTCTACTATAACCCACAGGTCCTTTTCTTCAGACCTGATACCCAGCCAATCAGCGCCCAGCCTGTATAGAATTATTCTGTCCTAAGTGCAGGACTTTGCACTTGTCCTTGTTGACCCTCATGAGATTTATTTTGGCCCTATCCTCCAATCTGTCTAGGTCATGCTGAATCCTAGTCCTACCCTCCAGTATATCTATACTGCCCTCCAGCTTGGTGCTATCTGCAAACTTGCTGAGGGTGCACTCTATGTCATCTTCCAGGTTGGTGATGAAGACATTGAACAAAACTAGCCCCAGGGCTGACCTCTGAGGCACTCCACTAGATACCAACTGCCAGCTAGACATTGAGTCATTGATTATTACTCTCTGAGCCTGATTCTTCAGCCAGTTTTCTATCTGCCTTACAGTCCACTCATCCAGCCCATAATTCCTTAGCTTTCTTGCAAGAATGCTGTGAAGAATGCTGGGAGAACCATATCAAAACCCTTGCTAAAATCAATGTACACCACAACCATCAGTCTCCCTGCAGCCACATAGCCAGTCACCTTGTTAGAAGGCAGTCAGGTTGGTCAAGCATGGCTCTGCCATCTTGTCAGCCAACTCCCTCATCCCTTTCAGGTGCATCCCATCTGGCCTCATTTACTTGTATATGTCTAGCTTTTCTAAATAGTTCCTAACCTATTCTTTCACCTCTGTTGGTTGCTCAGCTCCTCCCCCAACTGTGCTGCCAGGTGCAGCAGTCTGGGAGGTGACCTTGCCTGTGAAGACTGAGGTGAAGAAGGCATTGAGCGCTTCAGTCTTTTCTGCATTCTCTGTTGCAAAGCTGCCTCCAACATTCAGTAAGAGACGCATGTTTTCCCTGATCCTCCTCTTGCTACCAACATACTTGCAGAAACCACTCTTGTTACTGTTCATGTTCCTTGTTATCTGCACCTCCAGTTGTGCTTTGGCCCTCCTCACTTCATCTCTGGATGCCTGAAGAATGCTCTTATATACCTCCCTATGTATTTGTCCAAGTTTCTACTTTTTATAAGCTTCCTCTTTGTGACTTAGTCTACTGAAGAGTTCCCTGCTAAGCCAAGCTGGTCTTCTGCCATACTTGCTAGTCTTTCTGCACATCAGGATGGTTTCTCCTGCACTCTCAGTAAGCCTTCTTTCATGTACAGCCAGCTCTCCTGGACTCCTTTTCCACTCAGACTGGCTTCCCAGGAGATCCTGCCCATAAGTTCTCGGAGTTGAAGTCTGCTTTTCTGAAGTCCAGGGTCCTTACTCTGCTGCTCTCTATCCTTCCTTTCCTCAGGATCCTGAACTCAATCACCTCATGGGCACTGCTAGCCAAGTTGCCATCCACTACTACGTTCCCCACCAATTCTTCCCTTTCAGGAAAGAAGCAGCAGGTCAAGAAGAACACAGCCCCTAGTTTGCTGCCTCAGTGCTTGCACCAGGATGCTATACCTAACACTCTCCAAAAACGTCCTCTATTAACTGCATACTGCTCTCCCAGCAGAGGTCAGGGTGACTGAAGTTCCCCATGAGAACCAGGTCTTGTTATTGGGAAACTTCCATTAGTTGTTTGAAGAAAGCCTCATCCACCACTCCTTTCTGGTCTGGTGATCTATAGCAGGCACCTACTACAACAATAACCTTTTTGATCTCTCCTCTAACCTTAACCCAGAGACTTTCAACATGCCTATCTTCAGTATCATACTGGACCTCTGAGCAATCATATGGCTCTTTTGCATAAAGGAAAAAGAAGAGCTATCATATAACTCTTTTATACAAAGTAACAACAAAAGTGCAAAAATAAGAGCAATCATATGAAGAGAAGAGTAACAAAAGAAGCATAACAACATAAAGTACAAAAAAAAGCATTCACATGGATCTTTTACGTAAAGCAACAACTGTGCAGTCAGCCACTTGTGTAGATGCAGCCAGTAGTTACTGCACAGTACTGCATGTGTACACAGCTGACTGGAAGCAAATTGCTCCTGGTCAGCCCAGGCAGCAGGGGGTGGGGGAATTCTCCCATCCCTGGGGCAGTGGGCTGGGAAGCAGGAAGCTGCCTTGGGCAAGGGACTGTTTCCAACCTCCTACCCTGATCTGCCGATTGGGGTGTGGGGAGGGAGGTAGCTGCCTGGTGGCAGGACAGCTCCTCTCACCTGCCAAACTCTGTGGCACCCACAAGGACAGCCCAGCCTGAAAAACGAGAACATCGGAAACCTGCAATCCATGGGGCAGCCAGCAGTACACCACAGGTAAGCAATAAGCAGATAAGAAATAAGGGGCCCTTTGGGCATCAGAACCAGGGGGCAACAAAAGCGCCAGTCACAGGGCTCAAGTGCCTATACACTAATGCTAGGAGCATGGGGAGCAAGCAGGATGAACTAGCACTTCTGCCTGCAGAAAACACCTACGACTTACTAGGGCTAACAGAAACCTGGTGGGATTCTTCCCATGACTGAGCACATTGAGGGTTATAAGCTGTATAGAAAGGACAGAGTGGGGAAGAGAGGGAGAGGTGTTGCGCTCTATGTCAATAAGCGATATACACTGACCCTTATTAAAATGGAATCAGAGGAGGAGAAAGTAGGATTGTGGGTTAGGTTACATGGAGGTCAAGGAGAAAGGGATTTGGTGGTAGGGGTCTGCTATAGACCCCCACACCAAGAGGAAGAACTAGATTTGGAGCTCCTGAGGCAACTCTTGGAGACCATAAAAACTAAGGAGGCAGTAGTCATGGGTGACCTAAACTACCCAGACATCTGCTGGGAGACGCAGACAGCAAAGTCCCACCATTCACGCAGGTTCCTATCCTGTGTACAGGACCTCCATCTGACGCAG